>CM035137.1:99042112-99429612 GCA_020205605.1 Panax ginseng
AAGAGAACAATGAAAACAAAAGGGTGAGCTCAACTAGCCCAGTAAGAAATATTATGACTAAGATAATGCAGAATAATTTATCATTAGTCTTCAACAGTGTTAAACTGATAAAATATAACAAACATCAAGTTTAGCTGCAGCGGAACAAGCATTTCATTAGAAGAGTCAAGTAGAGAATAAAATCTACTATCTTCTATGATTTAAAAGGTTTTTCATCACTTTTATCACGAGACTCGACTTAATAAATAATCCACATCATCCCCCAAGACTACTACCAAGGATATTCATTAGTATCACGACCACAAATTATCCATGCACTACGGGCCAAGGATATTCGTGTTTTCATCAATGGTCATGATCATGCCAACAACTGTCCATCAATGAACTACGGGCCAATGAGGACTCTTACCACATCATTTGTAACATTACGGTCATGATTATACCGAATAATCCCTGGTCATAATAACACCAAGTCCATCTATGCACTACAGGCCACAGATGACTTTCAACATAATATAAACATGAGGATGATGACAATGACATAATAATTCAATAAAACAAGTTCAAGAATAAATTTTAAAGATTTATAAGTTAATTATCCTGAACTCAATAATGTCCAAATTGTCAACATGATACTGCTTTGTGGAGTAAAATTCAAGAATGCTCAGAAGAATATTTCCATGAAAAGATATCGGATGAAGCGCAAATATCTAGGATATTCTACTAATTTCATGGAGTATAGAAGCCAACACTTCCAACACTTTAACCAACTGAGTATAATAGAATATATGAAACTACAAATGGATTTTCGCCCGCCATGCGGTAATCCACGTAGACAGATCATTTCCACAATTTAATAAGGAATGAATACAAAGGATCATTCACCATGCATGCAGTAATCCACATAGATAAAAGTTATTCCAATGAATAATAAAGAATAGAACTGGTCATGCGTGATCCGCATGCATGATGTGATATTCCAACGAGAATAATAAAGAATGGAACCGGTCATGCGTGAATCAAGCACATGCATGTGATATTCCGGCTGTAATAATAAAGAATGGAATAATGGAAGAATTTCACCATGTATGCAGATTTCGATAGATAAAAGTTATTCCAACATAATAATAAAGAATGGAATAACAACTCTTATGAGTATTTGAAAGAAAATAATTCTCTTCATGAATACGAAAGAAATAATACCCCTTACCTCAAAAGAAGACCTGGATCTTTGGAATAGAGGAGGCATGAGACTTTCTTCTTCTTTCTTTCTATAATTTCTCTCTATAATAATTGCTCTATAGCTTTAGTGAATTGGTGAGAAATGAAGGAAAAATGAGCTTCTATTTATAGGAAAATATAGTTTCGATAATTGCATGTTTTGGGGCTCAAAATATTACAGTATAATACCTTCCTCTTTTTCTTCATTTTTAATTTAGTCCTGCAAGTATTATCAAACTTACACCATCTCCCCTAATAGTAAATAATGTGAATCAATAGTTCTAGACATGTGAAAATATGAATTACAGTATAGTACGTCCATCTATACCTTCATTTTTAACTTAGTCATGCAAGTATTTTCAATCTTGCACCACCTCCCCTAATAGTACAAGAATGTGAATCAATAGTACACACATGTGAAAAAATAGTTATAATCATATGAATTAATAGCAATTAATTGCTCATTTATCCGGTTAATTACTCGACTGGTCAGTATAACTTCCAGACATCAATTAATATCGAAATAAATATCGATTTCCACTAACATTAATAATTCCAACACAATTGAACTATCAATTTCATCTTTAATCAACACGAACTTATTCATCATTAATATTATAATTCACAATATTTAACAACCAGGTCATTCCCAGGAAAGAGGGGGCATTCAGATAAGGATTTTTCCTTATTGGTAGCATAAATTAGATGACCAAACCTCTCCTTGACAGAACTTCTAGACATTGTAAATATTGCAATTTAATAATATGAATAACTTTGCCGTCTCAATTATTGATTTAATAACATATTATATACAGACGATACTGTGACAATAATTGAATTAATAATATGAGAGATATGATGCAGCAATTACTGTAGTAATAATTGAATATAACTGAGTGACTTCTCATGTGAGCATCAATAATCAATACCATGTGCTACTATGCAACCACGCGTATTACTGTTCTTTTACTACCGGTAGTTCAACAGTTTTAACGGTAACACTTCCGCCGTTATTTTTATAAAAAGATAATTCTGTCGTTTTCTTACTATGACAATACTTCCGTTATGGGGTCCACCAATGATTGTGCCGTCGTACAAATATTACATGTTAAAACGAATATTTCCCGACCAATCGAATATTATATAACCACTTGCTTACTTTGTAAAATTTGTAAACATTACCCACAACTATAATATTATATCAATTCACACCATAATATTCAAAAAAATATTTTGAGAAATTTAAATCTTTATTCATAAAATCTGGGGTCTCACATATTTGATCAATTCATTCTAAGTCCTTGTACATATGTTCCTATTATCTATCAAAGGACTTTACAACTTTTCTTAATGCAAGCATACTTGCATATTCATTCATTTATATCTAATCAAATCGTACATAAATAGGAATATCATTCACATGCTTATTCCTAACATAATATTATATCAAAAATGATTTGGACAGAAAAGAAATCAAATTTTGTCATGAATAGTACCCCGAGTGAATAGTACCGCGTGAATAGTACTTCGAGAATAGTCTCCCGTGAATAGTACCCCGGCATGAAAAGATTAAAAATTATCAAGAATATTCAGAATAATATTTTCGTGAAAAGATACTAGATGAAGCGTAAATTTCAAATATATTCTACTAATTTTAAGGAGTATAATATATTCTATTTTTCAAACACTATGCATAATAAAATATAATATATTCTATTTTTCATAAAAACTTATTTTAATATATATATATATATATATATATATATATATATATTTACAACAATTACTTCATAAAATATTCCTCTATTTATCTCAATTCACTTGGCTTCACAAAAAAACATTTTTAATAACATTCATCATTAATATTATAATTCGAAATATTAACAACCAGGTTATTCCCAAGAAAGAGGGGGCTTTCCGATAAGGATTTCTCCCTATTGGCGCGCAATTAGGTGACCAAACCCCTTTCTTCGACAGAACTTTCTAGACATCATCAATAATGCAAATAATAATATGAATAACTTTGTCATCTCAATTATTGATTTAATAATATAAAATATTCTGACAATAATTGAATAAAACTGAGTGAGTTCTCACGTAAGCATCTATAATCAAAGATACTGTACAATACCGTGTGCTACTATGCAACCACGCATATTACTTGTAAGACCTCGAATTTTTTTAAATAAAATGGAATTTCCTCTAATTATTATTTGAAATATTATGATATAATGTTATAGTTGTGGGTAATGTTTACAAATTTTATAAAGTAATCAAGTTGATATAAAATATTCATTGTGTCGGGGAATATTCTTTTTGTCGGGGAATATCCGTACGACGACACAATCATTGGTGGACCCTACAACAAAAATATTGTCAGAGTTAGAAAATGGCAGAAATATCTTTTTAAAAAATAATGGCAAAAGTTTTACCGTTAAACTGTAGAAATACCCAGTGGTAAAAGAACAGTAATATGCGTGGTTGCATAGTAGCATACGATATTGATTATTGATGCTTACGTGAGAAGTCACTCAGTTATACTCAATTATTGCTACAGTAATTGCTGTACTATTTACGAATACGAGTTACTATTCATGGGTTACTATTCACGAGTTACTATTAACGAGTTACTATTCATGGGGTACTATTCACGACAAAATTGGTTTCTTTTTCTCATATTATTGATTCAATTATTGTCATAGTATCATCTGCATAATATTTTATATTTTTAAATCAATAATTGAGACGACAATGTTATTCATATTATTATTTGCATTATTGACGATGTCTAGAAAGTTCTGTCGAGGGGGGTTTGGTCACCTAATTGCGCGCCAATAGGAAGAAATCCTTATTGGAAAGCCCCCTCTTTCTTGGGAATGATCTGGTTTTTAAATATTGTGAGTTATAATATTAATGATGAATAATTGTTAATAGATTAAAAATGTGTTTATATAAGATAAATGATTTGTGGTAATTATTTATTCAAATTTTGATATAAATAAAGGGTTTTGTTATGAGGTGTTGGTTATAAGTTTGGCTTATTATTCCATGAGGAGATGTGCTAATTTTTCAGACCGTTGGTTGAAGTTATAATAGTAAATCAATATGGATCGTTGGTTGAAGATATAATAGTAAATCAATATACATCGCTGGTGGAAAGTTATAATAGTAAATCAATATGGATCGCTGGTTTAAAGTAAATCAGTATGGATCGTTGCTTTAAGTTTTAATAGTAAATTAATATGGACTGTCCGTTTAAAAGTAAATTAATCTGGGTCGTTCATGAATTAGTTCCTATTCAGTCCTTTTTCCTATAAATAGAAGCTCATTCCTTCATTATTTCTTACTTAATTTCATCAAACTCTAGAGAGAAACTATAGAGAGAAAGAAGAGGAGTATTCTGCTACTACCCTACTTCAGTATTCAACCTTCTACTAAGGTAAGGGGTATTATTTATTTCATATTCGCTTATGATATTATTTTTCGCATTCGTAAGGAATATTATCTTCATTCAATATTCGTAAGGGATATTATTTGTTGTATTCGTAAGGGGTATTATTTCTTTCGTATTCATGAAGAGAGTTATTTTCTTTCAATACCCGTAAGGGTTGTTATTCCATTCTTTATTATTCTATTGAAATAACCTGTCTACGCGGACTACCGCATGTATGGTGAAATCCTTTTGTTATTCCATTCTTTATTATTATGTGGGAATAACCTGTCTACGCGGACTACCGCATGCCTGATGAATAACCCTTCGTAGTCAATTGTTATTCAATTATGGAAATGATCTGTCTACGCGGACTACCGCATGACAGTTAAAAATTCATTTGCAATTTTGTATATTGTTCATTTCAGATTCCTAACTCTAAACTTACTACGGTAAGTATTGCTTCTATAATTCCTGAAATGATCAGAAATTCCTTGAGTTTTCTTTTCTGTATCCAAGTTGTCTGTTATGGTTCCTATTTTTGATTGGATCTATGTTTTGAACTTTATTCTTGAATTTTGTTCCACAATTGATTATTATGGAGTTTTCTTGATCTTGGATAAACTAAATTATGAATCCCTAATCATGTCCTTTATCTCACTAGATTCGTTCTTTAAAATATTTTTCATCATCCTCAGTCTTAAATGGTGATACTTGATGAATATCTTTAGCTTGTAGTGCAAAGATGAATAATTGCCTGATGAATATCTTTGGCCCGTAGTGCAAAGATGGACAGGTGTTGAGATGAACATGATTAACTGGAGATATAAATGAATATCTTTGGCCCAGTAGTGAAAAGATGAATATTTGATTCAAGATGTATATTGATTGATGTTACAGGGATAAAATGTGACGCCCCCAAAATAGGTATACATCACCCATCTTGAGTCGCCAAATACATGGCACAAAATTCAAATAGAACTTAATTATACAACAATAGTGTAAAATACGACAAAACATAATCTAAGAGTTTTAATAAGAATATTGTCATCTAGACAATATCCACACTCAATGGAGTCCTCATTACATTTATTGTCACACTATTTAATGAGTAATAGTGAGGACTACTAATGCTATCATCGGGACCGTCACTCCGCTCCTCGACTAGTCCCTGCTACTTTCTCATTTTCAAGAGAACAAAGTGAAAGAAAGTGTGAGCTCAACTAGCCCAAGAAGAAATATTATGACTAAGATAATGCGAATAAATTATTATTAGTCTTCAACAATGTTAAACTGATAAAATACAATAGACATCAAGTTTAACTGCAGCGAAATAAGCAATCCATTAGAAGAGTCAAGTAGAGCATGATATCTACTATCTTCTATGATTTAAAATGTTTTCATCAATTTTTATCGCTGAGACTCAGCTTAATAAATAAACCACATCATCGAGTCATCCCTGCACTACGGGCCAATGATATTCATTAAATCATCAATGGTCATGACTATACCGAATAATCCCTGGTCATAATCATACCAAAAACTATCCATTAATGCACTACAGGCTACTGAGGACTTTTACCACATCATTTATAACATTACAGGTCATGATTATTATGAATAATCGCTGGTCATAATCATACCAAGTCCATCTATGCACGTAAGCCAAAGATGACTTTCATCATAATAAAAACACGAGGATGATGACAATGACATAATAATTTAGTAAAACAAGTTCAAGAATAAATTTTAAAGATTTATAAGTTAATTTATCTCGAAATCAATTACGTCTAAATTGTCAACATGATACTGCTTTGTGGAGTAAAATTCAAGAATGCTCAGAAGAATATTTCCATGAAAAGATACCGGATGAAGCGAAAATATCCAGGATATTCTACTAATTTCATGGAGTATAGAAGCCAAAACTTTAACCAAATGAGTATCATAGAATATATGAAACTGCAAATGGATTTTCACCCGCCATGCGGTAATCCACGTAGATAGATCATTTTCACAATTTAATAAGGAATGAATACGAAGGATCATTCACCATGCATGTGATAATCCATATAGACAAGTTATTCCAGCAGAATAATAAAGAATGGAACCAGGTCCTGCGTAATTCGCACAGACAGGTTATTCGAACAAAATAATAAGGAATGGAATAACAGAAGAATTCACCATGCATGCGACAGACCGCACAGACAGGTTATTCCAATAGAATAACAAGGAATTGAACCAGGTCTAGCGTAATCCGCACAGATAGGATATTCCAACAGAATAATAAAGAATGGAATAATAAAGAATTCACCATGAATGCGTTAGACCGCACAAACAGGTTATTCCAACAGAATAATAAAGAATGGAACTAGGTTCAAGCGTAATCGCATGCACGAGGATATTCTAACAGAATAATAAATGGAACCCGTGTCTAGCGTAATCCGCATGCATGTGATATTCCAACAAAATAATAAAGAATGGAATAATAAAGAATTCACCATGCATGCGATAGGCCGCATGACATAAAAGTTATTCCAATGTAATAATAAAGAATGGAACCAGTGTCAAGCGTAATCCGCATGCACGAGGATATTCCAAATGTAATAATAAAGAATGGAATAATGAAGAATTTTACCATGTATGCGGTACTTATAGATGATCAGGTTATTCAACATAATAATAAAGAATGGAATAATGAAGCTCTCTTCATAAATACGAAAGAAATAATACCGCTTACCTTAGAAAGAAACTGGATACTGGAGTAGAGAGGTAACAGACTTCTCTTCTTCTTTCTCTCTATAATTTCTCTCTATAATAATTGCTCTAATATTTGGAGATCGGTATTATCTGTATTAGGTCTTCGGGTAAGCTAAGTTATATTTCATATCGGTAATTAACGGTTCAGGCAAGTTCTACTTAACTCTACTAAGAGTGTTTTATTCAGATATGCATATGGTTAATCATTGCTGATTGCCATGTTGAATTGTATTCTGTACATATTGCACGTATAAGTCAGGTATGAAAGGCTGATCACCTTCATTACCAATTGGTCCGGATATATATATTGTTCATATGTAATACTTGTTCAGTCAAAAGTTTGTTCATGCTAATTCATAACTACATTGCGAATTATAGCCAGCTTCTTATTCATACTCTTTCAATCATGATATATCCTTAAATTGTATTTAAACTTGGTGGGCAACTTTCATGCTCACCCTTGCTATATCATGATAAAACATTGCGATTAAGGTGAATGCGTGGGATACAAGGAAAGTTAAAAGACGCTTTCAAACGACTAAAGTTAAATGCGCGATTAGTTTTGTAATAGTCTTGTATGATAATGATGTCATGTGTTAGATAAGTTATGAATTGTGTATAAATTATGGTTACTCGACCTTGGGGATAGTGTATAATGTTTAATGTATAAACAATTTATGTTTATATCTTCCGCAATAGTAGTAGAATGAGTGAACCGGATCCACGGTGAATTGGGGCCCAGATTCGGGCTCTCTCAGTTGGTATTAGAGCTGTTGGTTATAAACCTAGGGTAGAGTTACCTTAGACTAATAACCGCAGTGATTAGGATAAGATCTAACTCACATAGAGTTAGTGTGTCGGTAAGATTCAAAGAAGAATCTCGGCAGGTTATAAAAGATACGGAGTTCCCTAACTCTGATAAAGAAGTTAAGAATCAAAAAGTTATATGTAAGTATGGTACAATTGTACTCTTTAATAGTTGATGTATGGTATCTCGGGCTAAACGATTCCTTCATAGAAGCGGAGGTATATACTTAACTAGCAACTCGAAACCTAGTTTGTTGGTTGTTTGTGGGAAACCACTCAAATGTACCATATTGAAAAGCCGTTAGAGACTCGATGTGTACCAAGTATAGAAAGTGGATAGATAGAGTCTAAAAGACCTGAAAGTGTGTGAGGATAGGAGATCGTAAAACAAAACGATCAA
The DNA here is from genome assembly GCA_020205605.1 of Panax ginseng. NCBI lineage: Eukaryota > Viridiplantae > Streptophyta > Magnoliopsida > Apiales > Araliaceae > Panax > Panax ginseng. The sequence goes on from CM035137.1 coordinate 99,050,728, forward strand.
GTCATAAAATTTAATCAGAATATATACGATGAGATCACCCGTGATGATCGATAAGGTTATAGTATGGAGAATAATCAATCGATGATTGGAAAGCTTACGACAAGAATGTCGTGTGTATGTTGTACTATGAATTGGTACATATTCAAGAAAGGATTATGGATACTGAGTTGAATAAAAATTGTATGGAAAAGGGGGTTAAGATTAGGTGGGATTCAACCGAGGACTCATATCGTCGATATTTGAGTCAGATGATTCCTTGTGTGGGCGGGGAATTTTACTTGGTGTAAAAACCACTTAGTTCGCAATCGATAATCATTGAAATGTTTATGTCGTATTATTTGTTAAATGCAAAGTTAAGAGGGTGATTCCTTTCTCATGTGTATAATGAGATAGATAGGTCATAAGTAGAGAATATAGGATTATATACGAAGTTTTAAAACTCATACTTATGTGACATTCTTGACTTATAGTTATATGAAATGTTTATGAACCCTCAAATGAATGGACGCCAAAGGTCCGACTAGGGTAAGTTCTTAAACTCATATGATTGTGGCAATTAATGAACTCATAAGTGTGGTTTTATGAACTGGGTATAGTTTTGTGTGAATGGAGTATTGAGGATTTCAGGAACAGATAGATTGTTAAGCAAATGATTATTAGTGGAGGCATTAGGTTTTCCTAAACTCCTAACTATGCTAAACTTCAAATTTTGACATCAAGCTAAATACACACTATGTGCCTTTAAAAAAAAAGATTTGAAATATCAAAATTTGTTTTTAAATTATCACTCATGTACCATGTAACTTTAGTGCGAGAGATGATAAAAAACGATGGAGTCATCAATGCAAGATTACTTAGTGTTGGATGTGATCTAAGGATCGTCAACCCACTATGGTATGATGTAGTATGATAAAATCACCAAATGACGGAATCCTCAAAGCGGATTTGTGTCAAAGACGGCATCACGACGTCATTCTCAAAAATGTTTTCAAAATTTTTAAGTGTTCATTGAAAGAAATTTCCCGAACCAAATTATTTGGTGCGGAATCCTATGATAAGACTGGGGTGAACAATGTTGTTTGGATAAATAATCCAATCTAGTAGCGTAAATATTCGCTAGACATGATTAATACGTTATGCATGACGAAGAGTACGATAAAGCTAATCACCTAAAGTACTAAGAACGGTAATTTACCTTCTTCGTGATTGTAAACCTACTGTTAACCTTTATAAGGGGTAGATTACCTTTTTCTTAATGGAAATAGGTAGCAGGTAGTAATACCTATAAACCTCAATAGTTCATGGTCTATATGACCCCTCAGACAAATTGAAAATTTTTGCTTTTATGAGTGGTGTATTGGGTAAAGCATGTGATGATGTGTGAGCGGTGTAATGAAACTTTTGCTCTTGTGAGTGGTATATTGGGTAGATGTGATATGTGTGAATGGTGTAAGTTGTTTGGTGTAAGGTGTAAGGTGAATTTAGGGGACGAAATTTTATAAGGAGGGGTGAATGTGACAAACCCGAGAATTTAGACAATTTTACAAAATCTTAAATGATTGATTTAAGGTCAAATATTAGACCTAGACAGAAAATAAGTGTATGCGTTTGATGTTATTAGGATTGAATTTTGAGGATTTCAAAATTCTGTGAAGGATTTAGGTGAATTATTCAGGATTAAGGATTTATGTGATTAAGTTCTGTGAATTTGTTATGTATGTGTACAGAATGTGGTTAAGGGTCAAGGGTTGATTAGATAACATCATATTTGTGTCAAACCCTAAGTATATATTAAGAACATCAACGTTCAGTTAAAAAACCCTAATGTCTGATAAGAAAAACCTAGAAATCGGTTCTAGAAACCCTAGTTTCAGTTCCGGGAATCCGAAATCTTAAATCGGATATTAAAAACCCTAGATTGGGAATGCAATGCTATATATAAGGTTTAACGTTATTAAGTATAAATTAATTAGGGAAAACTCTAATAAATTACTGGAAACCCTATTTGAGTATTAGAAAACCCTAATACCATATCTGAAAATCCTAATTTTAGATTTCGAATATTTGAAACCCTAATCTGGGAATATAACGGAGAATTATAATGCTCAAGTGATTTAAATTATAAGCTTAATAGGGTAAAGCTTAATTATTTAAAGAAACCCTAATTTCCAAAATTTGAACCCTAATATTACATCTAAAACCCTAAATCGGGATATTAAAACCCCAAGTGGGAAGCTTGAAGATAAATATAGAGTTTCTATGTTATTAATTGTAGGTATAATGGGGATAACCCTAATTGATTTATTTGGAAAGCCCTAAATTCTAATGTTAAAAACCCTAAATGCATTTATTAGAAAACTTAATTATTAAATTATAATGTTTAATGTTAATTAGGAAGCCTTAACCCTAATTAGCAAGCTTGAATGTGATTAGTAAACTTTATTGTAATTAGGGAACACTAATTATAATTTTCTATTTTAAAACCTAAGGGTTGTGACCAATTACCAAGTTACCATTCACTTTACAAGTCAAATGACCAAAGTACCCTTCTTGAATATTTTAATGGGATGGAGTGTAGATCTAGCCCTAGTATGTGGTTGGTGACCAATCCTAGCTAGCCATGTGCCTATATCTCACAAATGACTAATCTAGAATTTAAAATGGTAAGGAAATGACTATAATGCCCTTTTGAGTGTTTTTGTGAGCTAACTTGTAGTTGTGTCCAAAACTTTAGTCATTGGAGACATTAGATATTCATTAAAAAGTGAAGCAAGACTTGGACAATAAAGGGCCACTTGGCCGGATGGGGAAGAGAGAAGGAAGAGGAGCATGCAAATTACTTTAGTTGGTCACCCACTCCTACCAAATCTTCTTATGCGTCATCCTATTATTTCACCAACATTTTTGTTCATACTTACAAGCAATCTAAGGTTACAAGAAACATAAGAAGAGGATTAGTGGGAGCAAAGTGAGGCATGTGGCCGGATGGAGTAGGAGAGAAAAAGAGTGTGGATTTGCTTGATTGATAAAAAAAAAAAAAAGTCACAAAAGTTATTCTATCTCTCTCATTTTATTATTTCCAAGAGAGCTAGCAAATTAAAACCAAGAGAGAGAGAGGAAGGGGTGATGTTCGGTCACTCCCCTGGAGGGAGAAGAGAGGATCCTTTGATGTCCAATAACTTAATCTCCTACTTTGAAAAGCAAAGGAAGAGAGCCATCACAAGCTAGAGGATTATAGCTAAAGGTATGAAAATTTCTTAAACTCAAAACTCTAGTTAGTTTATGTGTTTTGTTATGGTTGACCAATTGTTGAACTTATGATTTTGAATTATATGAGGGTAGGTCTACATGATATATAATATTTTATGGTTAGATCTTGCCATTTTTAAGGTTGATGAGCTTGAACAAAGAAGAAGAACCAAAACAGTTTTTAAAAAATAATCTAGTGGACTGCTGCCCCTAAACAGAAAATTCCGGATTTGTTAGGATGGTCTAAAAATTCTGGACTTTTGGTATGTTATAGTAAACTGAATAAGCTTTCCATAGACTCCGGAACGGATTAATTCCGACTTCGGAGCAAAGAGTTATGACCGTTCAAAGTAGTCGCTTCAAAACTGTCAAACTAACTCGGGTCAGTCACTTTACATGGAATTTCTGGAATTCTTTGTTTAGAATTTGAAAATAGTCCAAGAACAAAAGTTGTAGTCCCGGAAGTTAGCTTCTCGTGGGCTCAAGAATCGCTCAAAAACATTTTAAAAGCGAAAAAGTTATGGTTGTTTTAGTACAATAGGGTCAAGCTAGAAAACTAAAACCGACCAGACCACTTCGGACTATTTTTCGTGACCAAAACAGAACCAAAATTTGGTGTTTGATAAATGAAAATGTATTTTAAGAAAATACGAATCCAACGCCTCCGACGGAACTTAATTCCGAGTTGTACATTTTATTTTACAAGCGTTTCCGTAAAGGATGCCAAATCTGGAAATTTTGGGCGTAAGTGGCATTTTCGTAATTTAGTGAAATTGAATAATTATTAAAAATACATATTAAATTCTGAAAAATTATTTTAAAGCTTGAAAAATAGTTTTTTATTATTTTGAGCATATTTCAAAAATATATAATATTTTTAGAATATAAATGGTATTTATTGATTTAATATTAATATTAAATAAATTAATTAAAATAGTTTTAATTCATGAAAAATCATGAAAAAAAATATATTATGGTGTTAGAAAATATTTTAAGTTATTTTGATGACTTTTGATATTTTGTGATGAATTTCATTAATATTTATTATTAATGATAATTAGTTTATTTAATGAATATATTAAATAAATTGTGAAAAATAGATTTAATGCTTTAAAATCTTATAAAAACGATTTAAGTGTTATAAAATATTTTGAGTTATAAAATATAACTTTTGATATTTTGTTATGAAAATATTAATATTTTAATATTAATAACGATTATCGGATAATGGATTTGATTGTTTAAAAATCATAGAAATATGATTTTAAGATATTAAAAATACTTTGTGATATTATAATTATATTATAATATTATGTTATGATTAATATTTTATATTAAATAAATATTAATGATCAAGGAATAATGTGGTATTTACATTAATATCGATTTATTGATTAATATTTTTAATTACTTTAAAAACATTTAAAAGAAGTAATAAAGTATTGAAAATACTTTGAGATATTATAAATATGAAATAATATTGTGGTATGTAATTCATTAATGGTTATTATTAAATAAATATTAATGATATTAGAATATTGTGGTATTTAATTCATCTAAATACGATTATTCTTGATTAGAAAATCATGATAAATGATAATAATTATTTGAAAATTTTTATGAGCCTATGGAAAATTATTCTGATTAACTAGAAAATTATACGTGATAATTGTTAAGTGTTTAAGCTGAGAGTTTAATTGAACTTAAACTCGAGTATCAATCCAAGTAATCACCAAAATCGGGATGTTAAAATGGTGTCGATTTCAACTCTGATTTGAAATAGATTGACTTGAGACTAAGTCTTATGTGTTGTATAGACTAACGGGATTATGTGATAATGTGTTTAGGTTATTTTATATTGTGATGATATTATTCTAATATTTGGAGATCGGTATTATCTGTATTAGGTCTTCTGCAAGCTAAGTTATATTTCGTATCGGTAATCAATCTGGTTGAGCAAGTTCTACTTAACTCTACTAAGAGTGTTTTATTGAGATATGCATATGGTTAATCATTCTTTGATTGCCATATTGAATTGTATTATATATATTACGATTATAAGTCGTATGAAAAGGTCGATCACCTTCATTACCAATTGGTCCGGATATATATATTGTTCATATGTAATACTTGTTCAGTCAAAAGTTTGTTCATACTAATTCACAACTACATTGCGAATTATAGCTAGCTTCTTATTCATACTCTTTCAATCATGATATATCCTTAAATTGTATTTAAACTTGGTGGGCAACTTTCATGCTCACCCTTGCTATATCATGATAAAACATTGCAGATTAAGGTGAATGCGTCGGATACAAGGAAAGTTAAAGACAGTTCCAGCTTAAAGTTAATGTGCGCGATTAGTTTTGTAATAGTCTTGTATGATAATGATGTCATGTGTTAGATAAGTTATGAATTGTGTATAAATTATGGTTACTCGACCTTGGGGATAGTGTATAATGTTTAATGTATAAACAATTTATGTTTATATCTTCCGCAATAGTAGTAGAATGAGTGAACCGGATCTGCGGTGAATTGGGGCCCGGATTCGTGGCTCTCACAGTGCCGTCGTACGAATATTCCCTGTTAAAATGAATATTCCCCGACCAATCGAATATTATATAACCACTTGCTTACTTTGCAAAATTTGTAAATATTACCCACAACTATAACATTATATCAAATCCACACCATAATATTCAAAAATATATTTCGAGAAAATTATTTTTTATTCATAAAAGTTGGGGTCTTACAACCTCCCCTTTTTATGAAATTTTGTCCTCGAAATTAGGGTACGTACCTGGTATGTCGAATAGGTGAGGATACCTTGATTTCATCTCAGATTCTAACTCCCAGGTTATTTCTCCCACATCGTGGTTTCTCACTTTGACTTGAGGTATAACTTTAGAGCGTAGAATATGATCCTTCTTATCCAAGCTTTTAACAGGTAACTCTTCATACGTTAAATCTTCCTCTATCTCGTCTGGTTCTAATTCAATAATATAGTTCGGGTCTTTCACATATTTACGTAACATAGATATGTGAAAAACGTTATGAACACGAGACATACTTGGTGGTAAGGCGAGTCTATAGGCCACAGTTCCTACTCGATCAAGGATTAAAAATGGGCTAATGAATCGAGGATTGAGCTTTCCTCTCTTTTCAAATCTTATAACTCCTTTCCATGGAGCAACACGTAAGAACACATGATCTCCAATATTGAATTCCATGTCCTTTCGATGAAGATCAGCATAACTCTTTTGTCGATCTTGTGAGGTTTTTATACGTTGTCAGATCGTTTGAATCTTTTCCGTAGTCATATGTACCAAATCCGGTCCCAACAACGTTGCTTCACCCACCTCATCCCCGCATACTGGAGAATGACACTTTCTTCCATATAACGCCTCAAATGGAGCCATGCCAATACTTGCTTGATAACTGTTGTTGAAGGAAAACTCCACCAATGGTAAGAACTTGTCCCAACTTCCCTTGAAGTCAAGGACACAGAATCTTAATAAATCTTCAAGAGTTTGAATAGTCCTTTCCGACTGCCCATCCGTTTGAGGATGATATGCCGAACTAAATCGTAAATCCGTGCCCATAGCTTTTTGCAAACTATCTCAAAATCTTGAAGTGAATCTTGGGTCTCAATTAGAAACTATGGATACTGGCATACCATGCAATCTTATGATCTCATTTATGTACATATTAGCAAGACATTCAAGTGTAAAAGTTTCTCGTATCGGTAAGAAATGAGCAGACTTGGTCAATCTATCAATAATGACCCAAATCGCATCTATGCCTTGAGAAACCTTGGGAAGACCAGTAACGAAATCCATGATAATGTGCTCCCACTTCCATTCTGGAATTTCAAGTGGTTGCAATAGACCTTTTGTCACTTGATGCTCTGCCTTGACTCATTGACAAGTTAGACACCTTGAGATAAACCCCGCTATCTCTCTCTTCATATTGCTCCACCAAAATGTATGTCGAAGATCACGATACATTTTGGTACTCCCAGGATGGATTACAAACGGTGTGTTGTGCGCCTCCATCATGATTTTATACTTCAAGTCGTAATCGTTAGAACACAAATTGGAGTTGACTCAAAGTATTCCTTCTTCATCGATTCTTGCTTAGGAATAGCACCTTCTTGCACTTTCTTCTTCATACGCGATCGGCTCCTGTGTCCGTATTTTGAGCGACTTTAACTTTATCGATTAAAGTTGGTTCCACTCAGATATTCGCCATCATCACATGGGTCCTCGAGTCTTTAACTCTATTTCCATCCTTTCCAAGTCATACAAAATGGGTCTTTGCGTTGACAATATTGCACTCGTACCCGCATATGATCTTTTACTCAATACGTCAACTACTACGTTCGCTTTTCCAGGATGGTATTGGATGGTATGATTATAATCTTTCAACAACTCAAGCCATCGTCGTTGCCGCATGTTGAGTTCCTTTTGAGTGAAGAAATATTTGAGGCTTTTATGATCCGTATAGATCTCCACATTCTCTCCATACAGGTAATGCCTCCAAATCTTAAGCGCAAAAATGATCACGCTAACTCTAGATCATGAGTAGGATAATTCCTCTCATATTCTTTGAGTTGTCGAGAGGCATAAAGCTATGACTTTCCCATGTTGCATGAGAACACATCCTAACCCTTTGCACCGAAGCATCATCAGAGATGACAAATCCTCCGAGCCGGATGGTATTGTCGTAACAGTTTGAAATGAGTCTCCTCTTAAGTTCTTGAAAACTCTTTTCATATTCCTCGCTCCAACCAAATTTTGTATCTTTTCGCGTCAGCTGAGTTAATGGAGTAGCGATTCGAGAAAACCCTTCTACAAATCTCGATAATAACCAAATTAAAGCGAGAAAGCTACGTACTTGATTCATCGACTTAGGTTGCTCCCAGCTTTGAATTGCTTCAATCTTTGCCGGGTCAACAGATATTCCATGATTTGATATCACGTGCCCAAGGAATGCAACTTCCTTAAGCCAGAACTCGCATTTTTTTAACTTGGCATAAAGCTTGTTTTCACGAAGCTTTTGGAGTATCAACCTCAAGTGTTGCTCATGGTCTTCGCGGGTTTTGGAGTATATGAGGATGTCATCAATAAAGACGACCACAAAGTGATCCAAATATTCCTTGAATACTCGGTTCATCGTATCCATGAAGTCAGCAGGAGCATTATTCAATCCAAAAGACATGACTAGGAATTCATAATGCCGTCATCGAAGTTAAAGCGATCTTTTGAATGTCATCAGTTTTAATCTTCAACTGATGATATCTAGAACGAAGATCAATCTTTGAAAAAAATTTGGCTCCTTGCAACTGGTCAAACAGGTCATCAATGCGAGGCAACGGGTACCTATTTTTGATGGTGCATGATTCAACTCCCTATAATCAATACAAAGTCGCATACTTCCATCTTTCTTTTTTACGAATAGAACATGAGCACCCCAAGGAGACGTACTAGGACGAATGAAATCGATGTCTAACAATTCCTGTAGTTGGGTTTTTAACTCCTGAAGTTCAGTAAGAGCCATTCGATATGGGGCTTTGGAAATAGGTTTTGTACCGGATTCAAGGTCGATACAAAATTCAATTTTACGCTCTAGGGGTAGGCTAGAAAGTTCTTCAGGGAATACGTCAGGAAATTTATTAACAATAGAAATATCATTCAAATCTGACGTATCTTTATTTAAATCCGTGACATGGGCTAAGAAAGCTTGACATCCGTTTTTCAATAAACGAATAGCTTTATGACTTGATATGACAGTGATTGATTTTAGTGGTTTGGTTTCTTGAATTCGTATAATAGGTTGGTTAGGAATATAAAAGCTAACAACCTTACGAAAATAATCAATTTTAGCATGATGAGTAGTTAACCAATCAACCCCTAAAATCACATCAAATGCAAGTATTTTCAAAGAAATAAGATTGACAGGTAACGTGCAGTTACCAATTTGAATCAAATAAGACTTATAAACCGTGGATGTAATGAAGGTTTCTCCCAACGGAGTTTTAACAGATAAGTCAAAGTCTAATTTCTCCGCAGTCAAATTTAAACGTTGAGCGCAAGTAGGAGAAATAAAGGAATGGGTAGAACCGGTATCAAATAAAGTATAAACTTCGCTAGAGTTTATGATTAGCTTACCCGTGATCACCTCGTTTGGATTCCTCGCTTTTTGGGAGGTTATGACAAACGCTCTCCCTTGAACTACTGGTTTTGTCTTGTCTGGGAAACCCTTTGATGCCTCCATCTCAGCTGGACTTGACTTTGGTGCATGACAAAATCGGGCTAGGTAACCTTCTTTTCCATAATTATAACACGCTTTGGACTGCATCGTGCAGTTTGGACTTATGTGTCCTTCCCCTCCACATTTGTAACATACAACCAGTGGTCGTTCTCCTTCCTTAACAACAAGTGCTGATGTCTTTCCATCCTTGTTGAATCTCCTCTTCTTGAAATGTCCACTCTTATTGTCATGGCCATGATTACCACCGAAGTGATTATCATTTCTGGCATGTTGATTCCCTCCACGTTTGTTGTCACCGCTTCGATGACTGCTACCACTGGTATTGTCAACTTGTCGGTTGCTCTCTCTTGGTTGGGTTGATTCATTATCGCGCTCCAATAATTGAGCCCTATTCACAACATCTGAATACAAACACAGTTCGTGAGAAATTAGGTATTGACGTATCTCAGGTTTCAAATATTTTAGAAACATCCGCATCATTCTCTCCTCATTATCAACCAAGTGGGACGTAAACCGAGACAACTCGGCAAACTTAGCTTCGTACTGCGCCACGGTCATATTGTTTTGCTCAATCTTGATGAACTCTACCTCCTTCATATGACGAATACTTTCAAAAAAGTACTTGTCATTGAACAACTCTTGGAACTTCTCCCAAGACATTTTGAGTGCGGCAGGTTGAGTACGCTTCTGATTCCCCACTAGTAATCGCCTCGCGTCGCAATAACATGAAGGTGGCAAAGGAACCTTTTGCCTCTCGGAGCATCCCAAGACATCAAATATCTTGTTGATCTCGCTTTATCCACGTCTCGCCTTTAAGTGGTTTTGGCTCTCCAAAAACTCCGGTGGTCCCGGCTCCTTGAATCGCTTCTAGGTGACCGTCCGAGAGTCACGGTGTTTCCACCTGCATTTTGGATAGGAGCCGCTTTTGCCTGATGTTGCATGAATTGCATAAAGCCTCTGAACATCCCATCGTTCACCATTTCATCGGTGTTATTGTTTACATGAGGATTATTGTCTTCCTGTTGCACATTATCCTAGGCATTAATCTGTGGTGACTCAACGGTCTCATGTGCTTCATTGTTTATCTCAACATTTTTGGATGCCATTTTTAAATACTGCCACAAAATAAGGGTTAATTAACATATCACATATTATCCCTATACTCTGACTGACCAATTAAATACCAAATAAACTTAGGTAGGTCATACTAGCGAAGAATTCCCCGTCTCTCCCCTCCTAGTTCTTGTCTCACATCTCAGCCATGGATCGTATCCCTAAGCTTTGATACCAACTGTGACGCCCCCAAAATAGGTATACATCACCCATCTTGAGTCGCCAAATACATGGTACAAAATTCAAATACAACTTAATTATACAACAGTCGTGTAAAATATGACAAAACATAATCTAAGAGTTTTAATAAGAATATTATCATCTAGACAATATCCACACTCAATGGAGTCCTCATTACATTTATTATCACACTATTTAACGGAATAGTGAGGACTACTAATGCTATCATCTGGACCGTCACTCCGTTTCCCGACTAGTCCCGGCTACGTTCTCATTTCTCAAGAGAACAATGAAAGAAAGGGTGAGCTCAACTAGCCCAAGAAGAAATATTATGACTAAGATAATGCGTAATAAATTATCATTAGTCTTCAACAATGTTAAACCGATAAAATACAATAGACATCAAGTTTAGCTGCGGTAGGAATAAGCAATCCATTAGAAGAGTCAAGTAGAGCATGATATCTACTATCTTCTATGATTTAAAATGTTTTCATCAATTTTTATCGCTGAGACTCAGTTTAATAAATAAACCACATCATCAAGTCATCCCTGCACTATGGGCCAAGGATATTCATTAAATCGTCAATGGTCACGACTATACCGAATAATCCCTGGTTATAATCATACCAAAAACTGTCCATCAATGCACTACAGGCTACTGAGGACTTTTACCACATCATTTATAACATTACAGGTCATGATTATTAAGAATAATCCTTGGTCATAATCATACCAAGTCCATCTATGCAAGTAAGCCAAAGATGACTTTCATCACAATATAAGTATGAGGATGATGACAATGACATAATAATTCAATAAAACAAGTTCAAGAATAAATTTTAAAGATTTATAAGTTAATTTATCTTGAAATCAATTACGTCCAAATTGTCAACATGATACTGCTTTGTGGAGTAAAATTTAAGAATGCTTAGAAGAATATTTCCATGAAAAGATACCGGATGAAGTGAAAATATCCAGGATATTCTACTAATTTCATGGAGTATAGAAGCCAAAACTTTAACCAAATGAGTATCATAGAATATATGAAACTGCAAATGAATTTTCACCCGCTATGCGATAATCCATGTAGACAGATCATTTTCACAATTTAATAAGGAATGACTACGAATGATCATTCACCATACATGTGATAATCCACATAGACAGGTTATTCCAATAGAATAATAAAGAATGGAACCAGGTCATGCGTAATCCGCACAGACAGGATATTCCAACAAAATAATAAGGAATGGAATAACAGAAGAATTCACCATGCATGCGATAGACCGCACAGTTAGGTTATTCCAATAAAATAATAAAGAATGGAACCAGGTCTTCAGCGTAATCCGCATGCATTGCATGGATATTCCAACGAGTAATAATAAAGAATGGAACCAGGTCTAAGCGTAATCAAATGCATGCACGAGGATATTCCAAATGTAATAATAAAGAATGGAATAACAAAGAATTCATCATGCATGCGATAGACCGCACAGACAGGTTATTCCAACAGAATAATAAAAAATAGAACCAGGTCTAGCCTAATCCACACAGACAGGATATTCTAACATAATAATAAAGAATGGAATAACAGAAGAATTTTATCATGTATGCGGTACTTCGCATAGACAAGTTATTCCAACATAATAATAAAGAATGGAATAACAGAAGCTCTCTTCATGAATAAGAAAGAAATAATACCCTTTACCTTAGAAAGAAACTGGATACTGGAATAGAGAGGTAGCAGACTTCTCTTCTTCTTTCTCTCTATAATAATTGCTCTATAGGTTTTGTGAATTGGTGAGAAATGAAGGAAGAATGAGCTTCTATTTATAGGAAAATATAGTTTCGATAATTGTACGTTTTGGGGCTCGAAATATTACAGTACAATACCTTTAACTTTTCTTTCATTTTTAATTTAGTCCTGCAAGTATTATCAAACTTGCACCACCTCCCCTAATATTAAATAATATGAATTAATAGTTCAATCATGTGAATCAATAGTTATAATCATGTAAAAATATGAATTACAGTATAGTACCTCCATCAATACCTCCATTTTTAACTTAGTCATGCAAGTATTATCAATCTTGCACCAACTCCCCTAATAGTACAAGAATGTGAATCAATAGTACACACATGTGAACAAATAGTTCTAATCATGTGAATTAATAGAAATTAATTTCTCATTTATCCGGTCAATTACCCGACTGGTCAGTATAACTTTCATACATCAATTAATATCGAAATAAATGTCAATTTTCAGTAACACTAATAATTTCAACACAATGGAACTATCAATTTCATCTTTAATTAACACGAACTTATTCATCATTAATATTATAACTCACAATATTTAACAACTAGGTCGTTCCCAGGAAAGAGGTGGCTTTCTGATAAGGATTTCTTGTGACGCCCCCAAAATAGGTATACATCACCCATCTTGAGTCACCAAATACATGGTACATAATACAAATATAAACTTAATTAAACAACCGTTGTGTAATATACGACAATACATAAACTGAGAGTTTTAATAGGAATATTGTCATCTAGACAATATCCACACTCAAAGGAGTCTTCATAACATTTATTGTCACACTATTTAATAGAATAGTGAGGACTACTAATGCTATCATCTGGACCGTCACTCCATTCCCCGACTCGTCCCAGCTATATTCTCATTTCCTGAAGAGAACATTGAAAGAAAGGGTGAGTTCAACTAGCCCAGTAAGAAATATTATGACTTAGATAATACAGAATAAATTATCATTAGCCTTTAACAATGTTAAACTAATAAAATACAATAGACATCAAGTTTAACTGCAGCGGAACAAGCAATCCATTAAAAAAGTCAAGTAGAGCATGATATCTACTATCTTCTATGATTTAAAATGTTTTTATCAATTTTTATCGCTGAGACGCAGCTTAATAAATAAACCACATCATCGAATCATCCCTGCACTACGGGCCAATGATATTCATTAAATCATCAATGGTCATGACTATACTTAGAATAATCCTCGGTCATAATCATACCAAGTCCATCTACGAACGTAAGCCAAAGATATACAACAATAAAACCAATAATCAACAATCCATCTTTTTCACGTAAGCAAAGATATACAATTCAATAATCACAGTCCATCTTCGCACGTAAGCCAAAGATAACTTTCATCACCATATAAGCATGAGGATGATGACAATGATATAAGTATTAATCATACGAAATCAAGGATAAATATTAAAGACTTTAAATTTATCCAAATATTATCAATCACTTAATAAACTCATAATCTAATATTATTAATATTATAACAATATTTTAATCACCTCTTAAACTTATAAACAATTTATTTCAATTGTTTACACTTTATCAAATAATGCATTTAATCATTCAAAAATGCCATACTCATAAGATTTCATCACCAATGATCAAATCCCTTATCAAAAATCTGCATATACCTTATATAGGATTCCCAAGCCATAAAATCCTATTTTCCAACTTTGTTACTTCATATAACACATTTAACTCATATACTCATAACTAGTGCATTTTCATGAAAAATACCAAATCAGTCCCAAAAAATATTTCTTTTCTAGGATTTAGCAGAATATAGTCCCATATTGAACATATATTTTTCTCAAAATTTTTAAAATTCATTTACTATTTTTCAAAAAACAATTTCTAATTAATTCTTTAAGAAATTAGCTACCTCAAGTTTAACTCCAGAAATTCTAAAAACTTGAAAGGATCTTACACATGTTAATGTGAGCTTCCAGTTTAAATTTCATGGTCATCGGAGTTATAGAACTACAGTTATAGCGTTTTTCGTCGAAAAAACCTAAATATTGAAATGGTCATAACTTGCTCATTTTAAGTCGAAATGAACTCATTTTTGGACAGGAGGTACCTTATACAACATATTTTCATGTCCCAAAAGGCCATAATTTTTCTCACAAATTAAGTGGCCGAAAAAACCCCTTCAAATTTATGGGCAGTAACCTTTTTCAAAATTGGCAGTTTTTGACTCCTTTGCTAAAATCAGTCCACACGAAAATCTACAACACCTTTTCCAGTGATTCCAACTTGGATAAGTTAGTAAGCTTATAGATCTAACTCTATGACTTGACCACACTCAAAAATTAAAAATATAATAGGAGATATGGTCAATTGAATTTCATGTTCCATTTTCACCAAAATCTGATTTTCAACCCTTTGTGATTTCTAAGAAACTTCCATACTTTTCACATAATAACCAACATAACTCATCATGACAATGACATAATAATTCAATAAAATAAGTTCAAGAATAAATTTTAAAGATTTATAAGTTAGTTTATCTTGAACTCAATGTCCAAATTGCCAATATGATACCAATTTGTAGAGTACAATTCAAGAATGTTCAGAAGAATATTTCCATGAAAAGATACTGGATGAAGCGCAAATATCAAGGATATTCCACTAATTTCATGGAGTATATAAGTCAAAACTTTAACCAACTGAGTATAATAAAGAATATATGAAACTGCAAATGGATTTTCACCCGCCATGCAGTAATCCAAGTATATAGATCATTTCCACGATTTAATAAGGAATGAATACAAAGGATCATTCACCATGCATGTGGTAATCCACATATACAGGTTATTCCAATAGAATAATAAAGAATGGAATAACAGAAGGATTCACCATGCAGGCGATAGAGAGATACGCATGATAGGTTATTCCCAACGTAATAATAAATAATGGAACGGAAGTCCGTACAGAACGCATTGAGATGAGGATATTTCCGGCGTAATAATAAATACGGAATAATAAATAATGGAACTAGGTCCTGCGTAAACGCACAGACAGGATATTACTTTTAAACGGACGGTCCATATTGATTTACTATTAAAACTTTAAACCAACGGTCCATACTGATTCACTATTAAACTTTAAACCAACGGTCCATACTGATTCACTATTAAACTTTAAACCAACGATCCATATTGATTTACTAATATAATTTCAACCAACTATTCGAAAAATTAATACATCTCCTCATGGAATAATATTGTACCCAAAATGATTTGGACCGAAAAGAAATATATTTTGTTCGGGTGAATAGTATCCCATGAATAGTAACTCGTGAATAGTAACTCGTGAATATTAACTCATGAATAGTAACTCATGAATAGTAACTCTGACACAAAAAGTGCCCCGAATACCCGATTGAACAATATAACCTCCAGACATCAATTATTATCAAAATAAATGTCGACTTCCACTAACACTAATAATTCCAACACAATAGAACTATCAATTTCATCTTTAATCAACACGAGCTTATTCATCATTAATATTATAACTCACAATATTTAACAACCATGTCGTTCCCAGGAAAGAGGGGGCTTTCCGATAAGGATTTTCTCCCTATTGGCGTGCAATTAGGTGACCAAACCTCTCCTTAACAGAACTTCTAGACATTGTAAATATTGCAATTTAATAATATGAATAACTTTGTCGTCTCAATTATTAATAATATAACATATTGTGCAGATGATACTGTGACAATAATCGAATCAATAATATGAGAGATATGATACAACAATTACTGAAACAATAATTGAGTATAACTGAGTGATTTCTCACGTAAGCATCAATAATCAATACCGTGTGCTACTATGCAACCACACGTATTACTGTATTTTTACTACCGAGTAGTTCAACAGTTTTAACGGTAAAACTTCTACCGTTATTTTCATAAAAATAATTATGTCGTTTTATTATTACGACAATACTTCCGTTGTGGGTTCACCAATGATTGTGCCGTCGTACGGATATTCCCCGATAAAAAGAATATTTCCCGACCAATCGAATATTATACAACAACTTGCATACTTTGCAAAATTTATAAATATTACCCACAACTATAACATTATATCAAATCCACACCATAATATTAAAAAAATATTTCGAGAAATTTAAATCTTTATTCATAAAATTTGGGGTCTCACAATCTCCCCTCCTTATGAAATTTCTCCCTCGAAATTTACGTACGTACCTGGTATGCCGAAGAGATGAGGATACTTTGACTTCATTTCAGATTCTAACTCTTGAGGTATAACATTTGAGTGTTGAATACGATCCTTCTTATCCAAGATTTTAACACGTGTCTCCTCATACGTTTAATCTTCTGCTATCTCATCCGGTTCTAAATAAATAATGTGGTTACATATTTACGTAACATCGGTACGTGATAAACGTTATGAACACGCAACATGTTTGGCAGTAAAACGAGTCTATAGGCCACAGTTCCTACTCGATCAAGGATTTCAAATGGGCCAATAAAATTGAGGGTTGAGATTTCCTCTCTTCATCGATTCTTGCTTCTAGAATAACGTCCTCTTGAACCTTCTTCTTCACATTCATAAGCTCTGAGTATGTAGATTGCACAACTTTAACTTTATCAATTAAAGTCGATTCTACTCGTATATTTGATATCACCACGTGGGTTAACTCTATCTTCATCATTTGTAAGTTATACAAAATGGTTTTTTGTGTTAACAACATCGCACTCGTAAACGCATACGATATTCTACTCAACGCGTCAGCTACCACGTTCTCTTTTCCACAATGATATTGAATGGTACGATCGTAATCTTCAACAGCTCGAGCCAACATCTTTGACACATTATACGATCGTTTTAGGTACAAAAATATTTGAGGGTTTTGTACTGGGGTCAATATAAAATTCGATTTCACGCTCTAGAGGTAGGCTAAGAAGTCTTCAAGAATACGTCAGGAAATTTATTAACAATAGAAATATCATTCAAAACTGTGACCCTCATCCAAGACTTGGATAGCACATGTAATGAAGGTTTCTCCTAACGGGGCTTCAACAGATAAGTCAAAGTCTAATTTCTCTAGAGTCAAATTTAAACGTTGAACGCAAGCAAGAGAGATAAAATAATGGGTAGAACCGGTATCTAATAAGGCATAGATTTTGCAAGAATTTATAATTAACTAACCCGTGCTAACTTCGTTCGGTTTACTCGCTTTTTGAGAAGTCACAAAAAACGCTCTTCCTGAAACCACCAACTTTGTTTTGTCCATATCCGCCGTTGGTGCCACCGTCCCAGCTGGACTTGACTTTGGTGCATGAAAAAATTGGGCTAGGTGACCTTCTCTTCTTGAAATTTCCACTTCTATTATCTTAGCCATGATTACCACCGAAGTGGTTACCATTCTTGGCATGATAATTTTCCCCACGATGGTTATCATTGTTAGATGGTCGCCATTGCCACGGGGGTGATGATTATTATCGTGTTGTTGGTCGTTACCTTTTGGTTGTGCTGACTCATTATCGCACTCCAATAACTGAGCCCTATTCACAACATCTGAATATAAACAAAGTTTGTAAGAAATGAGGTATTGACGTATATCGGGTTTCAAACCTCTTAGAAACAATCGTGTCATTCTCTCCATTGTTTACCTTAACATTCTCGGATGTCATTTTCAAATATTGCCACAAAGCAAGAGTTAGTTAACATATCACATGTTATCTGTGACGCCCCCAAAATAGGTATACACCACCCATTCTGAGTTGTCAATACATGGTACAGAAACAACTACAACTTTATTATTACAATAGTAAAACTGTGAGTTTAAATACAGATATTGCCATCTAGACAATATCCACATACAAATAAATCCTCATCATAATTATTGATACATTATTTTACAAAAATGGTGAGGACTACTAAACAACTCTCTAGAACCATCATTACATCCCCAGACTCATTTCGCTTACATTATCTCCTCCCGAGAAGAAAATGGAACAAAAAGGGAAAAAGGGTGAGCTCAACTAGCCCCGGTAAAGAATATTATGACTAAGATAATATACAACAAATTATCGTTAGTCTCCAACAGGAAAAATCTAATAGAATACAATAGACAACAAGTTTTAAATCAATATTCGCATGATGAAAATAATAATTCATTAGAAGAGTTAAGTAGAGGATGAAATTTACTATCTTACATGTATGAATTTAAAAGTTCATCGCTCATCTCGTTATCCCCGTAACATCAATCAATATATATCGGAATCAAATATTCGATCTTTGCACTTTCTGAGCCAAAGATATTCATCAATTGGTCATGTTCATCTAAACACCTGTTCATCTTTGCACTACGGGCCAAAGATATTCATCAGAAATCATTCATCTTTGCACTACAGGCCAAAGATATTCAATAATATCATCATTTAAGACTGAGGATGATGAAAAATATTTTTAAAGAAACGAATCCAGTGAAACAAAATGACAAGGATTAAGGATTAAGGATTCGTACTTTGTTTTATCCATGTCTAAAAATACCTCAAAAATAATCATAGTGGTGTAAAATTCAAGAATGATCAAAACATGGATACAATCAAAGCTAGTATCCACAATAGATATTTTAGACGAAAAGGAAAATTTTCATTTTTCGATGAATAGTGCCGTATTCGTGAATAGTGTCGTATACGTGAATAGTCTGCCAGTATACGTGAATAGTAACTCAGACACCAAAAGTTCCAAATTTGATAAAACTTCAGATCAATATTTCAAAGATAATGATATTGAAGAAATAATATCATTACGAAAAAAAAATAATATCCCTTACCTCGAAAGATTAGTACCTCCGGTTAGAATACTAGGTATAGTGCTGAAGGGAACTTGCACCGTATAACAATACTCAAAGTATCAAAATCCTCACAAGAATACACTCAATATATAGAGAGAAAAATATAGAGAAAACTTTAGTTTCTGGTGTAATTTTCAATTCTAACCTAAGCACCCTATTTATAGGAAAATGCTTAGAACACCAAAGCAGAAAATTTATTAAAATAATATTATTATTTGTTAAAATTCCATACGCCCACTTTTGGAGATCTGATTTCAGCAAGAATCAATAACACATGCTAGACCCACTTAACTCACCAAAAACGTTTTCCATAATTAAAATATTTTAAACTTCCAAAATCAATTATTTTGGAGTTTTGAACTTCAATAATTCACAATAAATAGCCCTTTTGTCGGAAAATTGAATCTCGCGAGGTTTTATAGGAAATTCAATTCTCTACAACTTTGCAGAAGAAAGTTTTTCCAAATTCCAAAACAACAATTGACCGAAATCCATAAGCAGACGATTTTACAAAGTTATAATCAAATTTCAATAATAAATGGGGTCTACCGACATGTTTAACATGTTTTAAATATTTTGGTAACAAAATACTCCTCCTCCACATATACTCATATATCCCACATTCATCGTAAAAATATCATCATTATTATATTATTAAAATATAATAATATATTTAAATAAATTATTTTATCGAAAAAGATAAAATTTCAATTTTCAACAATTGTCACATTAAAAAATTTCTCCATCTATATCCACATAAAATCAATATTTTTCTCATCATATGAATCAATAATTAATTATTCACAAATAATATTACGTAATCACAATATTGACAACCAGGTAGGCTCAGAAAGAGGGGCTTTCCAATAAGAATTTCTCCTTCTTGGTAGCCTTAAATTAGGTGACCAAACCTCTCCTTAGACAGAACTTTCTAGACATTGCCAATAATGTTATCTAATAATATTATTCAGATAATATGAATTATTGCTTCGATAATGGAAAATACTGTATAGTGACAATTATTGAAACAACAGTAATATAAAATATCAACGCAGCAATTATTGAATCAATAAAATAAAATATCGAACAAGAATTCATCGTAGCAATTATTGAGTAGTGCCTTTTACGTAAGAATCAATAATTGGTGCAATACCGGTGTTACTGCTTGCAACAACGCCATACATCTTGTGTTTTAACCAATTGGGATATTTTAACAAAGATTAACTTGGTAACAACTACGCCGTTATTTTTAAACAACTTATATTTGTCGTTTTTCTCATCCAATCGCTTTCCGTTATGGGGCCCACAAAAGACTGCGCCGTCATACGAATATTCCCCGACAGCAAGAATATTCCACGATCAAACGAATATTCCCCGACAACAATGAATATTTTATAACCACTTGCTTATTTTGAAATATTTGCGTATTTTACCCATAACTATCCACATTAATCAAATCAATCCTTACTATTTCAAAATAATAAATAGAGGAAAATAAATTTCATTTATTAATAATTTGGGGTCTTACATTATCCCTATACTCTGACCGACCAATTAAATACCAAATAAACTTAGGTAGGTCATACTAGCGAAGGAATTCCCCGGCTTTTCCCTTCTAGTTCTTATCTCACATCTCAGCCAGGGACCATATCCCTAAGCTTTGACACCAACTATGACGCCCCCAAAATAGGTATACATCACCCATCTTGAGTCACCAAATACATGGTACATAATACAAATATAAACTTAATTAAACAACCGTTGTGTAATATACGACAATACATAAACTGAGAGTTTTAATAGGAATATTGTCATCTAGACAATATCCACACTCAAAGGAGTCTTCATAACATTTATTGTCACACTATTTAATAGAATAGTGAGGACTACTAATGCTATCATCTGGACCGTCACTCCATTCCCCGACTCGTCCCAGCTATATTCTCATTTCCTGAAGAGAACATTGAAAGAAAGGGTGAGTTCAACTAGCCCAGTAAGAAATATTATGACTTAGATAATACAGAATAAATTATCATTAGCCTTTAACAATGTTAAACTAATAAAATACAATAGACATCAAGTTTAGCTGCGCAATGAACAAGCAATCCATTAAAAAAGTCAAGTAGAGCATGATATCTACTATCTTCTATGATTTAAAATGTTTTTATCAATTTTTATCGCTGAGACGCAGCTTAATAAATAAACCACATCATCGAATCATCCCTGCACTACGGGCCAATGATATTCATTAAATCATCAATGGTCATGACTATACCGAATAATCCCTGGTCATAATCATACCAAGTCCATCTCTGAACGTAAGCCAAAGATATACAACAATAAAACCAATAATCAACAATCCATCTTTTCACGTAAGCCAAAGATATACAATTCAATAATCACAGTCCATCTTCGCACGTAAGCCAAAGATAACTTTCATCACCATATAAGCATGAGGATGATGACAATGATATAAGTATTAATCATACGAAATCAAGGATAAATATTAAAGACTTTAAATTTATCCAAATATTATCAATCACTTAATAAACTCATAATCTAATATTATTAATATTATAACAATATTTTAATCACCTCTTAAACTTATAAACAATTTATTTCAATTGTTTACACTTTATCAAATAATGCATTTAATCATTCAAAAATGCCATACTCATAAGATTTCATCACCAATGATCAAATCCCTTATCAAAAAAATCAAGATATACCTTATATAGGATTCCCAAGCCATAAAATCCTATTTTCCAACTTTGTTACTTCATATAACACATTTAACTCATATACTCATAACTAGTGCATTTTCATGAAAAATACCAAATCAGTCCCAAAAAATATTTCTTTTCTAGGATTTAGCGTAATATAGTCCCATATTGAACATATATTTTTCTCAAAATTTTAAAATTCATTTACTATTTTCAAAAAACAATTTCTAATTAATTCTTTAAGAAATTAGCTACCTCAAGTTTAACTCCAGAAATTCTAAAAACTTGAAAGGATCTTACACATGTTAATGTGAGCTTCCAGTTTAAATTTCATGGTCATCGGAGTTATAGAACTACTGATTATAGCGTTTTTAAATCGAAAAAACCTAAATATTGAAATGGTCATAACTTGCTCATTTTAAGTCGAAATGAACTAATTTTTGGACAGGAGGTACCTTATACAACATATTTTCATGTCCCAAAAGGCCATAATTTTTCTCACAAATTAAGTGGCCGAAAAACCCCCTTCAAATTTATGGGCAGTAACCTTTTTCAAAATTGGCAGTTTTTGACTCCTTTGCTAAAATCAGTCCACACGAAAATCTCAACACCTTTTCCAGTGATTCCACTTGGATAAGTTAGTAAGCTTATAGATCTAACTCTAGGACTTGACCACACTCAAAAATTAAAAATATAATAGGAGATATGGTCAATTGAATTTCATGTTCCATTTTCACCAAAATCTGATTTTCAATCCTTTGTGATTTCTAAGAAACTTCTATACTTTTCACATAATAACCAACATAACTCATCATGACAATGACATAATAATTCAATAAAATAAGTTCAAGAATAAATTTTAAAGATTTATAAGTTAGTTTATCTTGAACTCAATAATGTCCAAATTGTCAACATGATACCTCTTTGTAGAGTAAAATTCAAGAATGTTCAGAAGAATATTTCCATGAAAAGATACTGGATGAAGTGCAAATATCAAGGATATTCCACTAATTTCATGGCGTATAGAAGCCAAAGCTTTAATCAACTAAGTATAATAACGAATATATGAAACTGCAAATGGATTTTCACCCGCCATGCGGTAATCCACGTATACAGATCATTTCCATAATTTAATAAGGAATGAATACAAAGGATCATTCACCATGAATGTGGTAATCCACATAGACATGTTATTTCAACAGAATAATAAAGAATGGAATAATAGATAGATTCACCATGCAGGCGATAGAGACTGCACAGACAGGTTATTCTCAACAGAATAATAAATAATGGAACCAGGTCCGGCGTAAATGCATAGACAGGATATTCCGACAGAATAATAAATAATGGAACCAGGTCCGGCATAAACACACAGACATGATATTCTGGCAGAATAATAAATAACGAAATCAGGTCAGGCGAAATTCGCACCGACAGTATATTCTAACAAAATAATAAAGAATGGAATAATAGAAGAATTTCACCATGTATGCAGTACTTCGCATAAACAGGTTATTCCAACATAATAATAAGAAATGCAATAATAGAAGAATTTCACCATGTATGCAGTACTTCTCATAGACAGGTTATTCCAACATAATAATAAGGAATGGAATAATAGAAGAATTTCACCATGTATGCAAGATTGCTTGGCGTGAGCGAGTTATTCCAACATAATAATAAGGAATGGAATAATGGAAGAATTTTACCAAGTATAGGGTAGTCCACGATACAAAAGTTATTCCAACGAGAATAATAAAGAATGGAATAATGAAGTTCTCTTCATGAATATGAAAAAATAATACCCCTTACCTTAGAATAAAGCTGGATTTGGAATAGTGAAATTTGGCAAGACTTTTCTTCTTCTTCTTTTCTCTCTATAGATTTTCTCTCTATAATTTCTCTCTATAATTTCTCTCCCTAGAGTTTCAGTGAATTTATAAGAAATAATGAAGGAATGAGCTTCTATTTATAGGAGAATGGACTGAATATTAACTAATTCATGAACGGTCTAGATTGATTTACTTTTAAACGGACGGTCCATATTGATTTACTATTAAAACTTTAAACCAACGGTCCATACTGATTCACTATTAAACTTTAAACCAACGATACATATTGATTTACTAATATAATTTCAACCAACGGTCTGAAAAATTAGCACACCTCCTCATGGAATAATATTGTACCTAAAAATGATTTGGACCGAAAAGAAATATATTTTGTTAGGGTGAATAGTATCCTATGAATAGTAACTCGTGAATAGTAACTCATGAATAGTAACTCTGACATGAAAAGTGCCCCGAATACCCGATTGAACAATATAACCTCCAGACATCAATTATAATTGAAATAAATGTCGACTTCCACTAACACTAATAATTCCAACACAATAGAACTATCAATTTCATCTTTAATCAACACGCGCTTATTCATCATTAATATTATAACTCACAATATTTAACAACCAGATCGTTCCCAGGAAAGAATGGGCTTTCCGATAAGGATTTCTCCCTATTGGCCCGCAATTAGGTGACCAAACCTCTCCTTGACAGAACTTCTAGACATTGTAAATATTGTAATTTAATAAAATGAATAACTTTGTCGTCTCAATTATTGATTTAATAATATAACATATTATGCAGATGATACAGTGACAATAATCGAATCAATAATATGAGAGATATAATGCAGCAATTACTGAAGTAATAATTGAGTATAACTAAGTGACTTCTCACGTAAGCATCAATAATCAATACCGTGTGCTACTATGCAACCACGCGTATTACTGTACTTTTACTATCGAGTAGTTCAACAGTTTTAACGGTAAAACTTCTGCCGTTATTTTCATAAAAATAATTCTGTCGGTTTATTACTACGACAATACTTCCGTTGTGGGTTCACCAATGATTGTGTCGTCGTACGGATATTCTCCGACAAAAAGAATATTCCCCGACCAATCGAATATTATACAACAACTTGTATACTTTGCAAAATTTATAAATATTACCCACAACTATAACATTATACCAAATCCACACCATAATATTAAAAAAAATATTTCAAAAAATTTAAATCTTTATTCATAAAATTTGGGGTCTCACATTTCTCCTTATTGGCGCGTAATTAGATGACCAAACCTCTCCTTGACAGAACTTCTAGACATTGTAAATATTTTTATTTAATAATATGAATAACTTTGTCGTCTCAATTATTGATTTAATAATATATCATATTATGCAGATGATACTGTGACAATAATCGAATTAATAATATGAGAGATATGATGCGGCAATTATCGAGTAGCAATAATTGAGTATAAGCGAGTGACTTCTCACGTAAGCATCAATATTCAATACCGTGTCTTGCTAATATGCAACGCCAGACATTCTTTGTACTTTACTACCTAGGGTAGTTCAACGGTTTAACGGTAAAACTTCCGCCGTTATTTTTATAAAAGATAATTATGTCATTTTCTAACTACGACAATACTTCCATTGTGGGGTCCACCAATGATTGTCTTCAGTCGTCATTGAATATTCCATGTTAAAAGCGAATATTCCCCGACCAATCGAATATTATATAACCACTTGCTTACTTTACAAAATTTATAAATATTACCCACAACTATAACATTATATCAAATCCACACCATAATATTCAAAAATATATTTTGAGAAAATTATTCTTTATTCATAAAAGTTGGGGTCTTACATAAAATATTGATGATGGACTTTTAAATCATAAAAGATAGTAGACTACATTATCTACTTAACTCTTCTAATGAATTGTTGCTTCCGCTGCAGTTGTTGATCTAAAACTTGTTGTCTATTGTATTCTATCAGAGTTTTCCTAGTTGAGGACTAAGAATAATTTGTTCTACATTATCTTAGTCATAATATTCTTTACTGGGCTAGTTGAGCTCACCCTTTTCCTTTTTGTTCCATTTTTCTTCTCAGGAAACAAGAATATAACGAGAACTAGTCAGGGCGTGGAGTGATGTTTCAAGGAATTTGTTTTAGTAGTCCTCACTATTTTATAAAATAGTGTATCAATAATTATAATGAGGACTTATTTGAGTGTGAATATTGTCTAGGAGACAATATTTGTATTTAAACTCATAACATATGTATTGTCGTATTTTGCACGACAATTGTAATAATGAAGTTGTAATTGTTTTCTGTACCGTATATTTTTTGCCGTTATTTATAAAAAGTTATTTCTGTCATTTTCTAACTCCGACAGTAATTTTGTTGTGGGGTCCACCAATGATTGTGCCATCGTACGAATATTCCCTGATAAAACGAATATTCCCCGACCAAACGAATATTTTATGACAACTTTCTTACTTTGCAAAATTTATAAATATTACCTACAACTATAACATTATATCAAATCCACACCATGATATTCAAAATAATATTTAGAGAAAATGAATCTTTATTCATAAAAGTTGGGGTCTTACAACCTCCCATTCTTATGAAATTTTATCCTTGAAATTGGTGTACGTACCTGGTATGTCGAAGAGGTGAGGATACCTTGATCCTTAACATCGTGGTTTCTCCACAAAACTTTGACTTGAGTTATAACCTTGGAGCGTAGAATATGTTCTTTCTTATCCAAGATTTTAACAGGCACTTCTTCATACATTAAATCTTTCGCTACCTCGTCCGGTTCTAAATCAATAATGTGGTTCGGGTCTTCCACATATTTACGTAACATAGATATGTGAAAAATGTTATGAACACGAGATATACTTGGCGGTAAGGCAAGTCTATAGACCACAGTTCCTACTCGGTCAAGGATTTCAAATGGGCCAATGAATTGAGGATTGAGCTTTCCTCTCTTTCCAAATCTCATAACTCCCTTCCATGGAGCAACACGTAACAACATATGTTCTCCAACATTGAATTCCACGTCTTTCCGATGAAAATCAGCATAACTCTTTTGTCGATCTTGTGAGATTTTTATACGTTGCCGGATCATTTGAATCTTTTCTGTAGCCATGCGTACCAATTTCGGTCCCAACAACGTTGCTTCACCCACCTCGCCCCAAAGATCTTTGAGAACGACACTTTCTTCATCTAACGCCTCAAATGGAGCCATGCCGATACGTGCTTGATAACTGTTGTTGTAGGAGAATTACACCAATGGCAAGAACTTGTCCCAACTTCCTTTGAAGTCTAGGACACAGAGTCTTAATAGATCTTCAAGAGTTTGAATAGTCCTCTCCGATTGCCCATCCGTCTGGGGATGGTATGCTGAACTGAATCATAAATTCGTGCCCATAGCATTTTGTAAACTAACCCAAAATCGTGAAGTGAATCTTGGGTCTCGATCTGAAACTATGGATACTGGCATACCATGCAGTCTTACAATATCATTTATGTATATACGAGTAAGACGTTCAAGTGAATAAGTTTCTCGTATAGGTAAGAAATGAGCAGACTTGGTTAATCTATCAACAATGACCCAAATTGCATCTATGCCTTGAGAAACCTTGGGAAGACCAGTAACAAAATCCATGGTAATGTGCTCCCACTTCCATTATGGAATTTTAAGTGGTTGCAATGGACCTTTTGGTACTTGATGCTCCGCCTTGACACGTTGAGAAGTTAGACACCTTGAGATAAACTCCGCTATCTCTCTCTTCATATTGCTCCACCAAAATGTATGTCGAAGATCACGATACATTTTGGTACTCCCATGATAGATTGTAAACAGTATGTTGTGCGCCTCCATCATGATTTTATACTTCAAATCAGAGTTGTTAGGAACACAAAGTCTGGATTTGACTCGAAGTATTCCTTCCTCATCGATTCTTGATTCTGAAATAGCACCTTCTTGCACTTTCTTCTTCATACGCATCAGCTCCGGGTCTATAACTTAAGCAACTTTAACTTTATCGATTAAAGTCGGTTCTACTCGTATATTTGACATCATCACGTGGGTCCCTGGAGTCTTTAACTCTATCTCCATCCTTTGTAAGTCATATAAAATGGGCCTTTGCGTTGACAATATCTCACTCGTACCCGTATATGATCTTCTACTCAATGCGTCAGCTACCACGTTCATTTTTCTAGGATGGTATTGAATGATATGATCGTAATCTTTCTATAGATCGAGCCAACGTCGTTGTCGCATGTTGAGTTCCTTTTGGGTGAAGAAATATTTAAGGCTTTTATGTTCCGTATATATCTCTACTTTTTCCCCATACAGGTAATGCCTCACGATTTTAAGCGCAAAAAGGACTGCTGCCAACTCTAGATCATGAGTAAGATAATTCCTCTCATATTCTTTGAGTTGTCGTAAGGTATAGGCTATGACTTTCCCATGTTGCATGATAACACATCCCAACCCTCTGCCTGAAGCATCGCTGTAGATGAAAAATCCCTCTGAACTAGATGGTATTGTCAAAACAGGTGCTAGAATGAGTCTCCTCTTGAGTTCTTGAAAACTCTTCTCACATTCCTCGCTTCAACCGAATTTTGTATCTTTTTGAGTCAGCTGAGTTAATGGAGTAGCGATTCGAGAAAATCCTTCCATGAATCTCTGATAATAACCAGCTAAGCCGAGAAAGCTACGTACTTCGATCACTGACTTAGGTTGCTCCTAGCTTTGTATTGCTTTAATCTTCACTAGGTCAACAGATATTCTGTGATTTGATATCACGTGCCCGAGGAATGCTACTTCCTCAAGCCATAACTCACATTTCTTCAACTTGGTATAAAGCTTATTTTCACGAAGCTCTTGGAGTATCAGCCTCAAGTCACTACAGGAAAAATCTCTATCTGCGACCAAACCTTTCAATGACTGCCCTTTTTGGTCGCTGATATTAGTAATAGCGACTGCCATCTGCGATCGGTATTGCTTCTAGTCGCTAGTTTATATCAGCGACCGCATGCGGTCGCTGGCATGAAATTCCCTCCCAAAAATTGGTGTGAAACGTTGGCACGTTTTTTTTGTGCGACCAATCTCTATCAGTGACCGCTAGGCGGTCGCTGATACGTCCACGTCATTAAAAATTAGCGACCATATGCGGTCGCTGATGGTTGTCACTGATCTTCTTAAACTTAATCAGACTTAGGAATTCGCTCGTTCAGCAGACGAAAAGAAAAAGAGGGAGCAGAAGAGGGAGAAGAGGGAAAAGGGGGAGAAGAGAAGAGGGAGGGAGAAATTGATCACCACTGCCGCCGCCCATCTCGATAACTCAGGTATTATCAAAACCTATGTGATTTTCATGTTGTGGTTTTTGTGCAATTAAAAGTTAGGTAGTATTGTATTTATATTTGTGCAATTAAAAGTTTGTGTTGGAGTTAAATAATAGAACTCAGTGTTGATACATTTTAACCAAACAGGAGTTGTCATTCCTAGGGAGAGCTAAAAACTCTGTTCCGTTCATTCCATTTATTTTCCTCTGAACTTGCCAAGCATAAGTGTTCTTCTTCCATCCCAAACCTACTTCCATTGGACTATTTTTTGTCATTTCTAAGGCTATTTATGAGGGATTATATAATCTCATTAGTCCTCCATAATTTAAGCTATCAAATGACTTTATAGGACTAATAGTCCCACATTAAGGGACTAATAGTATGCCTTCTTCTGCAATCTTGATATACGCAGTGTTATAGTTTCTAGAACACATTGCAAAGTCCATTGGCTATTCTTCAAACTTTACCATCAAGATATTTTCTTCACCTAATGTCCTATATAGAAGAGTTTTTGTTGTGTTCAGATATGGACCCTAGAATATATAAAGGCAATGAGTATAACAATTTGTGACATTGAGGTTTTAAAAGAAAGTAAAAGAATTTGATGGTAATGTTATATTCTAGTAGCAACAAGAATTTAAAACTAAGAATATGATATCTAGGCACAACATTAATAAAGTACACATGAACATGTTTCAATATATGTTGCAGGTGTTAAAAAAATACAAAACATGATGAATACTCTCACAAGTAGAAAACCAAGAACATATACAATAATCTACTATGAAAGTAAAACTAGAGGCAATGTGAGCCATAAGTATGACTTAGCTTAGAATAGAAAGAAAATGAAGAGTACAAATATATATATATATAATCTAGTTGGCCACTTATACAAGTAAAATTATAAAATTTCCCTACATACCTATCAAACAAACTCTAAATTTTAAAATTTGTATATAATTATATCAAAACTCACAAATAAAAACACAAGCACCATAACTTCAATCACACGAAATTAATGTTCATATAAATACTGATATGTTTCCAAAATGTCCAGCATTATCTAAATCTTCATATATAAGTCAAATGGCCATATATGCATTCGTATTCACTGTTATGTTATACTTCCTTGGTGTTTAGTATATGTGATGTTATGTTAATTGCTTATACATTCTTGTTGCTCTTATATGCCTACAAATGGCCATATATGCATGCCCTCGTGCATGTGGATAGTGTAAGGTTTTGTGAAAATCAAAGTAGCAATCAAATTGCAAAAATAGCGGAAGCAAAATAAAATTAGATTTTAAAATTTTTCACATACCAATTATCCGGATCATCCTTTATGCATATTATTAATTAAAACGAAGAACAAGAAGTTATGGAATTATACCCTTGTAGATACGAGCTTCCACAAGTACGAGTTCACCTCCTACTTCTCCGCGATCTCCTTGAATCTCCGGGTAGATTCCTTCCTTTGATCAATGTAAGCCACCCAAGTATATGGCCTTTAGAGGTGATCCACCAAGGAAGAAGAATTTTCAAGAAGAAGGGTGTATTGGCTCAAACCCTAGTTTTTCCTATCTCTATAGAAAAAGGGGGCGTACTCTCCAACTATTGGAATTACGTATCTTTGATATCTGATATAAGACTCCTCTTATAAAGATATCAGGTAACCTTATTTAATTAAAATAAGGTATTATTTATTTAATTAAACTCCTTTAATTAAATACGCTCCTTAATCTTATTAGGGATAATTAATTAAACTCCTTTAACTAATTTTGCCTCCTAATCCTATTAGGAATAAATGAGAGTACTTATAATGAATTAATTCCTAAACTCTTTTAGAAATTAAAATAATAATAATTGTAATAATATTAATAAGACTCCTCTTATTAATTTATATTTAATATTTCCAAAATATTAAATAATATATATTAAGCTATTTAATTTATTCTATCACCATAGATTAAATTAAATATACTTAACATATTATTATGATTATGTCATTAACTTCTTAAATAATTATTCTTCCTTTTATGGTGTGACCCTTTAGGTTCTCTATATTAAACCAGTTGTGAATAAATCAATTAGAACAATTCTAATCTTATTTAAATAAATAAATTAAACTATTAATTTATTTAAATAAATAATATTTATTCTATAATAGGGATAAGCCTCCCTAGCGATCAATAACTTTCCAGATAATATAAATTTCAACATTAATCATAAAAGAACTTTTGAGTAAATAGTTACCGTCCAATTCAATCCTTCTACCATACAATGTCCCAATTAAATACAAGACATGA
Source organism: Panax ginseng (assembly GCA_020205605.1). NCBI lineage: Eukaryota > Viridiplantae > Streptophyta > Magnoliopsida > Apiales > Araliaceae > Panax > Panax ginseng. The sequence continues at coordinate 99,082,454 of CM035137.1, forward strand.
AATTACTGTCAAGTTTTATTTTATTTAATTATATGTATTTCGATTCCTAAATGCACAACTCCTAATGAATGCAAATTAGAAACTACTTTTTAATTTCATTCCACCTTGGCCAAGGATTCTTGGGTTGTCATTTATCGAATCACATATGACATTTTTCTTCTTTTACTAGAAGTGGTAGATTTTTTATTGATCATTCATTATCTTCATATATAACTTATTACACCCAAGCATACCCTTTGATATACTCTAAGAGTCTTAAGGAATAAGTCAAAGTGTAATTCATTATATATAAGATACTATGATGATCTCAAGTCTAAGGATCATTTGTACTACTATCACTACAAGAATTCCTATTGACAGACAAGTAAAACTCCATTAGGTATTCCTTAGCGAGTCACGTTTAGTGAACTTATTCTCTAATAAACACCTACATACTTGCTTTAGTGTCTCCACACAAATGATCATGAGATCAATCATCCTCATCCAATGAGCAAGCAACGTATGTACCAATCTATCCGGATTCACTAATCCCCTTTTTTAGTAATCCATTGATTAGGAACATTTTAGTTTTAAGCTATCTAAGAATTTAGATCTCATTAGCATGATCTCATCATGATTCTAAAAGCATTGCTTAAAACTATGGGTTTATCACATATTATTAAAATAGCACTATGTAGATAATTAAATACCTTTAATAAATAATTCTTTTATTAATAAATAAATAAGATTGATTACAAAGTATATGCTTTATCATCATACATGATTGGCTTGTATGCATACTACTTTCAATCTCCCACTTGCACTAAAAAGCCGATCGTAGTGGTATCTCATACCCATCTTCTCTAAGTGATGATCGAACTCTTTGTTGTGTTAACACTTTAGTAAATGGATCCGCAATATTGTCTTGAGAGTCCACACGCTCAAGGGTGACGTCTCCTCTTTCAATGATCTCTCGATCAAATGAAACCGCCGAACACCGTGTTTGGATTTACGATGAGACACGGGTTCCTTAGCGCTGCAATGACTACTGGTGTTGTCACAGAATAAAGGTCGGGTGGTCTGTAATGCTAGGAACCACACCAAGTTGGTAATGAACTTCTTCATCCAAACAGCTTCCTTTGCAGCTTCACTTGCATCTATGTACTCTGCCTCTATCACTGAATCAGCAACTGTTTGCTGTTTGGAAAAACTTTCTTCTACAAAGTTGTAGAGAATTAAATTTCTTATGGAATAGACATGAGATTTGAATTTTTCTGATAAAAAGGCTATTTATTATGAATTATTGAAGTTTCGGATTATTGTTTAAATTTTAAAACATTTTATAAATTTCTAGAGTGGGTGGGCCCCACTTTTGGGTGGTGAGAAATGTGCTAAAATTTTATTTCAAAAGTAGTGTGCATGAAGAGTAGCAGGTAAAGTCATCAGGTAGCATGTTAGTCTGCTTTGGTGTTCTAGCATTTTCTTATAAATAGGGTGCTTAGTTAGAATTGAAAATCACACCAGAATCTGAATTTTTCTCTCTTTATTATATCAAGCGTATTTTTGTGAGTGTTTAGATACTTTGAGAGTTGCTATTTAGTGTAAGTTTCCTTCAACATCATATCTGATATTCCATTCAGAAGTACTGTTCTTTTAAGGTAAGGGATGTTATTTTCTTCGTAAATGATGTTATTCTTTCAATATCATTATACTGAAATATTGGTATGAATTTTATTGTAAAATTTTTACCTTTTCATGTTAGGGTTACTATTCATGTATACGACACTATTCATGAATATGACACTATTCACCGAAAAAAATAAAATTTTCTCTTCTTTATCCAAGATGTCTATTTTTGTTACTATCTTTGATTGTATCCATGTTTTGATCTTCATTCTTGAATTTTACTCCACTATGGTTTATTATGGAGTGTTTTTGAACATGGATAAACCGAAGTACGAATCCCTAATATTTGTTCTTTTGTCTCACTGGATTCGTTTCTTAAAATATTTTTCATCATCCTCAGTCCTAAATGATGATATAACTGAATATCTTTGGCCTGTAGTGCAAAGATGAATGATTACGTGATGAATATCTTTGTCCCGTAGTGCAAAGATGAACATTTGTTGAGATGAACATGACCAATTGGTGATACAAATGAATATCTTTGGCCCGTAGTGCAAAGATGAATATTTGATTCAAGATGTATATTAATTGATGTTACAGGGATAAAATATTGATGATGAACTTTTAAATTCATAGATGATAGTAGATTTCATTCTCTACTTAACTCTTTTAATGAATTGTTATTTCCGCTGCGAATATTGATCTAAAACTGGTTGTCCATTATATTTTATCTGATTTATTGAAGGCTAAAAATAATTTGTTCTACATTATCTTAGTCATAATATTCTTTACTGGGCTAGTTGAGCTCACCCTTTCTTTTTTGTTCCAATTTTCTTCTCAAGAAGCGAGAATATAACAGGAAGTAGTCGAGGTGTGGGGTAATGTTCCAAGGCAGTTGTTATAGTAGTCCTCACTATTTTATAAAATAGTGTATCAATATTTGTAACGAGGACTTATTTGAGTGTGAATATTGTCTTGAAGATAATATTTGTATTTAAACTCACAGTTTATGTGTTGTCGTATTTTGCACGACAATTGTATTAATGAAGTTGTAGTTATTTATGTACCATGTATTTGGCGACTCAAAATGGGTGAGGTATACCTATTTTGGGGGCATCACAGTCGGTATCAGAGCTTAGGGATATGGTCTCTAGCGGAGATCGGGGAATAGAACTAGGAGGGGAGAGACGAGTAAATCCTTCGCTAGTGTGTCCTACCTAAGCTTATTTGTTGGTCGGTCAGAATATATGGGTATTATGTGGTATGTTATTTTCTTTAATTAACCCTTATTTTGTGGCAGTATTTGAGAATGGCAGCTGAAAATGTTAACAATGGAGTGAATGAGAGCGTGGAGACACCTTTAATCACCAACCAGGGGAGCGTGAAACAGGAAGGTAATATTCCTCCTGTAAACAACACCACCGAACAAACGATGAATGATGGGATGTTTAGAAGCTTTTTGCAGTTCATGAAAAATCAGACGAGGGTGACTCATGCATAAAATACGGGTGGAAATGATAGCAACGCGTGGTTTATCACAGCCAAGCAGTTCAAAGAGTTGGAACCACCAGAGTTATGGGGAAAGCCAGATCCGATTAAGGTGGAAACATGGGTCAAGCAAATTACCAAGATATTTGATGTCTTGGGATGCATGGAGGAACAGAAGTTTCCATTCGCCACCTTTATGTTTCGTGGTGAGGCAGATTACTGGTGAGAATATGTGAAGCATACCCAGCCAACCGCACTCAATATGTCTTGGTAAATATTTCAGAAACTTTTCAATGACAAGTACTTTCCTGAAAGTATTTGTCATATGAAGGAGGTATAGTTTATTAGACTGGAATAGAATAACATGACGGTGTCCCAGTATGAGGCGAAGTTCGTGGAGTTATCCAGGTTTGCACCTCATTTAGTAGAGAATGAGGAACGTATGACGCGGATGTTTCTAAGAGGTCTAAAACCCAAAATTCGTCAATACCTTATCTCTCACAAATTTTCTCTATATTAAGATGTTGTCAACAGGGCTCAATTATTAGAGCGAGATAATGAGTATGTTCAACTGAGGGACCATAACCTGGGTCGTACCGGTGGCAATAGTCATCGGAGCAATGATAACCAGCGGGGAGGGAAAAATACGGACAAAAGTGATAACCACTCTTATGGTAATCGTGGCCATGATAATAGAAGAAGCGAGTCGGGAGGAGATTTCAAAAAGAGAAGGTACAACAATGACAACGTGAAGACGTCATCACCAGCATCAACTGTTTCTAGGGGAGAAGAACGACCACCGGTCGTATGTTATAAATGCGGGAAAGAGGGACATATCAGCCCAAACTGCCCACAACAATTCAAGGTATGTTATAACTGTGGAAAAGAAGGTCATATAGCTCAAGATTGTTCTGTAGCAAAACTAAGTCCAGCGGGAATGGTGACTCCAAAGGCTGTCCCGGACAAGTCAAAGTCAGCGGTTCCTGGAAGAGTGTTTGTCGTGACTGGCCAAAATGCGAGGAACCCGAACGAGGTGATCACGGGTAAGCTAATCATAAACTATTATGAAGTTTATACCTTAATAGATACTGGTTCTACCCATTCTTTTATCTCTCCTTTTTGTGCTCAACGTTTAAACTTGACTCCGGAGAAATTAGACTTTGACTTATCTGTTGAGACTCCGTTAGGAGAAACTTTCATTACATCCACTGTTTATAAATCTTGCTTGATCCAAGTTGGCACCATCACATTACCTGTTGATCTTATCTCTTTAAAGATACTTGCATTTGATGTGATATTAGGGATTGATTGGTTAACTACTTATCATGCCAAAATTGATTGTTTTTGTAAGGTTGTTAGTTCTCATATTCCTAACTAACCTATTATGCGAATTCAAGTAACCAAACCACTAAAATCAATCACTGTCATATCAAGCCATAAAACCATTCGTTTATTAAAAAAATGGATGTCAAGCTTTCTTAGCCCATGTTATGGACTTGAACAAAAACACGTCAGATTTAAATAATATTTCTGTTGTTAGTGAATTTCCTAACGTATTTCCTGAAGAACTTCCCGGTCTACCCCTAGAACGTGAAGTTGAATTCTTTATTGACCTTGAACCTGGTACAAAACCCATTTCTAAAACCCCATATCGAATGGCTCCTATTGAACTTCAGGAGTTAAAGGTCCAACTACAAGAGTTATTGGACATCAGTTTCATTCGTCCTAGTACATCTCCTTGGGGTGCTCCTGTTTTATTCGTAAAGAAGAAAGACGAGAGTATGCGAATTTGTATTGACTACAGAGAATTGAACCATGTCACCATCAAGAATATGTATCCGCTACCTCGCATTGATGACCTATTTGACCAGTTGCAAGGAGCATAATTCTTTTCAAAGATTGATCTTCGTTCTGGATATCATCAGCTGAATATTAAAACTGAAGATATTCCAAAGACTGCCTTCAGAACTCGGTACGGGCATTATGAATTCTTAGTCATGATTTTTGGATTGACTAATGCTCTGACTACTTTCATGGATATGATGACCCGTGTGTTCAAGGAATATTTGGATCAGTTCGTTGTTGTCTTTATTGATGACATCCTCATCTATTCCAAAAGCCGTGAAGATCATGAGCGCCATTTGAAGTTGGTACTTCAAAGGCTTCGTGATCACAAGATATATGTCAAGTTAAAGAAATGCGAGTTCTGACTTGAGGAAGTAGCATTCCTTAGGCACGTAGTGTCAAAACATGGAGTATCTGTTAACCCAACGAAGATTGAAGAAATACAAAGTTGGGAGAAATCGAAGTCGGTGACCGAGGTACGTAGCTTTCTGGGCTTAGCTGGTTATTATCGGAGATTCATGGAAGGATTTTCTCGAATCGCTACTCCGTTAACTCAGCTGACTCGAAAAGATATAAAATTCGTATGGAGCAAGGAATGCGAGAAGAGTTTCCAAGAGCTCAAGAGGAGACTCATTTCGGCACCTATTCTGATAATACCATCTAGTTCGGATGGATTTGTTATTTACAGTGATGCTTCAGGCAAAGGGTTAGGATGTGTTCTCATGCAACACGGGAAAGTTATAGCCTATGCCTCGCAACAACTCAAAGAATATGAGAGGAATTATCCTACTCATGATCTGGAGTTGGTAGTAGTCGTTTTCGCGTTGAAAATTTGGAGACACTACCTGTATGGGGAGAAAGTGGAGATTTATACGGATCATAAAAGCCTCAAATATTTCTTCACCCAAAAGGAACTCAACATGCAGCAACGAAGTTGTCTCGAGCTGTTGAAAGATTACGACCATAACATTCAATATTATCCTGGGAAAGCAAACGTTGTAGCTGGCGCATTGATTAGAAGATCGTATGCGAGTACGAGTGTGATGTTGTTAACACAAAGACCCATTTTGTACGACTTACAAAGGATGGAGATAGAGTTAAATGCTCCAAGTACCCACATGATTATATCAAACATACGAGTAGAATCGACTTTAATCAATAAAGTTAAAGCTGCTCAAGCCACAGACCCAGAGTTGATACGTATGATGAAAAAAGTACAAGAAGGTGTTATTTTAGAAGAAAGAATTGATGAACAAGGAATACTTCGAGTTAACTCTAGACTTTGCATTCCTAACGATTCTGATTTGAAGCATAGAATCATGATGGAGACACACAACACACTGTTTGCAATTCATCGTGGGAGTACCAAAATGTATTATGATCTTTGACATACATTTTAGTAGAGCAATATGAAGAGAGAGATCGCGGAGTTTATCTCGAGGTGTTTAACTTATCAACGTGTAAAGGCGGAGCATCAAGTGCCAAAAGGTCCATTACAACAACTTGAGATTCTGAAATGGAAGTGGAAGCACATTACCATGGATTTTGTTACTGGTCTTTCCAAGGTTTCTCAAGGCATAGATGTGATTTGGGTTATTGTTGATAGATTAACCAAGTCTTCCCATTTCTTGCTGATACGGGAGACTTATTCCCTTGAACGTCTTGCTCGTATGTACGTAAATGAGATTGTAAGATTGCATGGCATGCCAGTATCCATAGTTTCAGATCGTGACCCAAGATTCACTTCACTATTTTGGGTTAGTTTGCAGAAAGCTATGGGCATAGATTTATGATTCAGTTCGGCATACCATCCTCAAACAGACGGGCAATCAGAAATGACTATTCAAATTCTTGAAGATCTATTAAGACTCTGTGTCCTAGATTTCAAAGGAAGTTGGGATAAGTACTTGCCATTGGTGGAATTCTCCTACAATAACAGTTATCAAGCAAGTATAGGCATGGCTCCATTCGAGGCGTTGTATAGACGAAAGTGTCATTCTCCAGTATGCTGGGATGAGGTGGGTGAAGCAACATTGTTGGGACTAGAATTGGTACCCATGACTATAGAAAAGATCCAAACGATTCGACAATGTATAAAAACGGCACAGGATCGACAAAAGAGTTATGCGGATCTTCATCGAAAGTATGTGGAATTTAATATTGGGGATCATATATTGTTACGTATTGCTCCATGGAACGGAGTTACAAGATTTGGGAAGAGAGGAAAACTCAGTCCATGATTTGTTGGTCCATTTAAGATTCTTGAGCGAATAGGAAATGTGGCCTATAGACTCGCATTACCTCCAAGCATGTCTCGTGTTCATAATATTTTTCACATATCTATGCTTCGTAAATATGTGAAAGACCCGAACCACATTATTAAGTTAGAACCAAATGAGATAGCCGGAGATTTAACGTACGAGGAGATACCTGTCAAGATCTTGGATAGGAAAGAGCATGTCCTATGCACAAAGGTTATACCACAAGTCAAGGTTTTTTTGGAGGAACCATGCTATTGAGGAAATGACATGGGAGTTGGAATCGGAAATGAAAGCGAGGTACACTCACCTTTTTGAAACACCAGGTATGTATGTCAATTTCAAGGACGAAATTTCATAAGGAGGGGAGGTTGTAAGATCCCAACTCTTTATAAATAAAATTGAATTTCCTCTATTCATTATTTTGAAATAATAAGGTGTTAATTTGATATAATGCTTTGGCTTTAGGTGAAATGTGCAAATTTTACAAAATAAGCAAGTGGTTATAAAATATTCATTGTTGTCGGGGAATATTCATTTGGTCGTGGAATGTTCTTGTTGTCGGGGAATATTTATACGACGGCACAACCATTTGTGGGCCCCATAACGGAAAACAGTCGGATGAAGAAAACGACAAGTTTGAGTTTTTATAAATAACGACGTAGTTGTTACCGTTAACACTGTTGGAATACCCGATGGTTAAAGTACGATGAATACGCTGGTTGTCTGAGTAGCTTTGCAGATTGCACGTATTTTTGGATTATTGATTCTTACATAAGAAGGAAATACTCAATAATTGTTACAGTAATTACTGTTCAATATTTTATTTTATTGATTCAATAATTGTTACGTTTATATTTTATATTATTGTTATTTCAATAATTATCACTGCACAATGTTTCCATTACCAGATCAATAATTCATATTATTTGAATAATATTATTAGATAGCATTATTAGCAATGTCTAAGGAAGTTTTGTCTAAGGAAATGGGTTTGGTCATCTAATTGCGCGCCAGTAAGGAGAAATCCTTATCGGAAAGCCCCCTCTTTCCTAGAAACGACCTAGCTGTCATTATTGTGATTCTGTAATATTATTTGTGAATAATTAATAATTGATTTATATGACAAGGAAATATTTATTTTTATGTGGATATAAATGAAGGAATTAATTCTAAGATGTTTTATCAGTATTTTGTCGGAATGGAGGTATTAAAAATCGTCCGTATGTGGATTTCGAACATTTTCTATTTGGAATTTGGAAAAACTTTCTTTTACAAAGTTGTAGAGAATTAAATTTCCTATAGAATAGACATGAGATTCAAATTTGTTTGATAAAAGGGCCATTTATTATGAATTATTGAAGCTTTAGATTATTGTTTAAATTTTAAAACATTTTGTAAATTTCTAAGTAAGTAAAGTATCGTTCCCATTGAAGAATTAACTAATAAAGTTTACCAAGCACTAACCCGTAACCATTTAGGTCTTATTTAAATGAATGATTTAATATAGTGATGAAAACTATAAAATTAAATAATACTAACTATCCCTAGAATGAAACTAGATAATGAAGACTCGAGATTACAATTTCCCCTATTGAATCATTTAAATTGACACACCTCTTGTTAAGCCAAATTAATTATAATGGATTGTTAGTTGAGAACACAAAAATGAAATATAGCCATCTCTCGATTTACCATACCCATATCACATGTAATCCACAATTGATAAAATACACATGAACACCCACATTATCTAAACCACTATATATCTATGTAATTTACAAATAAATAGGATTTAAGCCCAAGCTCTCAATTAACTACAGTGGTGCTTTGGTATATATCTATCCTAAGCATGAATCATACATTCCATCACCATGTAGAACATACAAACACAAGCTATCAAGATCGAGATCTAACCCATACTTACGTTTTTCAAGTTCATATGGATTATCACAATAATTGATGGCCAATCAACTAAGCAAATAAGCATGAATCTTAATAGACAATCTCATAACAATTAATAAGACTAACAATGAAGTATGTCAAAATAAACTAGGCAATAGATTCCATTGCAATCCCAAAATAGAGTTTAACTCATAGTTGAATTAGAATCCATGATCCACAATTGAATATACATTGAAAGATACAAATAGAAGTAAAGAGAGTTAGGGATTAAGAATAGCAAATCGAGTTTCTTCTCTTGTTTCACTACGAACTTTCAAGGATCTTTAATTGCTTCAATCCCAAATCTTAGCTCTTCTAGGGTTCTAATCTACTCTAATCTAATAAGGAAAATTAAAGAAAAGAAAAGAGCATATGTAATGTAAATTGATCCCCCCAAGGGTGGAATCCCCTACATCATGATAAATCGTCTCTTTATAAGCCCTAATTGAACCCCCCCCTTTAAGTTACGCTTCAATCGCACTATCTAGTGAAAAAGTCATCTCTAGTCAACTTCCGAAGTGGCGCGGCGTTGGAATTGGCTTTGAAGTTGGCGCGCCGCGCTCAAGTATCAAATAGCATTTTTTTGCTCCGAGGTATGATGGCGTGGCAGCGCGAGAAATACACTAAAATCGTGGCGCCCGTTGTTGATTTTTCTCTCTGCTGGTGTCCTCTGGTAAAATGACCATAACTTTTGATCCGAGAAGAGTTACGGGGCCTGCCACCTATCAAATCGAAGCTCTTGACGAGCTCTACAACTTTAATTCTTTGATAATTGAGAAATAATGGACGAATGAAGGCTGAAATTGGGTTGGAAGTGACAGCTATGCAAATGGCCATCCAAAACAGTGACGTTCAACGTTCGTTGGTACAAAGGTCATAACTCTTGCATCCGAACTCCGATTGGAATGATTCAAGATGTTATGGAAAGCTAAGAAGAAGCTCTACAACATAATCCAAGTTTCAAGCCAAGAACATGAAATGAACATGAAAGCCTAAATGATCCCCGGATTGCTTTTCCTTGCGTTTTCATACCAATAGTCGCTCACATCGTTTCCCAAGCATAAGATCTACAAAATGAACACAAAATGCATGAAAAGTAACTAAGAAACATGAGTATAAGCAACTAATTAAAGTAATGAGATCTAGAATAAATAGGTATAAAACCAACTTATCAAATACCCCCAAACTTAAAATCGTTGCTTGTCCCCAAGCAACACTGACATAATCATTCTACATCTTATGCAAGCTCTCTATTACTATGACAATGAATCCCCAGATTTCCAGCCATGTTGAGAATTCTAATAAGATATGCCTTAGGAGAAATATCAAGATCCAAGAACAAAGCATCAAACTAAGCTAAAGGCATAATGACATACTGATCGAGATAATCTAACTTTCTTTATAAAAGATGTGTGTGTGTGTGTGTGATGTGTTCACAGATAAAGCTTGACAAAGGTGAAGATACCACATGCTATATTGCTTAAGGCGAGAAAATTGAAGTTTAAATCAAGAAGCGCATATACTAATGAGACATCAACTACTCCAACACATCAATACAAACTAAGGTTCAACAATGGGTTTATTACGCTTTTTTTTTTTTACTCACGAGGCGATTTTCGCACTTTCATGATGATGTTTATTGATTTTTTTTTTTATTATTATATATATATATAGCGAGTTTTTTTCGCTCCATCTCACTTTCCATTTCCATTTAAGCGAGTCGTTTTACGCTCCATCTAAATCCCAATAGCAAGCATACCCATGTGTTCCCAAAGTTTTGTATATACGTGTTTTCATAGTCTATGTCTACTTTATACACAATTCCATCTTTAAAAACAACATTTTCTACTCAGCAAACAAACAAGTTATTCTTAAACCAACAAGCGAGATATGAACACCTATATCTTTAGCTTAGATAACATCTAAACAACAAGCATGAATTAAATCATGTATAACATTATAACTAAGCTCATGTTATCCACTAAATTCAAAAATCTATCAAATTTCTATATCATCATTGGCTAAATTAGAATTCAATCGACTAAAAACCTGGGATTATGCAATGTTATGCAACTAAACAGATATTAAGCAAACAAAAAGAAAAAATTTACGTCAAAATTAAACTAATAACTACTAACATGCAATTAACTATATGTAACATGAAATTACTCTATATCATGCAATTACACTACATGCTCTAAACTACTGACTAAACCCAATACCCCCAAACTTAAAATGAACAATGCCCTCATTGTAATTAAAAGTTAAAGAATACTCCCCTAAGTGGCAATGTCATCTCAGTTCGCCTCTCTCAAGATCGATGGTATATCGGCGATGGATAAGTTTGAGATAATCTAAAGTTGGAGGCGAGTGTGGGCTTCTAGCTGTCCAGAATGCTTGAGTAAGAAATTCTAAAAATTTAGCATTGTTTATTTTTATATGGAGAGCTATGGCGCATGGCAGCGTGTGTGTTTGGCTTGTAGTTAGTTGGCCGCATGCTACCTACATTCTTTTAGCGACTTCATTTTTTTTTTTTTTTGTTTGATCTTGAATGCTTATAGCAATTGGATTGAACACGAGAGGAGAAATAATAAAACTATTATTAAGACTTATAACTATCAAACATCTACAAAATATGGAAAGTATGAAGAATTAAAAATATGAAGAAGAAGTAAATGGAAATGTAAATAAGAATTAAACAAGGAGGAGAAAGATTGGATGGGGTGCCTCCCATCTAGCTTTCGATTTATAGTCAGTTAATTTGGACTCTTTTCTTGACATCATTATCAGGATTCCTCTACGATAATCTAAGAACCCTCCATCCATTAGAACCGTTATGTGCTTTGGTAGGTTCCCCATCATGAGAGTCTTGAATTGAAGCCACCTAGCATATTTCTGTACATGATGTCCCCGGTTCCATTGCATAGCTAGGTTCTTCGTCCGTTGTATTTGTGAATAAATTATTGCATTGAGGCATGAAAAGATACACAATGGACTTTTCTTCTTCTATTTTCTCTTCCTCGGCCCACCATGGTGTATAAGAGGCCTCTTTATCATCTTGATTCTTGCTTTGGATGTGACTACGAGGGGACATGGGTGTGCAAAATTCTTTTGATTTTTCAACTCTGGTTGAGAAGGTACTTGGGGTATATAAAGGTGATATGATATTCTTCATTTTGTAAACCCCCGATTGTCTCCTCAATGTCCACTCCTTTCAGTTCATTAAGTGGCATGTACACTTACGGCTCTCCATCGGTTTCATCATCCATGTCATAGTACCAATTGTTTTTGAGGCGATTGTTTAAGGCTTTGAACATTTGATCCATCGATTACGAAGATTTTGAATTGACCTCTCTTGCTCAATCATCTTCTCCTCAGTTGATCTACAAACTTGAACCACAAATCCTCAATCTTGAATTATCTTGTTCGGTTTCAAAATCCATGTATTGAGGACCATTCATTGAGGAGTTAATGAGTTGTTCCATCTATATGCATTAAGATTTTGGGTTGATAACTCGACTCATTATCATCTCTTCTTTTTGCTGCGCTATAATTTTTGACATGAATTCCTTGACTCTGAATTTTCTTCTTCTTGTTGCATTGGAGGTGGATTTGAGAAATTTGATGGATGTGTTGGACTTGGGACACGATATTGGTCTTGATAGTTATAACTCCATTCATAATCTGGGTGATACCCCAAACCTTGATGATAATTGGGATGAGCATAGTTGTTGGAGTAATCACCCCCATCTTTGTACTTGTCCAAAACTAATGTTCTGCGATAACTTGGATGCTCCTTGACATAATATTCACATATAACTACTATCTCTCGAGTATGTTGGGCTGCAAGAACATCCAACCTCTCCGAAAGTGTTGTAATTTGTGCTGACAATGTAGAAAATACATTGAGTCCTTCCATTCTTATGTCCCTTGGTTGAGTCATGTTCGCATAAGTCCATTGATAAGAAAAGTCATCCATGGTACCTGAAAAGAGAAAAATATAGGAAGATAATTAAAATAAAATAAAATGTTTAAATTAAGACCAATTTGATTGAAATTAATGTTGGCAAAAATTATTAAAATAATTCCCAAAGAACAGCTGCGTAAAAAAAACTTGTTGGTTGTTTTTCCGATCATATATCGCGTGCAAGTATACACGGTCAACAAGTAATAAAGAGTAAGTAAAATATCGTTTCCACGGAGAATTAACTAATAAAGTTTACCAAGCACTAACCCATAACCATTTTAGGTCTTATTTAAGCGAATGATTTAATATAGTGATGAAAACTATAAAATTAAATAATACTAACTATCCCTAGAATGAAACTAGATAATGAAGACTTGAGATTACAATTTCCCTATTGAATCATTTAAATCGACACACTTCTGTTAAGCCAAATTAATTATAGTGGATTGTTGATCGAGAACACAAAAGTGAAATATAGCCATCTCTCGATGTACCATACCCATATCACATGTAATCCACAATTGATAAAATACACATGAACACCCACATTATCTAAACCACTATATGTCTATGCAATTTACAAATAAATAGGATTTAAGCCCAAGCTCTCAATTGACTACGAGTGGTGCTTCGGTATATGTCTATCCTAAGCATGAATCATACATTCCATCACCATGTAGAACATACAAACACAAGCTATCAAGATCAGATCTAAACCCATACTTCATTTTTCAAGTTCATATGGATTATCACAATAATTGATGGCCAATCAACTAAGCAAATAAGCATGAATCTTAATAGACAATCTCATAACAATTAATAAGACTAACAATGAAGTATGTCAAAATAAACTAGGCAATAGATTCCATTGCAATCCCAAAATAGAGTTTAACTCATAGTTGAATTAGAATCCATGATCCACAATTGAATATACATTGAAAGATACAAATAGAAGTAAAGAGAGTTAAGGATTAAGAATAGCAAATCTGAGTTTCTTTTCTTGTTTCACTTATGAACTTTCAAGGATCTTCAATTGCTTCGATCCCCAAATCTTATCTCTTCTAGGGTTCTAATCTACTCTAATCTAATAAGGAAATTAAAGAAAAGAAAAGAGCATATGTAATGTAAATTGATCCCCAAGGGTGGAATCCCCCTCTACATCATGAAAATCGTCTCTTTATAAGCCCTAATTGAACCCCCCCCCAAGTTACGCTTCAATCGCACTATCTAGTGAAAAAGTCATCTCTAGTTAACTTCCAAAGTGGTGGCGGTGCGTGCTGGAATTAACTTTGAAGTTAGTAGCTTGGCGCTCAAGTATCAAATCACGTTTTTTGCTCCAAAGGATTGGCGTGGCCGCGCCTAAAATACACTAGAAATCCGCGCGCCCACGCTTTGTTGATTTTTCTGCTAAAGTGTCCTCTGGTAAAAGCGACCATAACTTTTGATGATCGAGGAGAGTTACGGGGCCTGCCACCTATCAAATCGAAGCTCTCGACAAGCTATACAATTTCTTTCTTTGACAATTGAGAAATAATGGACGGATGAAGGATGAAATTGGGTTGGAAGTGACAGCTATGCAAATGGCCATCCAAAAGCAGTGACGTTCGGCGTTCGTTGGTACAAAGGTCATAACTCTTGCATCCGAAATGATTCAAATGTTGAAAAGAATGATTCAAGATGTTTCAAGCCAAGAACATGAAATGAGCATGATAAAGCTAAGAAGAAGTTGCTCACTCTCCCAAACATAATCTACAAAAGAACACAAAATGCATGAAAAGCCATGAGAACTAATTGAAATGAACATGTATAAAACCAACTTATCAAATTTTGTAAAAAGTGTATCAATAATTATAATGATCCTTTGAGTGTGATATTTTCAGAAGACAATTTTGTATTTAAACTCATAGTTTCATACCAATATTTTGCACACACTGTATTAATGAAGTTGTAGTTTCCCAAGCTTAAGATCTACAAAATGAACACAAAATGCATGAAAAGTAACTAAGAAACATGAGTATAAGCAACTAATTCATCACCTATTCGAAGTCGCCAGATACATGGGAATAAATACAATATAAAACCTGTGAGTTTTAATCAATAGAGAGCCCCAAATCCGGGTCCCAAATCACCACAGATCTGGTACAATCATTCTATTACTATTGCGAAAGATATAAACATAAATTGTTTATACAATACACTTTACACACTATTTCCCAAAATCGAGTAACCTTAACTTATACATAAATCATAAACTGTCTAACACATAATCATTATTATCAAACTATACTATTACAAATTTGCCGCACATTTTATCCCAAACAGAACTTGGCATTATCCTTTTCCTGTATTCGAACGCATTCGCTTTTATCTCGCAATGTTTATCATGATATAACAAGAGGTGAGCATGAAAATTGCCCGACAAGTTTAAATACAATTTAAGGATATATCATGATGAAAAAGAGTCTGAATAAAAAGGTGGCTATAATTCATCAATATAATTGAGAACTATACGAACAAACTTTTGGTGAACAAGTATTGAACATGAACAAATATATCTGGACCAACTGGTAATGAAGGTGATCGACCTTTCATACACGACTTATACATGCAATATATATACAGAGTACAATTCCACATGGAAATCAACAATGATTAACCATAAGCATATCTGAATAAAACAACTCTTAGTAGAGTTAAGTAAAACTTACTCGAGGCAGATTGATTACCGCTCACAATTTATAACGCTTTATCAGAAGACCTAATATTAGTAATATAGATCTCCAATATTAGAATAATATCATCACAATATAATACTATTATATATATACACATAGAATAACCTAAACACATAACACATAACCCTATCGTCTATATAATACACATAAGACTTAGCATCAAGTCAAACTATTTAAGTCCGAGTTGAACCGATACAAAATTCTAACATCCAAGCGGTCAAGAGTCGGACAAACATCGAGTTTAATTTCAATTAAACTCTGCCTAAACACTTAACAATATCTTAGAAAATTTTCTTATCAGTCAAAACAATTTTCATAGACTTGCAATAATTTTCAGATAACAACTACCTTTAATTCACTTAATATTATTAATCTTGATAATATTTAATTCACCTCTTAGTATTATTAGTTCCTAATAATACTTTTACTCGCTTACTAATATTATTAACACCTTAATAATATTTTAATACCTTACTAATATTATTAATCCTCTTAATAATATTTTAATCATGCATTAATATTATTACCTTAATAATATCTTACTTATGCTTTAGTATCATTAATAAATTAATAATACTTTTAATCATTTACTAATATTTTATTCATTTACTAATATTATTAATCATTTAATAATATTTTATTCTTTTACTAATATTATTAATCATTTAATAATATTTATTCATTTACTAATATTATTAATCATTTAATAATTCTTTAATCATTTATTAATGCTTAAATCAAATATTATTAACCATTTAATAATATTTTAAAGAAGTTTTAATATTAATATTTTTATTTACTTAACAATATCATATTCTAATATTATTAATATCATAATAATATTTTAATAATTTATTGGATTAATAAACAATTTATTCTAATTGTTCATCCTTTATAAAACTTCTTATTTAATATCCATAAAAGGTCATAAATAACATTTCTTATCATAAATTAGCAAAATACCCTAAGATAGTCATGATGTAACATATTATGAGTATTCAAGCATAAAAATCACATTTTTATTATTAAAGACATCATTTAGCTATTTATTTCCTTTTATTCATAACTTAATCATTTTTTGGAAAAATAGCAAATTGACTCCAAAAATTCTCAACTTCTGGATTTTGACAGAATATGAACCAACAATGTTCCCCTAAGTTTTCTGGAATTTTTGAAAATGATTTACTATTTTTAAAGTGCCCAAAACACTCGGATCTTACTCTATTTTTCATAAATTGAGTTTGGCTCAGAAAAATATGAAATTTTAAGGGTATGCTCTCCTAACATACATGAACCTACTGTAAACATTTTGGAATTTTTCCAGTGTATACACAGTGAGATATTCGAAGGTTAATATTTCGGAGTCCTTTACGGAAATAGTCATTACGCACAATCTATAATTCGAAACGTGTCTGTTCTTTTTCCTACATGTAGATAACTTCTCAAGGTACCTCTGTGATTTTTCCAGATTTTTAAAAGACTAGAAACTGACCGAAACAGCCTCAAGAAAAATGGAACAATAACTATTTTAGGGTTTTGAACCCTTAACATTCAAAGTGGACTGTTTTGGGGAAAATAGTCCCAAAGCTTTCAAAACTTGCTAAATTTGTGTTCTATCACTTGGGTTTACTAGGTAACTCATGTATCTAGCACCCCCCTTTGACGGATCACAAATCCAAGTTGTAAAACTTGAGTTATACAAGATTTAGTGGAAGAACAACAAGAGTTTTCACCCTTGGAGAACATATGCTCATTTTCTTCCTCTAAGCCTTAGATCCAACACTCAAGATACTTAGTTCCATACATGATGATATGTAGAACTAGGGTATCTTGAGTATTTATTCATAACCCCAACAAAACTCAAGCTATAAAACAAAGTAGAAGAAGAAAATGAAAGTTATGTTATACCTTGATTTAATGGCTACCTTCCTTGCTTTACCAAAGTAGTATCTAAACTTAGGATGCATGAACAACTAGCACTCATCTCTCTCTCTCTTGCAATGGCCGAACCTCTCTCTCTTTTCTCTCTCTTGAATTTGTTAGCTTGGGAGAAAATTAGAAGAAGAAGAATGAGAGAAAGTGGAGTATTCTAGCAAATGAGATGGTTGATCCCTTATTATCCCCCACACTTTCCTTGACCCATGGATAAAAGCTTTGCCTTATCACTTCAATTAGTCTAATCATGATTAAGAGTGCTTAATAGAGTGGCAACCAATGGGAGCTTGACAAACATGTCCTTGTGTGTAAGAGTTACTACTAATAGACATTGATTAGCTTAATTTGTTTCCTTATTTGGCCCTAATATGGCGGTCCCTTCTAGCCCATTTTATCCTCCATTTAGCTTTTATTTTAATGCACAAATTTGATTAATCAAAAGTCTAAAATACCCTTAATCAAGTGGGCTAAGTATTGGTTTGAATGTTATTTCATTTGGGCTCCCTCCTTAATTGTTTTTGGGCTATGTACTAAACATAGTCTAACAATTTTAATATATGTTACCCAATTTGATTATTTAGGGTTTCCATTCCTAATATTATGAAATTTAATTACTTAAACATGTGACTTTAGCTCATAACCTAATTAGACTTACAAGAATTAGGTTTAAAATTATTAGTCACTTGAAATAATAAGTTTACCCACTTAAGTTAGTATACATATTAAATACTAACTTTTCCTTATTACCATAACCCTTAGGTTATTTAATTGTCTCACCTAATGTATAATTAGGTTCTGAAGCTTTCATTTTAATGAAATCTATAAATGTATATATCCATAACTATAGTATATATGTTTATTGATCCATGCACCACTTCACATATGTTGTCACATATTAAATCATTGTATAACACAAAGTTTTAAATATCAATAATGTACATACATATATAGTGACTTAAAATTCACGGTTATTAACCCTTAAGGTTTTCAAAAATAGAAAATTAATATTTCTAAATTGTAATTAGGATTCTCGAATTAAATTAAACTTTCCCATTCATAAATCAATCTTATTAATTAGGATTATTTTATCCCAATTTAAATTGCTAATTTAGCAATTAAGTCCATAACTGTACATTAGGGTTTCTAAGTTCTGAATTAGGGTTTCAAATTCTCGGAACTGAAATTAGGGTTTCAGAACAGGTTTCTAGGGTTTCTTATCCATCATTAGGGTTTTCTAACTGAACGTTGACGTGCTTAATAATATTAGGGTTTGATACTGATAAAATTTATCTGGTCAACTCTTGACCCTTAACCATATATTCTGAACACATATAATACCATATCCACAGAACATATTCACATATACACTTAATCCTGAATAATTCACCAAAAGCCTACACAGGATTTTGAAATCCTCAAAATTCCATCCCAAAAATATCAAACGCATACACTTATTTTCTGTCTAGGTCTATTATTTGACCTTAAATCAATCATTTAAGATTTTAATAAATTGTCTAATTTCTCGGGTTGTCACATTTCGGTCATGATTATACCGATTAATCCTCGATCATAATAATACCAAGTCCATCTATGCACTACTGGGCCACGAGATGACTTTCAACATAATATAAACATGAGTATGATGACAATGATATAAGAATTCAATAAAACAAGTTCAAGAATTAATTTATCTAGGAACTAATAACGTCCAAATTGTTAACATGATACTTCTTTATAGAGTAAAATTCAAGAATGCTCAGAAGAATATTTCCATGAAAAGATACTGGATGAAGTGCAAATATCAAGGATATTCCACTAATTTCATGGAGTATAGAAGTCAAAACTTTAACCAACTGAGTATAATAAAGAATGGAATAACAAAAGAAATCACCAGGCATGTGATAGACCGCACAGACAAGTTATTCCAACAGAATAATAAATAACGGAACTAGGTCATGCGTAAACGCACAAATTGGATATTCCAACAGAATAATAAATAACGGAACCATGTCAGGCAAAATTCGCTCCGACAGGATGTTCCAACAGAATAATAAAGAATGGAATAACAGAAGAATTTCACCATGTATGCGGTACTTCGCATAGATAGGTTATTCCAACATAATGATAAAGAATGGAATAACAGCAGAATTTCACCAAGTATAGGGTAGACCACGTATACATGTTATTCCAACAGAATAAAACAAATGGAATAACAGAAGTTCTCTTCATGAATACGAAAGAAATAATACCCCTCACTAGTAAAAAGAAGAGTATTACATTTGGTAGAGGCGAGGATATTCTTGAAGAAAACTTGCACTACACTCAAAGCTTCTAAAATCTCTAAAGAAATACGCTCAAGATTATAGAAGAATTCTCTGAACTTCTGGTGTGGTTTTCAATTCTAACTAAGCATCCTATTTATAGAAAAATAGAAAGGATACTATGCAATAAAATATAATATATTCTATTTATAATCAAATAAAACAAAACTTTATAAAAAGTATTCTGTTTTATATAAAAAGATTTTACTATGCAAACACTATGCATGCACTATGCAAACACTATGCATAATAAAATATAATATATTCTAATTATTGTCTAATAAAATAATTAACTTTATAAAAGTATTTTATTTTATCTAAAAAGCTTTTACATTTTATTACATTAATAATAATAATAAAACAAAAATATATATATATATATATATATATATATATATATATATATAAACTTAGTAACTTCATAAAAAAGACACCTCAATATATCTAACAACATTTATCATTATTGTTATAATTCACAATATTAATCAACCAGGTCGTTCCCAGGAAAGAGGGGGATTTCCAATAAGGATTTCTCTCTATTGGCGCACAATTAGGTGACCAAACCTCTCCTTGGCAGAACTTCTAGACATCGTTAATATTACAAATAATAATATTAATAACTCTGTCATCTCAATTATTGATTTAATAATATAAAAAATATTGACAATAATTAAATCAAATAACGTGAGCTACTATGCAACAATTACTGAAGCAATAATTGAACAAAATTGAGTGACTTCTCACGTAAGCATCAATAATCAATACCGTGTGCTACTATGCAACCATGCGTACATCGTATTTTTTACTACAGAGTAGTTCAATGATTTTAACTATAAAACTTTTCATTATTGTCATAAAAATATTTTTGTCGTTTTCTCAATCCGATAATAATTTAGTTGTGGGGTCCACCAATGATGATTGTCGTCGCATCGAATATTCCCCTGTTAAAATGAATATTCCCCGACCAATCGAATATTATATAACAACTTGCGTACTTTGCAAAATTTATAAATATTACCCACAACTATAACATTATATCTAATTCATTCCATAATATTTAAAAATGATATTTATAGAAAAATCATCTTTATTAAAAGTTGGGGTCTTACAACCTCCCCTTCTTATGAAATTTCACCCTCGAAATTAGGGTACGTACCTGGTATGTCGAAAAGGTAAGGATATCTTGATTTCATTTCAAATTCTAACTCCCAGGTCATTTCCTCAACATCGTGGTTTCTCCACAAAACTTTGACTTGAGGTATAACCTTGAAGTGTAGAATATGTTCCTTCTTATCCAAGATTTGAACAAGAACCTCTTCATACGTCAAATCTTCTGCTATTTCGTCCGGTTCTAACTCAATAATGTGGTTCGGGTCTTCCACATATTTACGTAACATGGATATATGAAAAACGTTATGAACACGAGATATACTTGGCGGTAAAGCGAGTCTATACGCCACAGTTCCTACTCGATCGAGGATTAAAAATGGGCCAATGAATCGAGGATTGAGCTTTCCTCTCTTTCCAAATCTCGTAACTCCTTTCCATGGAGCAACACGTAACAATACATGATCTCCAATATCGAATTCCACGTCCTTTCGATGAAGATCAACATAACTCTTTTGTCGATCTTGTGAGGTTTTTATATGTTGTCGTATCGTTTGAATCTTTTCTATAGTCATACATACCAACTCCGGTCCCAACAACGTTGCTTCACCCACCTCATCTCAGCATACTGGAGAACAACACTTTCTTCCATACAACGCTTTGAATGGAGCAATGCCAATACTTGCTTGGTAGCTATTGTTGTAGGAAAACTCTAACAATGGTAAGAACTTTTCCCAACTTCCCTTGAAGTCAAGGACACAGAGTCTTAATAAATCTTCAAGAGTTTGAATAGTCCTATCTGATTGTCCGTCCGTCTGAGGATGATATGCCGAACTAAATCGTAAGTCCGTGCCCATAGCTTTTTGCAAACTAACCCAAAATCATGAAGTGAATCTTGGGTCTCGATCAGAAACTATGGATACGGGCATACCATGTAGTCTTATAATCTCGTTTATGTACATATGAGCAAGACGTTCAAGTGTATAAGTTTCTCGTATTGGTAAGAAATGAGCAAACTTGGTCAATCTATCAACAATGACCCAAATTGCATCTATGCCTTGAGAAACCTTAGGAAGACCAGTAACGAAATCCATGGTAATGTGCTCCCACTTCCATTCTGGAATTTTAAGTGGTTGCAATGGACCTTTTGGTACTCGATGCTCTGCCTTGATTCGTTGACAAGTTAGACACCTTGAGATAAACAACGCTATCTCTCTCTTCATATTTCTCCACCAAAATGTATAACGAAGATCACGATACATTTTGGTACTCCCAGGATGGATTACAAATGGTGTGTTGTGCGCCTCCATCATGATTTTATACTTTAAATCAGGGTCGTTAGGAACACAAAGTCTAGAGTTAACTCGAAGTATTCCTTCTTCATCGATTCTTGCTTCCGGCATAGCACCTTCTTGCACTTTCTTCCTCATACGCATCAGCTCCAGGTCTGTAACTTGAGCAGCTTTAACTTTATCAATTAAAGTCAGTTCTACTCGTATATTCGCCATTATCACATGGGTCCCTGGAGTCTTTAACTCTATCTCCATCCTTTGCAAGTCACACAAAATGGGCCTTTGCATTGTCAATATCGCACTCGTACCCGCATATGATCTTCTACTCAATGCGTCAGCTACCACGTTCGCTTTTTCATGATGGTATTGGATGGTATGATCATAATCTTTCAATAGTTCAAGCCAACATCGTTGTCGCATGTTGAGTTCCTTTTGAGTGAAGAAATATTTGAGGTTTTTATAATCCGTAAAGATATCCACTTTCTCCCCATACAAGTAATGCCTCCAAATTTTAAGTGCGAAAACAACAGTTGCTAACTCTAGATCATGAGTAGGATAATTCCTCTCATATTCTTTGAGTTGTCGAGAGGCATAGGCTATGACTTTCCCATGTTGCATGAGAACACATCCTAACCCTTTGCACGAAGCATCACTTTGTAGATGACAAATCCTCCGAGGCGGATGGTATTGTTAGAAGCAGGTTTGAAATGAGTCTCTCTTGAGTTCTTGAAAACTCTTCTCACATTCCTCATTCCAACCAAATTTTGTATCTTTACGAGTCAATTTGAGTTAATGGAGTAACGATTCGGAGAAAACCCTTCTACAATCTCTATAATAATAACCATTAAGCCGAGAAAGCTACGATATCATCATCGATTTAGGTTGCTCCCATCTTTGAATAGCTTCAATCTTTGCTGGGTCAACAGATATTCCATGACTTGATACTACGTGCCTAAGGAATGCTACTTCCTCAAGACAGAACTCGTATTTCTTCAACTTGGCATAAAGCTTATATTCATAAAACCTTTTGAGTATCAGCCTCAAGTGTTGCTCATGATCTTCACGGATTTTGGAATAAATAAGGATGTCATCAATAAAGACAACCACAAAGTGATCCAAATATTCCTTGAATACTCGGTTCACCATATCCATGAAGGCAGCAGGAGCATTAGTCAATCCAAAGGACATGATTAGGAATTCATAATGCCCGTACCGAGTTCTGAAAGTCTTTTTTGGAATGTCATCGGTTCTAATCTTCAATTGATGATATCCGGAACGAAGATCAATCTTTGAAAAGAATTTGGCTCCTTGTAACTGGTCAAACAGGTCATTAATACGTGGCAATGGGTATCTATTTTCGATGGTGACATGATTCAACTCCCAATAATCAATACAAAGTCGCATACTCCCATCTTTCTTCTTCAAGAATAGAACAGGAGCACCCCAAGGAGACGTACTAGGACGAATGAAATAGATGTCTAACAATTCCTGCAGTTGGGTCTTTAACTCCTGAAGTTCTATAGGAGCCATTGGATATGGGGTTTTGGAAATAGGTTTTGTATCGGGTTCAAGGTTGATACAAAATTCAATTTCACGCTCTGGGGTTAGGCCAGGAAGTTCTTCAGGGAATACGTCATGAAATTTATTAACAATAGAGATATCATTCAAAACTGACGTATTTTTGTTTAAATCTGTGACATGAGATAAGAAAGCTTGACATCCATTTTTCAATAAATGAATAGCTTTATGGTTTGAGATGACAGTGATTGATTTTAATGGGTTGGTTGCTTGAATTCGCATAATAGGTTGGTTAGGAATATGAAAGCTAACAACCTTACGAAAATAATCAATTTTTGCATGATGAGTAGTTAACCAATCAATCCCTAGAATCACATCAAATGCAAGTATTTTCAAAGAAATAAGATCGACAGGTAATGTGAGGGTACCGATTTGAACCAAACAAGACTTATAAACAGTGGATGTAATGAAGGTTTCTCCCAATGGAGTTTCAACAGATAAGTCAAAGTCCAATTTCTCCGGAGTCAAATTTAAACGTTGAGCGCAAGTAGGAGAAATAAAAGAATGGGTAGAACCGGTATCAAATAAGGTATATACTTCGCTAGAGTTTATGATAAGCTTACCCGTGATGACCTCGTTTGGGTTCCTTTCTTTTTGGGAGGTCACGACAAACGCTCTCCCTTGAACTACCGGTTTTGTCTTGTCTGGGATGACCTTTGATGCCTCCATCCCAGCTGGACTTGTCTTCGGTGCACGACAAAATCAGGTCAGGTGACCTTCTCTTCCACAATTGTAACATGCTTTGGATGGCATCGCGCTGTTTGGACTGATGTGTCCCTCTCCTCCACATTTGAAGCATATGATAGGTGGTCGTTCTCCTTCCTTAACGACAGGTGTTGATGCTGACGTCTTTCCATCATTGTTGAATCTCCTCTTCTTAAAATGTCCATTCTTATTGTTTTGGCCATGATTACCACCGAAGTGGTTACCATTTCTAGTATGTTGATTCCCTCCACGCTTATTGTCACCACTTCGATGACTGTTATCATTAGTATTATCATTTTGCCGGCTGCTCTCTTTTGGTTGGGTTGACTCATTATTGCACTCCAATAACTGAGCCCTATTAACAATATCTGAATACAAACACAGTTTATGAGAGATAAGATATTGACTTATCTCGGGTTTTAAACCTCTTAGAAACATTCGCGTCATTCTCTCCTCATTATCAACCAAATGGGACGCAAACCGGGACAACTCGGCAAACTTGGCTTCGTATTGCGACACGATCATGTTGTTTTCCTCCAGCTTGATGAACTCTACCTCTTTCATGTGACGAATACTTTCGGGAAAGTACTTGTCGTTGAACAATTCTTGGAACTTCTCCCAAGTCATTTTCAGTGCGGCATGTTGAGTACGCTTTACAGATTCCCACTAGTAATCTGCCTCTGCCCACAACATGAAGGTGGCAAAGGGAACCTTTTGCTCCTCGGAGCATCCCAAGACATCAAATATCTTGTTGATCTGCTTTATCCAAGTCTCCGCCTTAAGTGGTTTTGGCTCTCCAAAAAACTTAGGTGGTCCCAATTCCTTGAACTGCTTAGCGGTGACTGTCCGAGAGTTGCCAGTGTTTCCACCTGCATTTTGGACAGGAGCCGCTCTTGCCTGATGTTGCATGAATTGCATATAGCCTCTGAACATTCCATCGTTCATCATCTGGTCCGTGTTGTTGTTTGCTTGAGGATTGTCACCTTCTTGATGCACATTATCCTGATTATTGATCTGTGGAGACTCAACGATCTCCTGTGCTCCATTGATGTTCTCAACATTCTCGGATGTCATTTTCAAATAATTCCACAAAACAAGGGTTAATTAACATATCACATATTATCCCTATACTCTGACCGACCAATTAAATACCAAATAAACTTAGGTAGGTCATACTAGCGAAGGAATTCCCCGTCTCTCCCCTCCTATTTCTTGTCTCACATCTTAGCCAGGGATCATATCCATAAGCTTTGATACCAACTGTGACACCCCCAAAATAGGTATACATCACCTATTCTGAGTTGCCAAATACATGGTACAGAATACAAATACAATCTTAAATATACAACATGAGCTGTGAGTTTTAATACAAATATTGTCTTCTAGACAGTATTAAAAGTTAAAATAAGTCCTCAATACATTTATTAACACACTATTTCATAGAATAGTGAGGACTACTAATGCTATCGTCTGGACCGTCACTCCGTTCCCCGACTAGTCCCTGCTACGTTCTCATTTCCTGAAGAGAACAATGAAAGTAAAAGGGTGAGCTCAACTAGCCCAGTAAGAAATATTATGACTAAGATAATGCAGAATAAATTATCATTAGTCTTCAACAATGTTAAACTGATAAAATACAATAGACTTCAAGTTTAACTGTAGCGGAACAAGCAATCCATTAAAAGAGTCAAGTAAAGAATAAAATCTACTATCTTTTATGATTTAAAAAGATTTTTCATCACTTTTATCACTGAGACTCAGCTTAATAAATAATCCACATCATCCCTGCACTACAGCCAAGGATATTCATTAGTATCACAACCACAAATTATCCATGCACTACGGCCAAGGATATTCGTGTATTCATCAATGGTCATAATCATGACAACAACTGTCCATCAATGCACTACGGGCCAATGAGGACTTTTACCACATCATTTGTAACATTACGGTCATGATTATACCGATTAATCCCTGATCATAATCATACCAAGTCCATCTATGCACTACAGGCCACAGATAACTTTCAACATAATATAAACATGAGGATGATGACAATGATATAAGAATTCAATAAAACAAGTTCAAGAATTAATTTATCCAGGAACTAATAACGTCCAAATTGTCAACATGATACTTCTTTGTAGAGTAAAATTCAAGAATGCTTAGAAGAATATTTCCATGAAAAGATACTGGATGAAGCGCAAATATCAAGGATATTCCACTAATTTCATGGAGTATAGAAGTCAAAACTTTAACCAACTGAGTATAATAAAGAATGGAATAACAAAAGAAATCACCAGGCATGCGATAGACCGCACAGACAGGTTATTCCAACATAATAATAAATAATGGAACCAGGTCATGCGTAAACGCACAGAAAGGATATTCCAACAGAATAATAAATAACGGAACAAAAGTCGAGGCAAAATTACAGCACAGCACATGATGTTCCAACAAAATAATAAATAACGGAACCAGGTCATGCGTAAACGCACAGACATGATGTTCCAACATAATAATAAAGAATGAAATAACAGAAGAATTTCACTATGTATGCGGTACTTCGCATAAACATGTTATTCCAACATAATAATAAAGAATGGAATAATAGAAGAATTTCACCAAGTATAGGGTAGACCGCGTATACAGGTTATTCTAACAGAATAAAACAAATGGAATAACAAAAGTTCTCTTCATGAATACAAAAAAAATAATACCCCTTACCGTAAAAGAAGAGTATTCCAACTAGTAGGGCGAGGATATTCTTGAAGAAAACTTGCACTATGCTCAAAACTTCTAAAAACTCTAAAGAAATACGCTCAAGATTATAGAAGAATTCTCTGAACTTCTGGTGTGATTTTCAATTCTAACTAAGCATCCTATTTATAGGAAAATAGAAAGGATACTATGCTGCACTATGCAATAAAATATAATATATTCTATTTATAATCAAATAAAATAAAACTTTATAAAAAGTATTCTGTTTTATATAAAAAGATTTTACTATGCAAATACTATGCATGCACTATGCAAACACTATGCATAATAAAATATAATATATTCTAATTATTGTCTAATAAAACAATTAACTTTATAAAAGTATTCTATTTTATATAAAAAGTTTTTCTATTTTATTACATTAATAATACTAATAAAACAAAATTTATATATATATATATATATATATATATATATATATATATATATATATAAACTCCGTGACTTCATAAAAAGACACCTCAATATATCTAACAACATTTATCATTATTATTATAATTCACAATATTAATCGACTGTGTCGTTCCCGGGAAAGATGGGGCTTTCAATAAGGATTTCTCCCTATTGGCGCATGATTAGGTGACCAAACCTCTCATTGGCGAGAACTTCTAGACATCATTAATATTGTAAATAATAATATTAATAACTCTGTCATCTCAATTATTGATTTAATAATATATAAAATATCGACAATAATTGAATCAAATAACGTGAGATACTATGCAACAATTACTGAAGTAATAATTGAATAAAACTGAGTGACTTCTCACGTAAGCATCAATAATCAATACCGTGTGCTACTATGCAACCACACGTATTACTGTACTTTTACTACCGAGTAGTTCAACAGTTTTAACTGTAAAACTTTCGCCGTTATTTTCATAAAAATATTTTTGTTATTTTCTCAATCCGACAACAATTCCGTTGTGGGGTCCACCAATAATTGTGCCATCGTACGAATATTCCCTGTTAAAACGAATATTCCCCGACCAATCGAATATTATATAACAACTTACGTACTTTGCAAAATTTATAAATATTATCCACAACTATAACATTATATCAAATTCATTCCATAATATTTAAAAATGATATTTATAGAAAAATCATCTTTATTAAAAAATTGGGGTCTTATTTCTTGTTAGTATGGGGTCGTCGCCTGCTCATCTCCGTCATTGCTCAAGTAAGCAAGAATGTCATTATCGCGGGGTCATTTATTAAATGACTGGCCGTCGACAATGAGTTATTGGTGATGGCGTTGGCGACGAATAGACCGTCAGTAATATTTTTCCCAGAAAAATAAGAAACAGTCATTGCCGACGGCATAGCCGTCGCCAATGACCCTCAACGCCCGTCGCCAATGAGTTTTTTAGAGAATTTTTTTTTTTGAAAAATTTCAAAATACCCCTGTTCATTTACATATACATAATTATACCTGTTATAAACTAAAGAAAAATTATAAAGAATTCTTCACGAACGCATATCAATAACAATAATAGCTTTTGTTATATCAACCATCAAATATGTAAACAACGTAATGACTTATAGATAAAAGTCGTACAATGTAAATATAAAATGTAATCATAAACAATCAATATAGTTAGATACATATACCATCAACCTAACTATATTCTAAACTCTAGTCTATACAACTCAAAAGTTGTATAAATATACATCTATGAAAGTCAAAATATAAACACAATGGGTACTACAACCCAAGATCAGGAATGTCGGTATCACCATCGCCGCCGATCCCATCTCCGATCCCACCATTTGGTCCCACCTCTTGTCCGATTTGTGGTCCCACCTCAATAGTCTCATCAAGATGTCGGCCGTGTGGTCATCACCATCTCAACCACGGGCATCGCTTGTGCCACAGCCTCCACCCGCCAAAGTGTCATTAACAAGACCCTACAATATTAAAATATTAATAACGAATTTGAAAATAGAGCATATTTAAATTAGTTTTGTTTGTGTTCTTTAAGTGTTGTTGAGTTTTGAAAACTGGGCGATAACTCGATCTCCGTATATCGGAATCGAGTCCCGTAAGTTGTAACACATGTCAAATACCTACGCGGTGCTATGTGTGTGTTTACGTGGCGTTCGGACTGTTGATGCGGGTTTTGGGCTATTTCTTGGCCTTTTGCCTAAGTATTGTTAAGTTTTGCAAACTGGGCGATAACTCGGTCTCCGTATGTCAGAATCGAGTCCCGTAAGTTGTAACGCGTGTCTAATACCTACGCGGTGCTATGTGTGTGTTTACGTGGCGTTCGGACGGCCGATGCGGGTTTTTGGCTATTTTTCGGCCTTTTGCCTAAGTTTTGGCGAGTTTTGCAAACTGGACGATAACTCGGATTTTGTATGTTAAAATCGAGTCCCATAAGTTGTAACGCGTGTCTAATACCTACGCGGTGCTATGTGTGTGTTTTCGTGCCATTCGAAAGGCCGATACGGGTTTTGGGCTGTTTTTCAGCCTTTTGCCTAAGTGTTGGCGAGTTTTGTAAACTAGGCGATAACTCGGATTTCGTATGTCAGAATCTAGTCCCGTAAGTTTTAACGCGTGTCTAATATCTACGCGGTTATATGTGTGTGTTTGCGTGGCGTTCAGACGGCCGATGCGGGTTTTGGGCTGTTTTTCGGCCTTTTACCTAAGTGTTGGCGAATTTTATAAACTGGGGGATAACTCGGATTCCGTATGTCGAAATCGAGTCCCGTAAGTTATAATGCATGTCTAATACCTACGCGGTACTATGTGTGTGTTTGCGTGTTATTCGGACGGCCGATGCGGGTTTTGGGCTGTTATTCTGCCTTTCGCCTAAGTGTTGTTGAGTTTTGCAAACTGGGTGATAACTCGGTCTCCGTATTTCAGAATCGAGTCCTGTAAGTTGTAACATGGGTCTAATACCTATGCGGTACTATGTTTATTTTTGTGTGGCGTTCGGACGGCTGATGCGGGTTTTGGGCTATATTTTGGCCTTTTGCCTAAGTGTTGGCGAATTTTGCAAACTGGGCGATAACTCGGATTCCGTATGTTAGAATCGAGTCCCGTAAGTTGTAAAATGTGTGTAATACCTACGCAGTACTATATGTGTGTTTGCATGTCATTCAGATGGCCGATGCATATTTTGGGCTATTTTTTGGCCTTTTGCCTAAGTGTTATTGAGTTTTGCAAACTGGGCGATAACTCGATCTTCGTATGTTAGAATCGAGTCTCGTAAGTTGTAACGCGTGTCTAATACCTACGCGGTGCTATGTGTGTGTTTGTGTGGCGTTCGGACGGCCGATGCGGGTTTTGGGCTATTTTTTGGCCTTTTGCCTAAGTGTTGGCGAATTTTGCAAACTAGGCGATAACTCGAATTTCGTATGTCGAAATCGAGTCCCGTAAGATGTAACGCATGTCTAATACCTACGTGGTGCTATGTGTGTGTTTGCGTGTCATTCAGACGGCCGATGCAGATTTTGGACTATTTTTTGACCTTTTGCCTAAGTGTTGTTAAGTTTTGTAAACTGGGCGATAACTCGGTCTCCGTATGTCGGAATCGAGTCCCGTAAGTTGTAACGCGTGTCTAATACCTAAGCGGTGCTATGTGTGTGTTTGTGTGGCATTCGGACTACCGATGCGGGTTTTGGGCTATTTTTCGGCCTTTTGCCTAAGAGTTGGCGAGTTTGCAAACTGGGCGATAACTCGGATTCTGTAAAATCCCAAATTTTACGAATAAAGATTTAAATTTTTCGAATTTTTTTTAAATATTATGGAATGAATTTGATATAATATTATAGTTGTGGGTAATATTTAGAAATTTTGCACAGTACGCAAGTTGTTTATAATATTCGATTGGTCGGGGAATATTCTTACGGCAAGACAATCATTGGTGGACCCTAACGGAATTATTGTCGGATTGAGAAAAGCGACAAAAATATTTTTATGAAAATAACGACGGAAGTTTTACCGTTAATCTTGTTGAACTACTTTCGGTAGTAAAAAAATGCGAATACGCTGTGGTTGCATAAGTAGCACACAATATTGATTATTGATGCTTATGTGAGAAGTCACTCAGTTTTGTTCAATTATTGCTACAGTAGTTGTTGCATAGTATCTCACGTTATTTGATTCAATTATTGTTGATTGTTATATATATATATATATATATATATATATATATAAGTTTTGTTTTATTAGTATTATTAATGTAATAAAACAGAAAAGCTTTTTATATAAAACAGAATACTTTTATAAAGTTATTCATTTTATTAGACAATAATTAAAATATATTATATTTTATTATGCATAGTGTTTGCATAGTAAAATCTTTTTAAAAGTTATTCGTTTTATTAGATTATAAATAGAATATATTATATTTTATTGTAAACCAATCTGGACCGTCCGTTTAAAGTAAATCGATCTGGATTGTTTATGAATTGGTTATTATTCAGTCCATTGTTCTATAAATAGAAGCTCATTCCTTCATTATTTCTTACTTAATTCTTTGAAATTCTAGAGAGAGAAACTGTAGAGAGAATTATTCTTCTATAATCTTGAGCGTATTTCTTTAGCGTTTAAGAAAGCTTTGAGCGTAGTGCAAGTTTCTTCAAGTATATCCCCGCCTCTACCTGGTGAGAGTACTCTTCTTTATAAGGTAAGGGTATTATTTTTTCATATTCATGAAGAGAACTTACATTATTCCGGTCTTTATTATTTCATTGGAATAACTCAGATATCGTGAGCTACCCTATACTTGGTGAAATTCTTACATTATTCCATTATTTATTATTCTCTTTGGAATAACCTTGTCTACATCAAGTAATCGCATACATGGTAAAATTTCATTGTTATTTCATTCTTTATTATTTTGTTGGAATATCACATGCATGCGCTTTTACGCCGGACTGGTTAAAATCTTTATTATTTTGTTGGAATATCACATGCATGCGTTTTACACCGGACTGATTTCGTCTTTATTATTACATTGAATATATCACATGCATGCGGCGCTTGGGACCAATTCCGTTATTTATTATTTTGTTGGAATAACCTTGTCTATGCAAAAGTACCGCATGCATGGTGATTTACATTGTTATTCCATTCTTTATTATTACATTGGAATATCACCGTCGGTGCGTATTACGCTTTGACACGGTTTCGATTATTTATTATTACATTGGAATAACCTATCCATGCAAGCAAACCGCATGCATGGTGATTTCTTTTGTTATTCCATTCTTTATTATACTCGGTTGGTTAAAGTTTTGACTTTTTTATACTCCATGAAATTAGTGGAATATCCTTGATATTTGAGCTTCATCCGAAGATCTTTTATGGAAATATTCTTACGAGCATTCTTGAATTTTACTCTACAAAGAAGTATCATGTTGACAATTTGGACGTTATTAGTTCCTGGATAATTTAATTCTTGAACTTGTTTTATTGAATTCTTATATCGTTGTCATCATCCTCATGTTTATATTTTGTTGAAAATCATCTGTGGCCTGTAGTGCATAGATAGACTTGGTATGATTATGACCAGGGATTATTCGGTATAATCATGACCGTAATGTTACAAATGATGTGGAAAAAGTCCTCATTGGCCCGTAGTGCATTGATGGATAGTTTTGGTATGATTATGGCTATGGATTCTCTTCGCCGAGGGAGCAAAGATGAATTGTTTTATGGCATGATCGGGACCAGTTGATGAAAACACAATTATCTTTGGCCGTGTAGTGCATGGATAATTCATGGTCGTGATCTAAATAATATCCTTGGCACATGTAATGCGAGGATGAATTGATGATGTGGATTATTTATTAAAGTTGAGTCCCAATGATAAAAGTGATGAAAACTTTTTAAATCATAAAAGATAGTAGATTTTATTCTCTACTTGACTCTTTTAATAGATTGCATGTTCTGCTGCAGTTAAACTTGATGTCTATTGTATTTTATCAGTTTAACACTATTGAAGACTAATGATAATTTATTATGCATTATCTTAGTCATAATATTTCTTACTTGGCTAGTTGAGCTCACCCTTTCTTTCACTGTTCTCTTCAGGAAATGAGAACGTAGTCGGGACTAGTTGGGGAACGGAGTGACGGTCCAGATGATAGTATTAGTAGTCCTCACTATTCTGTTAAATAGTGTGACAATAAATGTAATGAGGACTTATTTTGAGAGTGGATATTATCTAGAAGATAATATTTGTATTAAAACTCACAGCTTTCTTGTTGTATATTAAAGATTGTATTTGTATTCTGTACCATGTATTTGGCGACTCAGAATAGGTGATGTATACCTATTTTGGGGGCATCACAGATTCCGTATGTCTAAATCAAGTCCCGTAAGTTGTAACACGTGTCTAATACCTATGCGGTGCTATGTGTGTGTTTGTGTGTCATTCGGACGGCCAATGCGGGTTTTGGGTTGTTTTTTGGCCTTTTGCCTAAGTGTTGGCGAGTTTGGCAAACTGGGCGATAACTCGGTCTCCGTATGTCAGAATCGAGTCCCATAAGTTGTAATGCGTTTCTAATACCTACGCGGTGCTATGTGTGTGTTTGCGTAGCGTTCAGACGGCCGATGCGAGTTTTGGTCTGTTTTTTAGCCTTTTGCCTAAGAGTTGTTGAGTTTTACAAACTGGACGATCACTCAGTCTCCGTATGTCAGAATCGAGTCCCGTAAGTTGTAACGCGTGTCTAATACCTACGCGGTGCTATGTGTGTGTTTGCGTGTCATTCGGACGGCCGATGCGGATTTTGGGCTATTTTTTGGCCTTTTGCCTAAGTGTTGCTGAGTTTTGCAAACTGGGCGATAACTCGGTCTTTGTATATCAGAATCGAGTCCCGTAAGTTGTAACGCGTGTCTAATACCTACGCGGTGCTATGTGTGTATTTGCGTGGTGTTCGGATGGCCGATACGGGTTTTGGGCTACTTTTCGGACTTTTGACTAAGTGTTGGCGAATTTTTCAAACTAGGCGATAACTCAGATTCCGTATGTTGGAATCGAGCCCCGTAAGTTGTAACGCGTGTCTAATACCTACGCGGTGCTATGTGTGTGTTTGCGTGGTGTTCGGACGGCCGATGCGGGTTTTGGGCTATTTTTTAGCCTTTTGCCTAAGTGTTGTTGAGTTTTATAAACTGGGCGATAACTCGGTCTCCGTATGTCAGAATCGAGTCCCGTAAGTTGTAACACGTGTCTAATACCTACGCGATGCTATGTGTGTGTTTGCGTGGCGTTCGGACGGCCGATGTAGGTTTTGGGCTATTTTTTTTGCCTTTTGCTGAAGTGTTGGCGAGTTTTGCAAACTAGGCGATAACTTAGATTTCGTATGTTGAAATTGAGTCCCATAAGTTGTAACACGTGTCTAAAACCTACGCGATACTATGTGTATTTGCGTGTCATTCGAAAGGCCGATGCGGGTTTTAGGCTATTTTTCGGCCTTTTGCCTAAGTGTTGGCGAATTTTGCAAACTGGGCGATAACTCGGATTCCGTATGTCAGAATTGAGCCCTGTAAGTTGTAACGCGTGTCTAATACCTACGCGGTGCTGTGTGCGTGTTTGTGTGTCATTAGGATGGCCGATGCGAGTTTTGGGCTATTTTTCGGCCTTTTGCCTAAGTGTTGTTTAGTTTTACAAACTGGGTGATAACTCGGTCTCCGTATGTCGGAATTGAGTCCTGTAAGTTGTAATGCATGTCTAATACCTAAGCGGTGCTATGTGTGTGTTTGCGTGGCGTTCGGACGGCCGATGCAGGTTTTGGGCTATTTTTTGGCCTTTTACCTAAGTGTTGGCGAGTTTTGCAAACTGGGCGATAACTAAGATTTCGTATGTTAGAATCGAGTCCCATAAGTTCTAAGGCATGTCTAATACCTACGCGGTGCTATGTGTGTGTTTGCGTGGCGTTCGGACGGCCGATGCGGGTTTTGGGCTATTTTTCGGCCTTTTGCCAAAGTGTTGGCGAATTTTGCAAACTGGCCGATAACTCGAATTCTGTATGTCGGAATCG
Organism: Panax ginseng; assembly: GCA_020205605.1. Lineage (NCBI taxonomy): Eukaryota > Viridiplantae > Streptophyta > Magnoliopsida > Apiales > Araliaceae > Panax > Panax ginseng. The sequence continues at coordinate 99,118,010 of CM035137.1, forward strand.
AGTCCCGTAAGTTGTAACACATGTCTAATACCTACGCGGTACTATGTGTGTGTTTGCGTGTCATTCAGACAGCCGATGCGGGTTTTGGGCTGTTATTCGGCCTTTTGCCAAAGTGTTGTTGAGTTTTGCAAATTGGGCGATAACTCGGTCTCCGTATGTCGGAATCGAGTCCCGTAAGTTGTAACACGTGTCTAATACCTATGTGGTACTATGTGTGTGTTTGCGTGGCGTTCGAACAGCCGATGCAGGTTTTGGGCTATTTTTTTGCCTTTTGCCTAGGTGTTGGCGAATCTTGCAAACTAGGCGTTAACTCGGATTTCGTATGTCGGAATCTAGTCCCGTAAGTTGTAACATGTGTCTAATACCTACGCGGTGCTATGTGTGTATTTGCGTGTCATTCAGATGGTTGATGCGGATTTTGGGCTGTTTTTCGGCCTTTTGTCTAAGTGTTGTTGAGTTTTGCAAACTGGGCGATAACTCGATCTTCGTATATCGGAATTGAGTCCCGTAAGTTGTAACGCGGTTCTATGTGTGTGTTTGTGTGGCGTTCGAACGGCCGATGTGGGTTTTGGGCTATTTTTCAGCCTTTTGCCTAAATGTTGGCGAATTTTGCAAACTAGGCAATAACTCAGATTCTGTATGTCGGAATCGAGTCCCATAAGTTGTAATGCGTGTCTATTACCTACGCGGTGCTATGTGTGTGTTTGCATGTCATTCGGACGGCGAATGCGTGTTTTGGGTTATTTTTCGGCCTTTTGCCTAAGTGTTATTGAGTTTTGCAAACTAGGCGATACCTCGGTCTCTATATATCAGAATCGAGTCTCGTAAGTTTTAACGCGTGTCTAATACCTACACGGTACTATGTGTGTGTTTGCGTGGTGTTCGGATGGCCGATGCAGGTTTTGGGATATTTTTCGGCCTTTTGCCTAAGTGTTGGCGAATTTTGCAAACTGGGCGATAACTCGGATTCCGTATGTCGGAATTGAGCCCCGTAAGTTATAACGCGTGTCTAATACCTACGCGGTGCTATGTGCGTGTTTGCATGTCATTAGGACGACCGATGCGGGTTTTTGGCTATTTTTCGGCCTTTTGCCTAAGTGATGTTGAGTTTTGCAAACTGGGCGATAACTCTGTCTCCGTATGTCGGAATCGAGTCCCGTAAGTTGTAATACATGTCTAATACCTAAGCGGTGCTATGTGTGTGTTTTCGTGGCGTTCAGACGGCCGATGCGGGTTTTGGGCTATTTTTTGGCCTTTTGCCTAAGTGTTGGCGATTTTGCAAACTGGGCGATAACTCGGATTCTGTATGTCGGAATCGAGTCCCGTAAGTTCTAACGCGTGTCTAATACCTACGTGGTGCTATGTGTGTGTTTTGCGTGCGTCGGACTACCGACGCGGGTTTTGGGCTATTTTCGGCCTTTTGCCTAAGTGTTGTTGAGTTTTGCAAACTGGGCGATAACTCAGTCTCCGTATGTCGGAATCGTGTCCCATAAGTTGTAACACGTGTCTAATATGTAGCGATCTATATGTGTGTGTTTGTGTGGCATCTTGACGTCGATGCGGGTTTTGAATTTGTTTTTGGCCTTTTGCCTAAGTGTTGGCGAGTTTTGCAAACTGGGCGATAACTCAGATTTCGTATGTCAGAATATAGTCCTGTAAGTTGTAACACGTGTCTAATAACTACGCGGTGCTATGTGCGTGTTTGCATGTCATTAGGACGACCGATGCGGGTTTTTGGCTATTTTTCGGCCTTTTGCCTAAGTGATGTTGAGTTTTGCAAACTGGGCGATAACTCTGTCTCTGTATGTCGGAATCGAGTCCCGTAAGTTGTAATACATGTCTAATACCTAAGCGGTGCTATGTGTGTGTTTTCGTATGGCGCGAGATCTACCGGCGATCTGAGTTTTGGGCTATTTTTTGGCCTTTTGCCTAAGTGTTGGCGATTTTGCAAACTGGGCGATAACTCAGATTCTGTATGTCAGAATCGAGTCCCGTAAGTTCTAACGCGTGTCTAATACCTACGTGGTGCTATGTGTGTGTTTGCGTGGCGTTCGGACGGTCGATGCGGGTTTTGGGCTATTTTCGGCCTTTTGCCTAAGTGTTGTTGAGTTTTGCAAACTGGGCGATAACTCGGTCTCCGTATGTCGGAATCGTGTCCCATAAGTTGTAACACGTGTCTAATATCTAAGCAGTGCTATGTGTGTGTTTGTGTGGCATTCGGACGGCCAATGCGGGTTTTGGGTTGTTTTTTGGCCTTTTGCCTAAGTGTTGGCGAGTTTGGTAAACTGGGCGATAACTCGGTCTCCGTATGTCAGAATCGAGTCCCATAAGTTGTAATGCGTGTCTAATACCTACGCGGTGCTATGTGTGTGTTTGCGTGGCGTTCAGAAGGCCGATGCGGGTTTTGGGCTATTTTTTGGCCTTTTGCCTAAGAGTTATTGAGTTTTGCAAACTGGGCGATAACTCAGTCTCCGTATGTCAGAATCGAGTCCCGTAAGTTGTAACGCGTGTCTAATACCTATGCGGTGATATGTGTGTGTTTGCGTGTCATTCGGACGGCCGATGCGGATTTTGGGCTATTTTTCGGCCTTTTGCCTAAGTGTTATTGAGTTTTGCAAACTGGGCGATAACTCAGTCTCCGTATATCGGAATCGAGTCCCGTAAGTTGTAACGCTTGTCTAATACCTACGCGGTGCTATGTATGTGTTTGCGTGATGTTTGGACGACCGATGCGGGTTTTGGGCTATTTTTTAGCCTTTTGCTTCTGTATATCGGAATTGAGCCCCGTAAGTTGTAACGCGTGTCTAATACCTACGCGGTACTATGTGCGTATTTGCGTGTCATTAGGACGGCCGATGCGGGTTTTGGGCTATTTTTCGGCCTTTTGCCTAAATGTTGTTGAGTTTTGCAAACTGGGCGATAACTCGGTCTCCGTATATCGGTATCGAGTACCGTAAGTTGTAATGCATGCCTAATACCTAAGCGGTGCTATGTGTGTATTTACGTGGCGTTCGGACGGCCGATGCGGGTTTTGGGCTGTTTTTCGGCCTTTTGCCTAAGTGTTGGCGAGTTTTGAAAACTGGACAATAACTCGAATTCCGTATGTCAGAATATAGTCCTGTAAGTTGTAACACGTGTCTAATACCTACGCGGTGCTATGTGTGTGTTTGCGTATCATTCGGACGGCCAATACGGGTTTTGGGTTGTTTTTTGGCCTTTTACCTAAGTGTTGGCGAGTTTTGCAAACTGGGCGATAACTCGGTCTTCATATGTCAGAATTGAGTCACATAAGTTGTAATGCGTGTCTAATACCTACGCGGTGCTATATGTGTGTTTGTGTGGCGTTCGGACTGCTGATGCGGGTTTTGGGCTGTTTTTTGGCATTTTGCCTATGAGTTGTTTAGTTTTGCAAACTCGGCGATAACTCAATCTCCGTATGTTGGAATCGAGTCCCGTAAGTTGTAACGCGCTTCTAATACCTACGCGGTGCTATGTGTGTGTTTGTGTGGCGTTTGGACGGCCGATGCGAGTTTTGTCCTGTTTTTCGGCATTTTGCCTAAGTGTTGTTGAGTTTTGCAAAAATGGGCGATAACTCGGTCTCCGTATGTCGGAATCGAGTCCCGTAAGTTGTAACGCTTGTCTAATACCTACGCGGTGTTATGTGTGTATTTGTGTGGCGTTCGTATGGCCGATTCGGGTTTTGGGCTGTTTTTCGACCTTTTGCCTAAGTGCTGGCGAGTTTTGCAAACTGTGCGATAACTTGGTCTCCGTATGTCGGAATCGAGTGCCGTAAGTTGTAACGCGTGTCTAATACCTATGCGGTGCTATGTGTGTGTTTGCGTGTCATTCGGATGGCCGATGCGGGTTTTGACCTCTTTTTTGGCTTTTTGCCTAAATGTTGACGAGTTTTGCAAACTGGGCGATAACTCGGATTCCGTATGTCGGAATCGAGTCCCGTAAGTTCTAACGCGTGTCTAATACTTGCACAGTGCTATGTGTGTGTTTGCGTGTCATAGCAATACAATTACAAATTACAATTATAAATTACATAAATTAAATAAAGAAATACAGAATTTAATTGTTTTTAGTTGTCGAATATGTGGTGGGAAGATGTTGGCCAAGACAACTGCACAAACGCGGATGGCCTCCTCCCGTACTACACCCATGAGGTCATCAATGGTGGCTGTAGGATCTATAGAGCTGTGGACAACCTCCTGAGCCAGCTGGTAGATCCGTTCGCGTGATGGTGCGCCTAACTGCACAACACCGCTCGCCATGCACCCCTCTATGATCCGCCGGAAGAAGTCGTCGGATAATGATGGGCCGACACCCGATCCACTCGCACCACTACCTCCAGTGGGTGGGTGTGCCGAGATCTCATGATAGGGGACTAGGGTGTAGGTGGGACATGGGGAATGCCCACAACTCTACCCTTCTTGGTCCCCCATGTAGCTGCGGCCAGTCCTCTATCTCCTCGTCGCTTGTGCGTAGACTCATTCTTGGAGTGTCACCTCTCTGGCTGCTCCAGGCCACTGCAAGATCCTCGAACCGTCGCTGAAAAAAAATACATTAGTAGATGATACGCAAAGAATAAAATGAAATAATACAAAAGAATATCCGAATTTTAAATACATACTAAATAAGATAATTACATAACTTACAACAATGCGTTCTGCCTCAGGTGAGATATAACCATCGCCACCTTTCTTTTGATGGGCGTGCCACCAAAACTCCAAGCGGGAGGGTGCATGCTTTAAACTCATCTCGAGTCTCTCCCAGAGACAGTCAAATGATCGAGACCCAATCTGATGTGGGAGATGACTCTGCTGTCGGGCAGCTGAACACTGTACCAACATCTTCTTGAAGGCCTCGTCGTCCCAAATGCTACACATCTGGTCCTACACTGTAGTAGATATGAAATCTGGTCGGACATCCTTAAGTGTTTGTCCATCAGCCATCTTCGTCTGGGCCTTCTTCTTCTAGTCGTAGACCCACTTATGCCAATTCATCTCTAGGTATATGTGCAGAACAATCATGCCATGGGCTTCCTTCCCGTCCTTAAAACGATAATATCTCTGCACATTACACATTAAGAAGCTTAGTAGACAACATAAATCAAAGAGGTAATAATATTTTGAAATGGAATATAAAACTAGCATATGAATGATTGACATCCTACCCTAAACTCATCAATAATCAGCTGTCGTGTGCGGTCATCCACATCCGCCCACCTCATCCACGGGCTTGAGAATCGGTTGCGGACGATCCCAAGAAACGTGTTCCTTAGCGTGGAATCAAGGATACTACAATTGAAATGAATACATTGCAAATTACAAAGAATATATAAGAACTAAATACTTATGTTATAGTAATACTATATAGGATTATGAAATTAATTACCTATGAGTCCCAACACGACATATATAAGCGGCGCTGGGGGTGAGATTCCCTAGCAAAGCCACGTCTTTAGTCCTCATGAGGCCTACCTCGATCACATATGTAGTGAAATACATCAATATTTATATAAACAAATATAATGTCAATACAATATAAAATAAAAAATAATAAGATGTATCCCAATAAAATATGTAATTATACCTGACGATCCGGCCTGATCATCACGCGTAGAATCGCCACGGCCCCCACGACCTGCACGCCCACCACGATCGCCATGTGGTGTGCGCGCCATATGTATGTATACTGTCAAATCATAAAAAAAATATTATTACATTTGAATACAACTAAAAAAGGATAACATACAGATACAACTATATTATTAAACATTCGTAAATACTATATTTGAGCACAATAACAAAGAGGATAACATACAGATACAACTAAAAGAATGCAACATAAATAGTAACCTAAAAGGATACAACATAAATAGTAACACCTTTAATAGATTAATATAAGTTGAAGATAATGATTGCACTACTATAAACTATTACATTTGAATACAACTAAAAGGACACAAATAGTACATACTCCTAATCATTTATATCGTTAAAGCCATTAATATCAGAATCATCATCTTCGAGCAATAGATCTTCACTATCGTTGTCATCACCATCTTCGTCGTCCTCGACGATTTCTTCAATTATATCTACCTCGTCAACAACATCGTCTTCACTTTCGACAGCAACAACATCATCCTCTTCTTCACTAGACTCACTAATAATTGTTACATCAGCAGGTGTGACACTAGTAGACTCGACTTGTAAAGGTTTATCGTCTGGACGAGGAGTTGTGCCTTGAAAACCACGGGCACTGGTGGTTATAACAGCATGCCATGGGCTTGCAGGGGTCTTAACACTTCGTGCGTAGTACACCTGTGTTGCTTGACTTGCTAAATTAAAAGGTTCGTCCATACCACTCATCAGTCTTAGTTTTAACTTAACGTTAACAGTCACCCGTCCTGATTTTTTATCTACTTTAACTCCATTCTCAACATCAAACCAATGACAATTGAAGCAAACTAATTCTTTATGACCCCAATATTTAAGCACGACAACTTCTAGCAATCGTCCATACCAGTCATCCCAAATGTTATCGTAGCAGCTACCTTTCACCACAACACCAGAATCAACAGAAGCGACTTCCCCAATATCGCAACACTTAAATCTGTAACCATTGACAATGCAGCATGTATAAGTATCTACAGATCTTTTAGGGCCATCGGCTATAAGCTTTAGCCGATTGTCAGCTAACTCATTTGTGAGGACCTAATGTACATTAACACAACATATTCTAAAGTTAATTATGCCATAAGAATAAATCTATGATGGTAGATTCATTGAACTTGTAAAGGTTAGACTTACATGATCTTTAAACCATTGCACAAATTCTCCATTTCTCAAATTTTGCAAATCCCCGTTTGATATACTCGGATTTGCTTCACGTACTTCAGTATCATATTGACTGCAGCACAATTATATACTCAATGTGTTTGTAAAAGAACTTGACATAATTATACCAGACATATATAGTTATGACTACTTACATAATGTATGGTGCTACTTCATTCATGTTGATAAGTGCATACAATATGGCAGCTGAATACTCACTATCGGTCAAGAAGCGCCTTTTTTTACCACCGAATGGGCGCACAGGATGACTAAAGGCCATTAATTCTCCATTTTCCTCATGCGCAACAGCCTGATTCTGACGTAAGCGATTGTGCTTCGTCTGAACATTCGACTCAAAGTACAACGAGCAAAAATTAACAAGTTCCTCCATAACATAACTTTCAACAATTGACCCCTCTACACGGGCTCTATTCTTCACCTTTTGCTTTAGACGTCGTATATACCTATGTGATATATAGATTAGCAAAAAAGAATGAACATTTTACCGTATTAAAAACATTAATGTCATTACGTCTCAAATGGATATATCCATCTATATTGTACGAGACCGCCAAACTTAGCTTTGTGTGGCAAGTGAATAGGCAAATGCTCCATTGAATCAAAAAATGATGGGGGGAAGATCATTTCTAACTTGCACATTATTTCCACTATCTGCATCTCCATTTTATCTATGTCTTTGAGCTGAAGCTCTGTCAAGCATAGATCTCTGAAGAAATTAGAAAGCTCTGTCAGTGCTTCAACCACACGTTTTGGTAACAAGTCGATAAATGCCATAGGGATCAACTTCTGCATGAATACGTGACAATCTTTTGAGACCCTAAAACTTCAACTCTTCGACTTTACAATACCTTGCTATATTCAAAGAATATCCATCTGGAAGGTTCAGTCCACTGATCCAATTACATATCAATATCAACTGTTTCCTGATCAAAGTATATTCAGCTTTAGGCGTTACCGTCTTACTACCCTCCTGATACAGCCATAGATCTTCCCTAATGTTCATTTCTACCAAATAAAGCCTCGACTTGTTGTTGTCCTTTGTTCTACCACTGGCATCTAGGACTGTATAAAAAATGTTATCAAATATGTTCTTCTCAGTATGCATCAGATCTATACAATAACGAATGCAGAGTGTAGTCCAATAAAGCAGGTCAAAGAACATGGATCTGTGTGTCCAGTTGTGAACCTTGTCGTAACCATAAGCTCGCTCTAATATGTGATTCTTCCTTGGAGGTGGAAACTTCAAATTTCTAATCCAACTCAACACTGCTGACCCATAAAGACGGCCAGGTACTTGACGTTTCTCTATTTTTTGATTGAATTGTCTACTCATCCATCGATAAAGATGTTCAATCGACAAAAACTGTTTGGATATTGCAAAAAAACTCATTTTCCCCCCATATTTGAGCCGCACAGCTTTAACTGACCCCATGCACACGGGACATGATAAGCCCCCGTGAGTCGACCATGCACTGATCATTCCTAATGTCGGGAAGTCATTTATTGTCCACAGTAAAGCTGCCCTCATGTCAAAGTTCTACTTAAGAGATACATCATAAGTTTGAACCCCTTTATCCCACAACATCTTCAACTCATCAACTAACGGCCTGAGGTATACATTGATGTCTTTACTCGGACTCTTATCACCCGGAATTAGTAAAGGCATGAACATGTAGGGATCTTTCATGCACATCAAAGGCGGGAGGTTATACACCACAATAATCACCGGCCAAGTTGAGTAGGCTTTGTGTAAGGCCCGTTAAACGGATTAAACCCATCCGTAGCAAGTCCAAGCCTAACATTGCGAACCTCTTCAAAGAAACGAGGGTGCTTGTTATCAAAATTTTTCCACTCAAGCCCATCCGTCGCATTTAAAAGGCCGGTTAACCTTCGACTATATCCTGTGTAGAGTGCCACCTCATATCCTCGGCGGTATGTGTTAACATGAACAACCGCTGAAGCCTCGGGGCAATGGGAAAGTAACGTAAGATCTTTCTCGGCACATCTTTTCCCTTTTTCTTGCGCTGTTCACGGTATCTACTTGTACCACAAATATCACATGACCTCTTATCTTTATTGACATCACCGTAATACAACATACAGTCATTCTCACAAGCATCAATCTTTTCGGTAACTTATTTCCTGCAGGTAAGCACTCCTTCACAATGCTTAACAGTTCATTAAAACCTCTCTCACTATAGTCATGCTCGTTCTTGAAGTGTAAAAACTTAGTCACGGCAGATAAGACGGTGTGTTTTTCGTGCCCGTCATACAGTGTAATCGCTGCTTCATGCAATAACTCATAGAAACCCTTAGCCCCGTCATTCGGCTCTTGCTCGATGCTACTGTCATCCCTGTCTGTATTCCACTAGAAGTATGAACCAGCAGCTTCGACTATCATGTTAGTACAGTCAAAGGTTTCATCACCTCTAGATTCCGGTTTTGATTCATGTTCATCCAACCAGGTTTCCCCATGATAGATCCATGTCGTATAACCCTGCTTGAACCCATACACAAATAAGTCGCACATGACATCACTCCTTTCCTTCCACACTTCATTCACACACCTCTTACAAGGACATCTAATCTCATCGCCGCTGACTTGCTCAAACACGAAATTGAGAAACTGTTCAACCCCACTACGGTACTTAGAGCTAAGCCCACTCTTATCAGTGGCTACCCTACGTTCCATCTAACTTCGATCAACAGACATCTTGGACAACTGTCTGCTATATATATGGAAAGTTAGACAAACACAATCAAGTCTCCAAGTTAATGTATATGCAAGCTTATGAGTTTCTAACTTCATCTCCCACTCTAACAGGTGGAGCTTCTATCCCCATTCGGGGATGTGTCGCCTCATTGATGTTAATAACTTGAACACATCTTTAAATTTTTCAAAAATTTCGGCAGCACCTCCCCATGGTCTTCAAGTACACGAAATAGACTAACACATCGTAGTCTAAATATGCACCCGAAGAACGTCAAGAGATATATACTGACCGAAAATTCAAAAAATATAAAGACGTGCTCAAGTAGTTAACAACGACCTAAGTGAGATCGAAACATACAAGAACAATTCCAAAATGGGAACTATTTGAGATTCACTCCTACTAAGTGAATCTCAAACGGGTTTCTAAGCTTCCTAAACTATATGAAAATATGCACATGTCAAAGTAAGGATTATTTTTGTATAACAAAAAGAATACTAGCTTTTTATCACGTCACAAACTATTATTAAACTTTTTTAAAACTCACCCACACCCCACCCAACCCCACCCACCCCACCCTTATATATATCCCTCCACATCATTTTGTGATTGAAATTGTATCTTTCTATGATATTCTGCAATTTTTAACTCTTTAGGATTCAAAGAAAAAATCATTCATAAACTCAGGATGTATTATGATGCACTGAAATTGTTAAAACCATGTATTAGAAACTCAGTCTTTTGAAGTATGTTGAGTCATTATTTAGCTTGGTAAAAAAGAAAACGAAGTTTGGTGGCCAATTTTAGCAGGTAGAAGGATTCAAAATTTTAGCATAGATTGTTTGGTTAAAGGTACGAGATTAATGTGTTCTTTGTAAACTCTAAATCTTGTTATTACTGCAGTTATCTAAATTTAACTTGTATGCACTTGAATAACTCGAAAAAGTTGAGGTCTTGTCTTCATATTACTGTAATATATATAATTATCTTTTGACATATGTGGTTCCCCTTTATTAAGCTTCCTTTTCATCTATGCCAATTCAATATTCTTATATTTGATAGAATGGATTATTATGCATAATGTTAATAGTTAATTCTGTTTATAATGTTAAACTACTGTAGGTTATTTTACAGTTGATAAGGATTCAACCACTAAAAAACGTGTTTTCAACCGAACTGTCACGCTTTGAGACAGTTATGGAAAAGGCGGGAAGTGATTGCCTTCAAAAGGTGAAAGGGTCGGGAAAGCAGCAATGAGAGCAATTTATAGGCTTGTGTAATTTTTAATTGGATCTTAAATAACGTGATATTGAATTTTTTTAATAATATTAATTGTCACAACTAATTATAAAAGAGAATGACATTTACTTTGAGACAATTTTAAGAAAAAAAACTTTGATCCTAAACATTGTCCGATAACTATTGAGGGGCAGCCTGAAGATTTTGTTCCTAACTTCCTATATATTTTAACAGTCCCTCATTATGGAAGTAGATGTATGTATAAGAAAAATTTCAGTTCAAGGTTGGTTTGTCTAATAATATTTGTATTCTAGGTGCATAGTAAGGAAAGAAACAAAAACAGAGGTAATTAACATAATAGCAATTACTGTAAGTAAATATAAACCCATACATTCTCATAATAGCACTTCAAGGGACCGACCACTTTGGAGAATCAAACACTTTATACATTCTCATTTTTTGTTTGACATTATGACACACAAAAAAAAAACTCTAGCAAACATTGCAATTGATATTTTCATGTAAACTTTCAAACATTTGAAATATAGGAAGATTAACTTGCAAACAATTGCAGTCAAAATTGGGAAGACTGAAATTTGGGGGAAAACTTGCAAACATTATTAGCTAGGTTATATTTGGGGGAAAACTGAAATTGGGAAGATTACCTTGTAGTTGAGAGAGATAGAGAGCGAGGGACGACGACAGAAGAGAGACGGCGATGACGACGGCAAGAAAAGGGCAATGGGCGACAGGAAAGAGAAGCCGGCGACGGCGCGAGGAAGAAGGGGGAGAAAAATGAATAAGAGAAATGAAAAAAATTTAAGTTACTGTAAGTAAATATAAACCCATTCTCGACGGCACTCAATACCGACGGCAAAGGCCGTCGCCTATGTCCTTTACCCACGCCCGCCAAAAAATTTCCACAAAAATTAGGCCCGGGAAGGGTCATTCTCGACGGGCATCATCGACGACGGCTATGCCGTCGAGAATGAGGTTATTGGCGACGGGGTTACTGCCGTCGCTAATGATGTCGTCGCCAATGACCTATTTTTTTGTAGTCCGTCCATCTCGGATTTCATAACTTCTTGCCACTTCTCTAAGTCTTTACTACTCATAGCATGTTCATAATTCAATGGATCATCATCATCTATGATGTGTACCTCATCGTCGTCCTCTATGACAAGTCCATACCTATCGTGTATCTTGGTACTCTCTTCATTTCTGAATAGGGTGTGGTACTGAAGGAATCTCTACTTGGTTAGGTACCTCACTTTGATCTGTAGTATTTTGTGGTTCTTGAACCTCTTCAAGATATATCTTACTCCCACTGACCCCTTCAAGGATAATCTCCTTTTCTAAGAAGGCAGCATATTTTGCAACAAACATCTTTTGATTAGTTGGATGATAAAAATAATACCCCGATGTTTCTTTAAGGTATCCCACAAATCTACATTTGTCAGATCTAGTCTGTAGCTTATCGTTTTCAAACTTTTTGACATAAGCTGGACAATCCAAAGTCTTAACATGCTTAAGATTTGGTTTCCTCCTTGTCCATAATTCATATGGGGTCTTGGGGACGGATTTTGTAGGTACCTTGTTAAGTAGATATGAAGCCGATTCTAGGGCATATCCCTAGAAGGAAACTGGAAGGTCGGTAAAGTTCATCATGGATCGAACCATGTCCAACAATGTTTGATTTCTCTTTTTAGATACACCATTCATCTGTGGAGTCCCTGGTGGAGTCCATTGTGAGATTATACCATTTTCTTTGAGACTATTTAGAAACTCACCACTTAAGTATTCTCCTCCTCGATCAGATCGAAGAATCTTTATACTCTTACCAGTTTGCTTCTCTACTTCACTTCTGAACTCTTTGAACTTATCAGATGATTCAGATTTATATTTCATTAAATACACATATCCAAATCTTGAGTGATTGTCAGTGAATGTAATAAAATAAGAATACCGTCCTCGTGCAGTCGTTGTCATAGGGCTCAGTTGTTGGAGCGCGATAATGAGTCAACCCAACCAAGAGAGAGCAGTCGACAAGTCAATAATACCAGTGGTAACTGTGACGCCCCCAAAACAAGTATACATCACCCATCTTGAGTCGCCAAATACATGGTACATAAATCAAATACAAACTTAATTATACAACTGTCGTGTAAAATATGACAACAACGTAGCTTAGAGTGTAAACAAGAATATTGCCTTCTAGACAGTATTCAAACTTAAATGAAGTCCTCATTACATTTATTATCATATTATTTCACAGAATAATTAGGACTACTATGACACCATCTCAGACCATCACTCCATTCCCCGACTCGTCTCAGCTATATTCTCATTTCCTGAAGAGAACAATGAAAGAAAAGGGTGAGCTCAACTAGCCCAGTAAGAAATATTATGACTAAGATAATGCAAAATAAATTATCCTTAGCCTTTAACAGTATAACAACTAATAGAATATAATAGACAACAAGTTTTAGATCAACAACTGCAGCGGAATAAGCAATCCATTAGAAGAGTCAAGTAGAGCATGATATTTACTATCTTCTATGATTTAAAAAGTTTTTCATCAACTTTATCGCTGAGACTCAGCTTAATAAATAAACCACATCATTGAATTATCCCTGCACTACGGGCCAAGGATATTCATGTAATCATCAATAGTCATGATTATACCAAATAATCCCTGGTCATAATCATACCAACAACTGTCCATCAATGCACTACAGGCCAATGAGGACTTTTACCACATCATTTGTAACATTACGGGTCATGATTATACCGAATGATCCCTAGTCATAATCATACCAATCAACAGTCCATCTATGCACGTAAGCCAAAGATGACTTTCATCATAATATAAGCATGAGGATGATGACAATGATATAAGCATTAATCAAATGAAATCAAATCAAACGAAATCAAGGATAAATATTAAAGACTTTAAATTTATCCAGAGTTTAAAAATATCCAAATTGTCAAGATGATACTGCTTTGTGGAGTAAAATTCAAGAATAATATTCATGTACCAAAAATAATTTGGATAGAAGAGAAATATATTTTCCGGGTAAATAGTACCCCGTGAATAGTACCCTATTAATAGTACTTCAGGAATAGTACCTCGTGAATAGTACCCGGCATGAAAAGTATCCCAAATACCCGAGTGAATAATATTCGGGTGAATAGTAATCCGTGAATAGTAACTCGTGAATAGTACTCCAGCATGAAAAGTGCCCTGAATACCCGAGTGAATAATATTTGAGTGAATAGTATTCAGGTGAATAGTAACCCGTGAATAGTAACTCATGAATAGTAACTCGTTAATAGTACTTCGTCATGAAAAGATCAATAATTATCAAGAAAGCTCAGAATAATATTTCCATGAAAAAATACTGGATGAAGCGCAAATATCAAGGATATTCTACTAATTTCATGGAGTATAGAAGCCAAAACTTCAACAAAATGAGTATAGAATTCAAAATCTGAAATGAAATAATATTACTTACATTTTACAGAGTATGAAAGAAAATATTATTTCAAGCGAATATTGAACAAAAATAACATCCCTTGAACGAAAATAATATTCCAACGAATATTTAGCGAAGATAATATTCCTATGAATATTGAACGAAGATAATATTCTTTATGAATATTGAACGAAATAATATTCATATTCATATGAAAAATAATATCTCTTCAGAATATGAAATAAATAATACCCCTTACAACTGTTGAACGAAAATAATATTCCTACGAATATTGAACGAAGATGATATTCCTTACGAATATTGAACGAAAATAATATTCATACGAATACGAAAAATAATATCTCTTCAGAATATGAAATAAATAATACCCCTTACTTCAGAAGAAGACTAGATACTGGAGTAGTGAAGTAACAGACTACTCTTCTTCTATCTTTCTATAGCTTCTCTCTATATAGCTTCTCTCTCTATAATTGCTCTTGTGAGTCTTAGTGAATTGGTGAGAATGAAGGAAGAATGAGCTTCTATTTATAGGAAAACATAGTTTCGATAATTGCACGTTTTGGGGATCGAAATATTATAGTATAATACCTTCATCTTTTCCTTCATTTTTAATTTAGTCCTGCAAGTATTATCAAACTTGCACCACCTCCCCTAATAGTATATCATGTGAATCAATAGTACAATCATGTGACTCAATAGTTCTATACATGTGAAAAAACTCATTATAGTATAGTACCTTCATCTATACCTCCATTTTTAATTTAGTCATGCAAGTATTATCAATCTTGCACCACCACCCCTAATAGTACATGCATGTGAATCAATAGTACACACATGTGAACAAATAGTTATAAGCATGTGAATTAATAGCAATTAATTGCTCATTTATCCGATTAATTACCCGATTGATCAATATAACCTCCAGGCATTAATTATTATCGGAATAGATGTCGATTTCCACTAACACTAATAATCCCAACACGAACTTAATCATCACTAATATTATAACTCATCATATTTAACAACACGAACTTAATTATCACTAATATTATAACTCATAATATTTAACAACCAGATCATTCCCAGGAAAGAGGGGGCTTTCCGATAAGGATTTCTCCTTATTAGCGCGCAATTAGGTGACCAAACCTCTCATTGACAGAACTTCTAGACATTGTTAATATTGCAAATAATAATATGAATAACTTTGTCGTCTCAATTATTTATTTAATAATATAAAATATTATGCAGATGATACTGTGACAATAATTGAATCAATAATATGAGAGATATTATAAAGCAATTCTATGAAAGCAATAATTGTGTATAACTGAGTGACTTCTCACGTAAGCATCAATAATCAATACCGTGTGCTACTACGCAACCACACGTATTACTGTACTTTTATCACCGATTATTTTATGATAACTTACTTACTTTGAAATTTTTTTAAATATCACCCTTAACTTTAACCTTTTATCAATTTAACCACTTACTAAATAAAATAATAATTATAAGAAAATTGAATACTTTCATTTCATAAAATTCGGGATCTCACAATCTCCCCTCCTTATGAAATTTAGCCCTCGAAATTTACGTACATACCTGGTATTCGAAGAGATGAGAATACCTTGCTTTCTTTTTGGATTGTACCTTCCCGGTTATTTCCTCTCTATCATGATTTTCCCATTGCTCATCTCCTGTGTTTCAGATATCATTTTAGAATACATCTTCAAAATAAAGGTTAATTGACATGCCACATATTATCCCTATATTCTGACCGACCAATTAAATAACACAAAAGCTTAGGTAGGTCATACTAGCGAAGGATTAACCCGTCTCTCCCCTCCTAGTTCTAGTCTCACATCTCAAACCTGGGATCTCAATGACTAGCAAAATCTAACATTTTTCATGCATCACATAGCACATAATAGTATGCTCAACATATATCTCATAAACATTGAACTAACATAACATACATGTTTTATTTCACATAACAAGTATAAAGATTGAGTTCCGTACTCAATCAGCATGCTTTACTCAATCAACGTAGTCATAAGTTGACTTTAACATTTCATACATTTAACATATATATAACACATCATGCTCTTTGCAATAAAGATTTAAAATAATCAAATTCACATAGCAAATAGGAACTGAAAGACTTGCCTTGATCGTTGTTTACCAATAACAGTTTAACAGCTTACAGTTATCTGCACTTCACGTGCCCTACACAATTATATAATCATGCACATCAACTATTAGTCACATAGCAACGCATAGTAATTGTAACATAAACTTTACTTTACATCTCATAACCCTTCCTATTATATATACAAAAAGTTCAATTTTATTATGTTAACTTTCAACTTATATCTCATTGTATTTCATATTCGAAGTTCATTCAAATGTTTACGTCTTGCTAGGAATACTTATTGGTTTTATATTAAATCCATTCCATATCTTATCATATTCATTTCAATTGAATTAAAATACTTTTTAAGTTTATTTACACTTGGCACGGCGTTTTGACGTTCATTTATCATCTACGCTTGGATTCGTCTCTCATATGTGTGCTTAGTATGCTTATACAACTTATCTAACACATCCCTTATTAATGTTAAGCATCATTATATTTACTAATATTCATGTTTTATAACTTAGGAAAACATCTTTTATCGTCAGGAGCACTACATTTGCATAAGTGCATTCTCGACGCCCACCGAATGCCTCCTAATACATATCATTCCCACAAATGACCATTTTGACCCCTGATCCTGACCTCAAATTGAAAAACTTAAAGAACAAAAGTTGTAGTTTTATTCGTCCTCTTTCCAGATCATCTTGAATAATCTCAATCGGAGTTCGTATGAAAAATGTATGGCCGTTTTACTACAGGAGGTCAAAACTGTCCGACTCAGACCACAATTTCATTTGGAGTAGCGAGAGATATGGCGCCGGGGCACGAATTCAATCAGTTGGGGGCATGAACTTCGGCCTATTTTTTGTGTTGAGGCGCGAAATTTGGTATTTGGGGCCCAAATTACAGAACACCCAACCACGAAGAAAGAATAAAAATTAATTTTGTTGGTTGTATCTTAATTCTAACACCAATTTATCATATATAACATACATAAATTACACATAAACGTTACCCATCAAATGTATCTTGATTAAAACAATTGAACAACTTTAGAAATTCTTGAATACCATGGTTTAAAGCCCAAAACTCCATGTTTATACACACTTTTCATGTTTTAAACACATTTAGCGAATTCAATCGCCACTACGACTTCGCTTTCTTAACCAAATTGATTCATTCTACTTACTTGCGCTTTTCGTTTCTTAACATACTAACATATTCTAACATCAATTTATAGATTATCACATATATTAAACATGAAATTTTGTACTTTCTAAAGCGATTTTCATATAACATACCTTTGTTATTTACTTTTCTACCTATAAACCCAAATTCCATGTATTTAACAAGCAAATAACAATCATATATGATGATTAATGATTTTGCAAACCTATATAAACATATATATACATATACCACAATTCACGTGATTTCCAAATCACATAGAATATATATACACCAAAACTAAAAGTTAAAATAGAGATAGTTTATACCTTGATTAGCATAACAATTAGCAAACCCTTCTCTTTCACTTGATAATCACGAAGAAAATTCTCTCAATCTCTCACTCTTAATCTCCTCCGAGTTTATCTTCTTCTCTCAAACCTTTCTTCGTATTTTCTATATTGTCTAGCCCTAGGGAAAAATAAAGCAGCGTAGGAAAAATTTAAGCTAGCCACAATCCTAACGCTTGAGTCAAAAAAACAAAAAGGCTTGATTAGAAACAAGCCAAAGGCCACATGAGGCCTTGTTTGGCTAAACACATAATTCTCATACTAATTTATTTTTATATTATTATATTATATAGTTTTCATGTCACACCATTAATTTAGTTAATTAAATAACTTTAGCTTTAGCTAATTTAAATAACTTATAATAATAAAATTCTTATTATCATTATACCTTATAATTAATAAATAATTATATATCTAATTTAATTAATAAATTAGACACATCACTTGATTTAATTTATTTATTTCTTTTAAATTAAACAATTCATTTAATTTAATTATCTTCTTAAATATTAAGCAATTGATTTAATTTAATTATTTCCTTAAATTAAATCCTTGAGATAAAATTATCATTACTCAATTTAATTTACATTAATCAATTTAGTTACTAAATTAATTCACCACAATTTTATCAACCTTTTATTTATCTCAATAAATAAATAGTTTTAAAATATTTATTTAATTCAATAAATATTTAAAATTAATTACTAAATTCATTTCATTCCTTCAATAGTTAACTTAACTATTAAACCTCACTTTCCCAATATATGAATATATATTTCTCTTCACACCAGGTCATATATTTCAACATATATAACACGTACATATACATACTCAAACTCAAAACATCTCATAATAAGAATTTTAATTATTAAATTCTTACTTTAATAATTTATAAAAATTCGGGTTGTCACATCTTTCCCCCTTATAAGGATTTCGTCCTCGGAATCAACGAAAGCTCCCTTACTCGGTTTTCACCAAATCTCTTTTCAAAATTTATCGTTGAATAATTTCATCACATTATCTTAATATAGGTTTTATATTTCTTATTACCACCATTATTCATAATAAATTCTTGTAAGTTTTATTTCATAACATTTACTTAGACTCGATTATGTTTGAGTATTGCATATTCTTTGACGATTCATTACCTTTCTCTAAGGATCATTATCATGTACTATATTCTCAAACTCTCGGGACATTACATTCACCCTTCTTCTAAAAATTTTCGTCCTCGAAAATTTTGACTTACTAATATATGTTCATTCCACTTATCAAAATAGATTTTATGTTAATGTTTATTTATTCATTAGGTCCTACAACCAAATTCTTTCTCTAAGGATCTTTCTAAGATCACCATATTCCTCACCTCTTCCTCTTCTAAGAGTTTCACATTTTCTCTTCTTACGGAATTTCATTTCTTTCCGAAATTATTATGTTTTGCATAATTTCCTCATCCTTTCCACTTTCACCTTTTAGAATAATAAGAATCTTCCACAATTGCTCAATAATTGGGAAGCGATATGAATAACAAGAATTTAAAAGATTCCAATTCGTGTTGAGGGGTTATAAGACCTTGAACTACGTCCCTAGGTTATCAAGTATCTCGACTTGAACCTTTAATGATCATAAGACTATCTGGACCTTGAACTCTTCTCTCAGGTTTAAACCATCTCCATCATAAACCATCTTTAATGAGAATGTTTAGCAATCACATTGAATTGAAAAACTCTCTTTGCAAGTACTCTAGGTGATCATTTATCGCCCCTCTACGTCGCGTGCACAACGTATTACATCTTAACATCATAACGACTATATATGCGTTACTTTCGGAACCATTGTCTCCGATAACATGTCCCCTTTATAGGGTTGTTCACCTCGACTTTTCAACACATCGAATCCGCACCAAAACAATTTGGTTTGGCATAACTTCTCAAGAAAGCGCTTGAATTTTATGAACATCTTTCAATATTCGTCTAATTTGAATCAAATAGCATAGACTTCTACAACAATTAGGACATCAATTGAAAATATATATATATATATATATATATATATATATATATATATATATATATATATTCTTATATCTTAAAGAAATCTCAAAAATCTTTTTTTGAGGGATTCATGATTATGACGTCATCATACTACATCTCCATAGTGGGCTGACGATCGTATGATCACATCCAACACCAGGTTCCATTGCATTGATGACTCCATCGTTTATCATATCACCCGATACATATAGTTAAAATATATTTTGAAAATTTTAAAATCATTTTTTTATCTAGCCGAAACAAACAGCATAGATATGCGAATAATAGCACTGTTTAAAAAAAATTCTTTGGTTCACTAGTGTGACCCAACATTTTTCAGAAATCAAAAGTATAACCATTGGCACGAAGTCAATAAATTTCAAAAATCTAGCAAAGCTAGAAGATTTGGAAAACCTATGTCTCCACTTTCTATACTGATCCATTGCTTAATAATTCTATATATTCCCACAATTCTCAATTCTTCATTCATAACTTATCTATACCCCAGTATAGTTCATCAAACTTACCGCACATTAGAAATTCAGGAACTTGCCACAATAATATGAGTTTAAGAACTTATCCTAGTCAGACCATAAGCGTCCATTCGCTGAGGGGTTCAAAACATACCATATTATTGTGAGTCACGAACTTACCATATGCATTAGTTTTAAGAACCGCACCTAATCCTAATAATATCTGACTAATCTAAATAGTTTCTAACTATCAAACATACACCTAAGAAAAGAATCACCTTTTCACCACATATACATCGATAGCGCGACAACAATATTCCAATGATTATCAATGTGATAAACTGAGTGCAAGCACAAAACCCTCGCCCATACAAGGATTTGTACAACTCAACCATCACACGAGTCCTCAATTGAAATCCCACCGAACTCTTTCTTACTCTTAACTTGCTCTTTGCTCGATACGAATTCCTTGTATCACATTATCTATAACTCCTCGTGAGTTTATCTCGTACTATATCATAGTACATTATCTTCATAGCATAAAGCTATAATTATTCAAACATTACATACTATCTTTCTTTTATAACTTAAACAGATCACGTCGTGATCTCATTTTATAATCATCTCCCTTAAAATTCTTTTCTTAACTCGTGATCATTTTGTTTTACGATCCTCTTTCTTTCCTTTTTCATCATTTACGATTTCATTTATACTTTTAATCTTACAGGCTTTGTCTATTCATCATTATTCGTTATCTTGGCTATTGGAGTTAGGGTAACTCCCATTTCTTATCTTTATATCTCTTCAAGATTCTTCTTTGAATTTTCTTGTTTATATAACAATTCTTCCTTTAAGAATTTTCTAACTTCATTTACATTGCTCAACAATTCATTCGAGTTCTACATTTTCAACATACGTATCCATTTTCTATACTTGGTACACATCGAGTCTCTAATAGTTTCAATATGGTACGCTGAGTGGTTTCCCACAAACAACCAACAAACTAGGTTCCGAGTTGCTAGTTCGTATATACCTCCGCTCTATGAAGGAATCGTTTAGCCCAGATACCATACATCAACTATTAAAGAGTACAACTGTACCATACTTAAATATAACTTTTTATTCTTAACTTCTTTATCATTCTCTTCTTATAGACATTGTCTAATTATTATCACCTTACATCCTTATTATTGGAGTTGGGTAACCCCACATTCATATTCCTTATAACTCTGTGAGATTCTTCTTTGAATCCTCTCACGCATGTTTTAATCCCTTCTTTAAAAATTTCTTAAATTACTTCCTATTGTTCAAACTCTATTTGAGCCCATTCTTTCATTATCTTCACCTCTCTTCTCTAAGGTTACAGCCTAAGGTACTCCTACCTAAGGTTTCTAACCTATCAGCTTTGATACCAACTGTAACGACCCCAAAATTCATACAATTTAATTCTCAACTTCGGTCGTTAATAATACATTTAACCTCTAATTTTACATCATTAAACGATAATACAACCGTTGAAAATTTGCAGAATAATTAAAATTTTCTATTACAATTAAAATTTTCTATTACAAACTATTCTCGTTCCCAGAACTTTCAACCTTTACATCTAAATATCTCAGAATCATTTTTAATACTACATTAGTTTACATTGCAAAACAATATTACAATTCAACAATAATACATTATTCGGAACCTTAAACATGGTTCAAATAATAATAACACAACCAAAGTGTATAAATCTTCAAGTATCACATCTGATTCATGTTTTTCAGGTAACACATAACTTTACCTTGAATCTTGAACCTAGAAAAGTAGTTATTTGCAAGGTTGAGCTCGACAGCCCAGCAAAATCTAACAGTTTTCATGCATCACATAGCACGTAATAGTATGCTCAACATATATCTCATAAACATTGAACTAACATAACATAAATGTTACATTTCACATAACAAGTATAAAGATTGAGTTAAAAGTACTCAATCGACATGCTTTTACTCAATCAACGTAGTCATAAGTTGACTTTAACATTTCATACATTCAACATATATATAACACATCATGCTCTTTGCAATAAAGATTTAAAACAATCAAATTCACATAGGAAATAGGAACTGAAAGACTTGCCTTGATCGTTGTTTACCAATAACAGTTTAACAGCTTACAGTTATCTGCACTTCACGTGCCCTACATAATTATATAATCATGCACATCAACTATTAGTCACATAGCAACGCATAGTAATTGTAACATAAACTTTACTTTACATCTCATAACCATTCCTATTATATATACAAAATGTTCAATTTTATTGTGTTAACTTTCAACTTATATCTCATTGTATTTCATATTCGAAGTTCATTCAAATGTTTACGTCTTGCTAGGAATACTTATTGGTTTTATATTAAATCCATTCCATATCTTATAAAATTCATTTCAATTGAATTAAAACACTTTTTAAGTTTATTTACACTTGCACGCGCGTTTCGACATTCATTAAATCCTGCTTGGGATTCGTCTCTCTCATGTGTGTGCTTAGTATGCTTATAAAACTTATCTAACACATCACTTATTAATGTTAAGCATCATTATATTTACTAATATTCATGTTTTATAACTTAGGACAACATCTTTTATAAATCGAGAGCACTACATTTGCATAAGTGCATTCCGGCGCCCACCGATTGCCTCCTAATACATATCAGTCCCACAAATGACCATTTTGACCCCTGATCCCGACCTCAAATTGAAAAACCTAAAGAACAAAAGTTGTAGTTCTATTCGTCCTCTTTCCGGACCATATTGAATCACCTCAATCGGAGTTCGTATGAAAACTTTATGGCCGTTTTACTACAGGAGGTCAAAACTGTCCGACTCAGACCAAAATTTCGTATTTGAAGTTGAGATAAATGTGTTAGATAGATAGTGGCGCGAATTCGGCAACGAACAGGGGCGCGAACTTCAGCCTATTTTTTGACTATATCTTGAGGCGTGAAATTTGGTATTTGAGACGCGAAATTACAGAACACCCAACCACGAAGAACAGAACAAAGCTAATTTTGTTGACTGTATCTTAATTCTAACACCAATTTATCATGTATAACATACATAAATTACACATAAACGTTACCCATCAAATGTATACTGATTAAAACAATTGAACAACTCTAGAAATTCTTGAATACCATGGTTTAAAGCCCAAAACTCTATGTCCATACACTATTTTCATGTTTTAAACACATTTAGCGAATTCAATCGCCACGACTTCGTTTCTTAACCAAATTGATTCATTCAACTTATGCTTAGCTTTCGTTCTTAACATACTAACATATTCTAACATCAATTTCTGATTATCACATATATTAAACATGGAATTTTTTACTTTCTAAAGCCGATTTCATATAACATACATCTGCTATTTACTTTTCTCCTATAAACCCAAATTCCATGTATTTAACAAGCAAGTAACAATCATATATGATGATTATGATTTTGCAAACCTATATAAACATATATATATATATACCACAATTCACGTGATTTCCAAATCACATAGAATATATATACACCAAAACTAAAAGTTAAAATAGAGATAGTTTATACCTTGATTAGCATAACAATTAGCAAACACTTCTCTTTCACTTGATAATCACAGAAAATTCTCTCAAGCTCTCACTCTCAATCTCCTCTGAGTTTATCTTCTTCTCTCAAACCTTTTCTATATTTTCTATATTGTCTAGCCCTAGGGAAAAATAAGACACGTAGGAAAAATTTAAGCTAGCCACAATCCCACGTACTTCAGTTAAAAAAACAAAAAGGCTTCAGTTAGAAACAAGCCAAAGGCCACAAGGCCTTGTTTGGCTAAACACATAATTCCCATACTAATTTATTTTTATATTATTATATTATATAGTTCTCATGTCACACCATTAATTTAGTTAATTAAATAACTTTAGCTTTAGCTAATTTAAATAACTTATAATAATAAAATACTTATTATCATTATACCTTATAATTAATAAATAATTATATATCTAATTTAATTAATAAATTAGACACATCACTTTGTTTAATTTATTTATTTCTTTTAAATTAAATAATTCATTTAATTTAATTATCTTTTTAAATATTAAGCAATTGATTTAATTTAATTATTTCCATAAATTAAATCCATCAAATAAAATTTACATTATTCAATTTAATTTACATTAATCAATTTAGTTACTAAATTAATTCACCACAATTTTATCAACCATTTATTTATCTCAATAAATAAATAGTTAAAATTATTTATTTAATTCAATAAATATTTAAAATTAATTACTAAATTCATTTAATTCCTTCAATAGTTAACTCAACTATTAAACCTCACTTTCCCAATATATGAATATATATTTCTCTTCATACCAGATCATATATTTCAACATATATAACACGTATATATACATACTCAAACTCAAAACATCTCATAATAAGAATTTTAATTATTAAATTCTTATTTTAATAATTTATAAAAATTTGGGTTGTCACATCTTTCCCCCCTTATAAGGATTTCGTCCTCGGAATCAACGAAAACTCCCTTACTCGGTTTTCACCAAATCTCTTTTCAAAATTTATCGTTGAATAATTTCATCACATTACCTTAATATAGGTTTTATATTTCTTATTACCACCATTATTCATAATAAATTCTTGTAAGTTTTATTTCATAACATTTACTTAGACTCGATTATGTTTCAGTATTACATATTCTTTGACCCGACCATTACCTTTCTCTAAGGATCATTATCATGTACTATATTCTCAAACTCTCGGGACATTACATTCACCCCTTCTTCTAAAAATTTCATCCTCGAAATTTTGACTTACTAATATATGTTCATTCCACTTATCAAAATAGATTTTATGTTAATGTTTATTTATTCATTAGGTCCTACAACCAAATTCTTTCTCTAAGGATCTTTCTAAGATCACCATATTCCTCACATCTTCCTCTTCTAAGAGTTTCACATTTTCTCTTCTTCTGGAATTTCATTTCTTTCCTGAAATTATTATGTTTTGCATAATTTACTCATCCTTTCCACTTTCACCTTTTAGAATAATAAGAATCTTCCACAATTGCTCAATAATTGGGAAGCGATATGAATAACAAGAATTTAAAAGATTCCAATTCGTGTTGAGGGGTTATAAGACCTTAAACTACGTCCCTAGGTTATCATGTATCTCGACTTGAACCTTTAACAATCATAAGACTATACGGACCTTGAACTCTTCTCCAGGTTTAACAGTGCATCTCCATCATAAACCATCTTTAACAAAATGTTTAGCAATCACACAGACTGAAAACACTCTTTGCAAGTACTCTAGGTGATCAGCCTATCGTACCCCTACGTCGTGCACAACGTATTACATCTTAACATCATAACGACTATATCCGTTACTTTCGGAACCATTGTCTCGATAACATGTCCCCTTTATAGGGTTGTTCACCTCAGCTTTTCAACATCTGAATCCGCACCAAAACAATTTGGTTTAGCATAACTTCTCAAGAAACGCTTGAATTTTATGAACATCTTTCAATATTCGTCTAGCTGAATCAAATAGCATAGACTTCTACAGACATCAATCAATATATATATATATATATATATATATATATATATATATATATTCTCATATCTTAAAGAAATCTCAAAAATCTTTTTATGGCGTCATGATTATGACGTTGTCATACTACATCTCTCTATAGTGGGCTGACGATTGTATGATCACATCCAACACCAGGTTCCATTGCATTGATGACTCCATCGTTTATCATATCACCCGATACATATAGTTAAAATATATTTTGAGAATTTTAAAATCATTTTTTTATCTAGCCGAAACAAACAGCATAGATATGCGAATAATAGCACTATTTTTAAAAAAATTCTTTGGTTCTCAATAAATAAATAGTTTTAAAATATTTATTTAATTCAATAAATATTTAAAATTAATTACTAAATTCATTTCATTCCTTCAATAGTTAACTTAACTATTAAATCTCACTTTCCCAATATATGATTATATATTTCTCTTCACACCAGGTCATATATTTCAACATATATAACACGTACATATACATACTCAAACTCAAAACATCTCATAATAAGAATTTTAATTATTAAATTCTTACTTTAATAATTTATAAAAATTCGGAAAGAAAAGGGTGAGCTCAACTTGCCCAGTAAGAAATATTATGACTAAGATAATGCAGAATAAATTATCCTTAGCCTTCAACAGTATAACAACTGATAGAATACACTAGACAACAAGTTTTAGATCAACAACTGCAGCAGAATAAGCAATCTATTAGAAGAGTCAAGTAGAGCATGATATCTACTATCTTCTATGATTTAAAAAGTTTTTCATCAACTTTATCGCTGAGACTCAACTTAATAAATAAACCACATTATAAAATCATCCCTGCACTACGGGCCAAGGATATTCATGTAATCATCAATAGTCATGATTATACCGAATAATCCCTGGTCATAATCATACCAACAACTATTCATCAATGCACTACGGGCCAATGAGGACTTTTACCACATCATTTGTAATATTACGGGTCATGATTATACCGAATGATCCCTGGTCATAATCATACCAATCAACAATCCATCTATGCATGTAAGCCAAGGAAGACTTTCATCACAATATAAGCATGAGGATGATGACAATGATATAAGCATTAATCAAATGAAATCAAATCAAACGAAATCAATGATAAATATTAAAGACTTTAAATCTATCCAGAGTTTAAAAATATCCAAATTGTCAACATGATACTACTTTATGGAGTAAAATTCAAGAATAATATTCATGTACCAAAAATAATTTGGACAGAAAAGAAATATATTTTCTAGGTAAATAGTACCCCGTGAATAATATCCTGTGAATAGTACTTCAGGAATAGTACCTCGTGAATAGTACCCGACATGAAAAGTACCCCAAATACCCGAGTGAATAATATTCGGGTGAATAGTAATTAGGTGAATAGTAATCCGTGAATAGTAACTCGTGAATAGTACTCTGGCATGAAAAGTTCCCTGAATATCCGAGTGAATAATATTTGAGTGAATAGTGTTCGGGTGAATAGTAACCTGTGAATAGTAACTCGTGAATAGTACTTCGTCATGAAAAGATCAATAATTATCAAGAAAGCTCAGAATAATATTTTCATGAAAAAATACTGGATGAAGCGCAAATATCAAGGATATTCTACTAATTTCATGGAGTATAGAAGCCAAAACTTCAACAAAATGAATATAGAATTCAAAATCTGAAATGAAATAATATTACTTACATACTACATAGTATGGAAGAAAATATTATTTCAAGTGAATATTGAACAAAAATAACATCCCTTGAACAAAAATAACATTCCAACGAATATTTAACGAAGATAATATTCCTACGAATATTGAACGAAGATAATATTCTTTATGAATATTGAACGAAATAATATTCATACGAATATGAAAAATAATATCTCTTCAGAATATGAAATAAATAATACCCCTTACGGCTGTTGAATGAAAATAATATTCCTGCGAATATTGAACGAAGATGATATTCCTTACAAATATTGAACGAAAATAATATTCATACGAATAAGAAAAATAATATCTCTTCAGAATATGAAATAAATAATACCCCTTACCTCAGAAGAAGACTGGATACTAGAGTAGTGAAGTAGCAGACTACTCTTCTTCTATCTTTCTATAGCTTCTCTCTATATAGCTTCTCTCTCTATAATTGCTCTTGTGATTCTTAGTGAATTGGTGAGAATGAAGGAAGAATGAGCTTCTATTTATAGGAAAACATAGTTTCGATAATTGTACGTTTTGGAGCTCTAAATATTACAGTATAATACCTTCATCTTTTCCTATATTTTTAATTTAGTCCTGCAAGTATTATCAAACTTGCACCACCTCCCCTAATAGTATATCATGTGAATCAATAGTACAATCATGTGACTCAATAGTTCTATACATGTGAAAAAACTAATTACAGTATAGTACCTTCATTTATACCTCCATTTTTAATTTAGTCATGCAAGTATTATCAATCTTGCACCACCACCCCTAATAGTATATGCATGTGAATCAATAATACACACATGTGAACAAATAGTTATAAGCATGTGAATTAATAGCAATTAATTTCTTATTTATCCGATTAATTACCCGATTGGTCAATATAACCTCCAGACATTAATTATTATCAGAATAGATGTCGATTTCCACTAACAATAATAATCCCAACACATTGGAACTATCAATTTCATCGTTAATCAACATAAACTTAATCATCACTAATATTATAACTCATAATATTTAACAACCAGATCATTCCCACGAAAGAGGGGGCTTTCCGCACGCAATTAGGTGACCAAACCTCTCCTTGACAGAATTTCTAGACATTTTCCATATTGCAAATAATAATATGAATAACTTTGTCGTCTCAATTATTTATTTAATAATATAAAATATTATGCAGATGATACTATGACAATAATTGAATCAATAATATAGAGAGATATTATGCAAAGAATTATCATAGTAATAATTGTGTATAACTGAGTGACTTCTCACGTAAACATCAATAATCAATACCGTGTGCTACTATGAAACCACGTGTATTACTATACTTTTATCACCGATTATTTTATGATAACTTGCTTACTTTGAAAAAATTTCAAATATCACCCTTAACTTTAATCTTTTATCAATTTAACCACTTACTAAATAAAATAATAATTATAAGAAAATTGAATACTTTCATTTCATAAAATTCGGGATCTCACAGTAACAGTCATCGAAGCGGTGACAACAAACGTGGAGGGAATCAATATGCCAGAAATGGTAACCACTTCGGTGGTAATCATGGCCAAGATAATAGAAGTGAAAATTTCAAGAAGAGGAAATTCAATAATAATGGAAACACGTCAGCACCAGCACCTATTGTTAAGGAAGGAGAACGACCGTCGGTCGTATGCTATAAATGTGGAGGGGAGGGACACATCAGTCTAAACTGTACATAACAGTCCAAAGCATGTTACAATTGTAGAAGAGAAGGTCACCTAGCTCGATTTTTTTGTGCACCAAAGTCAAGTCTAGCTGGGATGGAGGCATCAAAGGCCGTCCCAGATAAGACAAAACCGGTAGTTCAAGGGAGAGCGTTTGTCGTAACCTCCTAAAAAGTGAGGAATCTAAACGAGGTGATTACATGTAAGATAATCATAAACTCTAGCGAAGTCTATACCTTATTTGATACTGATTCTACCAATTCTTTTATTTCTCCTACTTGCGCTCAATGTTTAAATTTAACTCCGGAGAAATTAGACTTTGATTTATCTGTTGAAACTCCGTTGGGAGAAACCTTCATTACATCCACTATTTATAAGTCTTGTTTGATTCAAATCGGTAACAGCACGTTATATGTCAATCTTATCTCTTTGAAAATACTTGCATTTGATGTGATTTTAGGGATTAATTGGTTAACTGCTCATCATGCTAAAATCAATTATTTTTGTAAGGTTGTTAGCTTTTATATTCCTAACCAACCTATTATGCGAATTCAAGCAACCAAACCACTAAAGTCAATCCATGTCATATCAAGCCATAAAGCTATTCATTTATTGATAAATGGATGTCAAGCTTTCTTAGCCCATGTCACGGATTTAAATAAAAATATGTCAGATTTGAATGATATTTCTATTGTTATTAAATTTTCTGAAGTATTCCAAGAAGAACTTCCTGGCCTACCCCTAGAACGTGAAATTGAATTTTGTATCAACCTTGAATCCGGTACAAAACCTATTTCCAAAGCCCCATATTGAATGGCTCCTATTGAACTTCAGGAGTTAAAAACCTAACTACAAGAATTGTTAGACATCGGTTTCATTCGTCCTAGTACATTTCCTTGGGGTGCTCCTGTTTTATTCGTGAAGAGGAAAGATGGAAGTATGCGACTTTGTATTGATTATCGGGAGTTGAATCATGTCACCATCAAAAATAGGTACCCGTTACCTCGTATTGATGATCTGTTTGACCAGTTGTAAGGCACCAAATTCCTTTCAAAGATCGATCTTCATTCCGGATATCATCAATTAAATATTAAAACTGATGACATTCCAAAGATTGCTTTCAGAACTCGGTACGGGCATTACGAATTCCTAGTCATGTCTTTTGGATTGACTAATGCTCCTGCTGCCTTCATGGATATGATGAACTGAGTATTCAAGGAATATTTGGATCACTTTGTGGTCGTCTTTATTGATGACATCCTCATTTATTCCAAAAGCCGTGAAGATCATGAGCAACACTTGAGGCTGATACTTCAAAAGCTTCGTGAAAACAAGCTATATGCCAAGTTAAAGAAATGCGAGTTCTGGCTTGAAGAAGTAGTATTCCTTGGGCACGTGATATCAAATCATGGAATATCTGTTGACCCAGCAAAGATTGAAGCAATTCAAAGCTGGGAGAAAACTAAGTCAGTGACCGAAGTACGTAGCTTTCTCGGCTTAGCTGGTTATTATCGAAGATTCGTAGAAGGGTTTTCTTGAATCGCTGCTCCATTAACTCAGCTAACTCGGAAAGATACAAAATTCGATTGGAGCGAGGAATGCGAGAAGTGTTAGTTTCTGGAGGCACGATAGATATCTAGAAGGGGGGTTGAATAGATATTTAAAACTTTTTCTTTTAACTAATTTAGGTTGATGATAATCAATGCACAGCGAAATGAGTATTTAATAAACCTTCTGTTAGATATCTTGAGTTAATGAGAGTGAGACACTTATGACAGTTATAGCAGGTATAGCAGTTATAATGAACACAGCAATTTTAAGTGGTTCAGAGCACTTAAAGCTCTTAATCCACTCTTCTACTCCTTGAGTAG
Source organism: Panax ginseng (assembly GCA_020205605.1). Taxonomy (NCBI): domain Eukaryota; kingdom Viridiplantae; phylum Streptophyta; class Magnoliopsida; order Apiales; family Araliaceae; genus Panax; species Panax ginseng. The sequence goes on from CM035137.1 coordinate 99,149,424, forward strand.
GAAATCCACTAAAGATGTCTGTTACACTTCTTGAATCTCACAAATTCCTTCTCGACCAGCAGTCTAGGTACTTCTTAGTTCACTCTTGAACTCTTCAAGTCCAGCAGACTTGGTTTCTCACAGTTCACTTAGAACTCTTCAAGTCCTGCAGACTTGGTTCTCTTACTTCAGTTGATTGAAATGTTTTTTAGATCGTGATTGATGCTACTCGATTCTTTATTAAGCACTTGTTGAAAGAACCGAAATGCGAAAGCAAGTTTCCCTTTTTCTCAGATCGTAGAGTTGAGCGTTGAGTGTTCTTGTGCATTTTTGGTCAATGCTTGTCTACCCTTCTCATCTGTCTTTGATCTGTATATATGTGACCTTAAAATCTATCCATTGAAGTCATCTATTGAGCCATTAAATGCGTTTGACATTTCTGAGCTTTGATGGAGACTTTTCTGCACATCTTCTGAATTGCACTCTGACCCACTGACACAGCAGACTGCTTTCTCACCTAACACCTCAAAAGGTGTTTTCCTTTGCCCAATGGTCCTTTTCTTAGCTTCTTGGATACGTTTCTTTTGATCAATACTAAGGATATCTTTTTGTATGTTGGGACTGGTGAGAGCTTCAACGTTCAAAACCCATTCCATATTTGTTGGAGTCTATCTTCAAATGAACGATAGGGCTTGATGTTTCTGACAAAAGGCAGATGACACTCTACTATACATATCGTAGTGTCTTGTCATATTGGTGCTTGTTCTTAAGAGATCACTACGATTTTTCACAAAGATTTGCACCCTATGATCTTTTAACACTACGATCTTCACTTGCTCGTCTTGCAGACTCTGCGTTTCCGAGAGCACACTACAATCTCTGAGTTAGCTTTGGCAAACGTCTGGACCACTCTACGATTCCTGGAGAGGCCCTTCAAGGAAGATACACTACGATCATCTCAGCACTACGATCCTGCCTTAGCTTCTGCATTCTGTTGATCAGTCGGATAGACTACGATTCTCTTCAAAGCCTATCTATTTCTTTCTAGCCATAGATCAACCTAACATATTTGATCTTTTTATCTATATAAGTGAACATTAAAGGCTAAAATCAACCTAACAATTTTGATCTATCACTAAGTCCTTGTACATATATTCCTCGAAGGACTTTACACATAATCATGAGCATTTACTTAAAACATCAAATCATAATATGCATTCTTCCAACAATCTCCCCCTATTTGATGTTGACATAACCAAGGAAATTTGTTGTCATGATTATTAAATTTTATATGTAGTTACAGTAAAGTAAACATGACTTAGTATTTCAGTGAGCAGCTGAAATTTCTAGAGAATAAGCATGAATTTGTTGATGTATGGAGACAGATATTACATTTAAGACTACATCAATATAACTTGAAATTCAACTTATCTCTATTTCTTTGGCCTTTTGCTTCTTGGAGGATTTGCATATTCCTTAGCTCTCCTCTTTCTACTTGCTTCATCTCTTCTGGCCAAATCTTCCAGCTCACTTGGGCTTAGTCTAGGATTGTGATCATGCCTATTCATGAATGCAGGATCTCCAATTGGCATTCTTAGGCCTGTTGTTGTCATCACATGAGAGTTGGTAGTTGGCCCTTGACTCCTTAATGGTTGAACCATTAAAATTTCCTGCTGATCAGATCGTTGAGTCTAATGGCTGGATCATAGAGTCTGCTGAGTGATTTTCCATGCCCTTGATTGGAATTGTCCTCTGCCTCTACCCTTGCCTCCCTGATCTCCTTGCCCTTTATTCTCCCCCTTTATGTTAGCATCAAGGGTTCGAATGTCTTTTGAGAGGCGAGTGACTCCTTGGACAAGCTCGTTGAGTTGACTCTGAGTTTGAGCAATGTCCTCACGATTTTCTTGGATCAAGGCATCAGAACGAGTTTCTCATCATTGAAGAATATCGAGGACAGTCTCAGTCTGCTTCATTTGACCCATGGAGAAGTCTTGAAATTCTTTGACTGCAGTTTGAAGACTTTTGATGCTCTGTATCATCAGATTGTTCTGAGATTCTTGTGTTTTCTGTAATATCAAGACAACATCCCGATGCCTTTTAGTTGCAAGAAAGTGAATATTGTCCCTGTCTTTTATGCTTGAAGGATTTCTTTGATGATCTCTTTGAGTGTTTTGGAAAGCTCAGAGATTAGGGAGCTTGGGAGATTGTTTGCAGCATTTATCATTGATGTCAATCTCAGCTGTATAAGTGAAGTATGATCTTTAAGACTCTCATCGAGGTCCTTGATTACTTTCGCAGACATTGCTAACAAATCAGCCTTTGTGGATAGTTCTGACAGGATTTCATTTAGATTTGGAATTTGTGAGGGTGGTGATGTGCTCTTGAATTGATCTTGCAGTGAGTAGAGGGCAAGTTCAAGATTGAAGCATTCATTTCTAGATGAGGAGGGAATATCTAATGGAGGGGCCTAGGTTTGGATGGTGAAGCTTAGTGACTCTACGATTTGAGGTGGACACTCTACCATGGGGCTAGAGTCAGTGATCATAAAGATGATGGGATTTGGGAGCATTAAGAGGTTGGTCACATTTGGTTCCTCAGTTACAGAATTTTGAGATCCTGTAACTGGAAATTGATTTAGTGGATGAAGAATCACTTCCAACCATCGTGGGAAGTCATAGAATTGATTAAACGAGGATGATGGCAAGTGATTAACTCTGAAAAGAGTTGGGATAGATAGTACCTCAAGTTTGTTCTTTGAGGAAGAACTGTTGGCGAGAAGCTTCTTGGCAAAATTGAATTTCCCTAGGAATCCATTGGCTAGAACTGAGATAGCAAGATATTCTTTGAAACTCCAGAACATGTGATCCCAAGAGTTCAGGATTTGAGCTCGGTGGAAGGGCATCATAGGAAGATATGCAAACAGTTGCTCATAGTTTCTCTTCTGTGCCCATCAATGCCTACAACTATAATCTCAATCTCATCATCTTCTTCTCTATTGTCACTGGAGTATTCCATTATGTCAATGGCTTCATGACGTTCTTGCACTGGTTCTTCATTATCTCCTCCAGAAGTCTCTTTTTCTGCTATGGAGGTGTCATGATCCTCCCCCTCAACTTGATCATCCTTGTGTAAAGTCAATAGCTCCCCCTCAACTGGAGCATCCTTTGGCAGGAGATCTTCAGGCATCTCCCCCTCAGCAGGGGTATCTTCTATCATCAGATCTTTTGGTATCTCCCCCTCAGCTGGTTCCTTTTCAGCAGACAGTTCTTTGTCTTCCCTCTTTAGAGCTTTCTCATTGACAAGAATATACTTCTTGACCAGTTTCCTTCTTGGCTTTTTAGGTTGTGCCACAGCCTCAGGACTTTCTTCATTTTTGTCCTTCAGATCAGCCAAAATATTTGATGCAACTGCTTCCTTGTTTGGTCTGGGCTCTACGATCAGAAGAGACTCTACGATCGAAGAGACTGATGGCTTTTTGTTCTTGTGGCTGATCTTACCCGTCTTCAGCAGCTGAGATATAGTTGCTCTATCTTCTTCTGCCTCAGCCTACTGTTCCTTTATTCTTAGGATCCTTAGAGTCTCAATATCTGAGGACTCTACAAGCTTGTTGGTAATGGATCCCTGAGGTTCTTCTGTACTTCTAGCTTTCAGTTTTCTTTTACCCTTGCTTTTTCTGACCAAAGCAATTGTGACTCCCCCAAAAATAGGTATACATCACCCATCTTGAGTCGCCAGATAAATAGTACAGAATACAAATACAATCTTTAATATACAACAAGAGAGCTGTGAGTTTTAATACAAATATTGTCTTCTAGACAATATCCACTCTCAGAATAAGTCCTCATTACATTTATTGTCACACTATTTAACAAAATAGTGAGGACTACTAATGTTATCATCCGATTTGTCAATCCGCTCCCAGACTCGCCCCGCCTATATTCTCATTTTCAAGAGAACGGTGAAGGAAAGGGTGAGCTCAACTAGCCCAAGAAGAAATATTATGACTAAGATAATGCGAGAATAAATTATCATTAGTCTTTAACAATGTTAAACCGATAAAATACAATAGACATCAAGTTTAAGCTGCGGAAAAAAACAAGCAATCCATTAAAAGAGTCAAGTAGAGAATAAAATCTACTATCTTTTATGATTTAAAAGTTTTTCATCACTTTTATCATTTGAGACTCAACTTAATAAATAATCCACATCATCAAATCATCCCCGCACTCTGGTGCCAAAGATATTATTTAGTATCACGACCACTTAATTATCCATGCACTACGGGCCAAAGATAATCGTGTTTTCATCAACTATTCTGATCATGCCATAAAACAATTCATCTTTGCTCCTTGGGTCAAGAGAATCCATAGCCATAATCATACCAAAAGCGTCCATCAATGCACTACTACGGCCAATGAGGACTTTTTCCACATCATTTGTAACATTACGGTCATGATTATACCGAATAATCCCTGGTCATAATCATACCAAGTCCATCTATGCACTATAGTCCACAGATGATTTTCAACAAAATATAAACATGAGGATGATGACAATGATATAAGAATTCAATAAAACAAGTTCAAGAATTAAATTATTCAGGAACTAATAACATCCAAATTGTCAACATGATACTTCTTTATAGACTAAAATTCAAGAATGCTCAGAAGAATATTTCCATGAAAAGATACTGGATGAAGCGCAAATATCAAGGATATTCCACTAATTTCATGGAGTATAGAAGTCAAAACTTTAATCAACTAAGTATAATAAAGAATTGAATAACAAAAGAAATCACCATGCATGCGGTGCCTGACAGACAAAGTTATTCCAACGAGAATAATAAATAACGGAACCGGTCAAAGTAATGTCGCGACAAGTGGGATATTCCAATGTAATAATAAAGAATGGAATAACAATGAAATCACCATGCATGCGCAGATTGCATAGACAAAGTTATTCAATGAATAATAAATAACGAAACCGGTCAAAGTAAATTCAAGACCGCAATGGATGTTCCAACAAAATATTAAAGAATGGAATAACAATGAAATCACCATGCATGCGGTACCAGATAGACAAAAGTTATTCCAACAGATAATAAATAACTCAGACAGTCCCCGTGAAACGCATGCATGTGGGATATTCGAACAAAATAATAAAGAGGCGGAACCAAGTCCGGCAGAAACGCATGCACAAGATATTCCAACAGCAGAATAATAAAGATGGAACCGGAGTCCCACAGAACGCACGCATACATGATATTCCAACAGAATAATAAAGAATGGAATAACAGAAGTTCTCTTCATGAATACAAAAGAAATAATACCCCTTACCTTATAGAAGAAACTGGATATAGAAGTAGTGAAGTAGTAGAATACTTTTCTTCTTTCTCTCTATAGTTTCTCTCTCTAGAGTTTCAGTGAATTCGTAAGAAATAATGAAGGAATGAGCTTCTATTGATAGAAGAATTGATTGCATAGTAACTAATTCATGAACGGTCCAGATTGATTTACTTTTAATCGGACGGTCCAGATTTAAAGCAAAATCTTTTTAATAAAATATAATATATTCTATTTATAATCTAATAAAACGAATAACTTTATAAAAGTATTCTATTTTATATAAAAAGATTTTACTATGCAAAAAACACTATGTGCACTATGCAACACTATGCATAATAAAATATAATATATTCTATTTATAGAATAACTTTATAAAAGTATTACATTTTATATAAAAGATTTTACTATGAAAAACACTATGCATAATAGAATATAATATATTCTATTTATAGAATAACTTTATATAAAAGTATTCTGTTTTATATAAAAAGCTTTTCTATTTTATTACATTAATAATACTAATAAAATAAAACTTATATATATAATATATATATATATATATAACAATCAACAATAATTGAATCAAATAACGTGAGATACTATGCAGCAACTACTGTAGCAATAATTGAACAAAACTAAGTGACTTCTCACGTAAGTATCAATAATCAATACCGTGTGCTACTATGCAACCACACGTATTACTGTACTTTTACTATCGAGTAGTTCAACAGTATTAACGGTAAAACTTCCGCCGTTATTTTCATAAAAATATTTTTGTCGTTTTCTTAATCCGACAATAATTCCGTTGTGGGGTCCACCAATGATTGTGTCGTCGTACGAATATTCCCCGACACAAAGAATATTCCCCGACCACTCGAATATAATATAACAACTTGCATACTTTGCAATATTTATAAATATTACCCATAACTATAACATTATATTAAATCCACCCCATAATATTCAAAAAAAAAAATTCGAGAAATTTAAATCTTTATTCATAAAATTTGGGATTTTACAATCTCCCCTCCTTATGAAATTTCGCCCTCGAAATTTATGTACGTACCTGGTATGCCGAACAGATGAGAACACTTCGTCCGATTCTAACTATTGAGGTATAACCTTTGAGTGTTGAATACATTCCAAGATTTTAACAGGTACATCTTCATACGTTAAATTATCTGTTATCTCGCCCGGTTCTAAATCAATAATGTGATTCGGGTCATCCACATATTTACGTAACATCGATATGTGAAAAATGTTATGAACACGCGACATACTTGACCGTAAAACGAGTCTATAGGCCACAATTTCTACTCGATCAAGGATTTCAAATGAGTCAATAAAATCGAGGGTTGAGATTTCCTCTCTTCATCGATTCTTGCTTCTAGAATAACGCCCTCTTGAACCTTCTTTTTCACATTCATCTGCTCTGAGTATTTAGCTTGAGCGGCTTTAACTTTATCGATTAAAGTCGATTCTACTCATATATTTGTTATCTTCACGTAGGTTCATATATTCACACTCATAAACGCATACGATCTTCTACTCAACACGTCAGCTACCACGTTCACTTTTTCCATGATGGTATTGAATGGTACGATCGTAATCTTCAATAGCTCGAGTCAACGTCTTTGGCACATGTTACGTTCATTTTAGTTGAAAAAATATTTAAGGGTTTTAGAAATGGGGTTTTGTACTGGAGTCAGTACAAAATTTGATTTCACGCTCTGGGGTAGGCCAAGAAGTCTTCAGAAATACATCAAGAAATTTATTAACAATAGAAATATCATTCACAACTGTGACTCTCATCCAAGACTTGGATAACACGTCACATTGATACCTATCAACTTGTCATCATTATTCATAACGTCCCCTACAGAAAGTCTGGCTTCGGTGAATTCCACACAAGGAAGTCAACAACGAAAGGACCGGGACTCTTTACTTATGGCTTAATATGACAATGATTGACTTTAGTGGTTTGGTTGCTTGAATTCGCATAACAGGATGGTTAGGAATATGAAAGCTAACAACCTTATTAAAAGCATGATGAGTAGTTAACCAATCGATTCCTAAAATCACATCAAAGACAAGTATTTTCAAAGAGATAAGATCGACACGTAATGTGAATTTCAACAGATAAATCAAAGTCTAACTTCTCCAGAGTTAAATTCAAAATTAAACACAACTAAGTGGAATGAAAGAGTGAGTAGAACCGGTATCTAACACGGTATAGACTTCGCAAGAGTTTATGATTAACTTACCCGTGATAATTTTATTCAGGTTCCTCGTCACGAAAAAAAAAACACTCTCTCTTAAACTACCGGCTTTAGCTTGTCTGGGACATCCTTTGGCATCACCATCCCAGCTGGACTTGACTTCACCATACGATAAAATCGAGCTAGGTGACCTTCTCTTCCGCAATTAAAACACGCTTTGGATTGTTGCGTACAATTTGGACGAATGTGTCCCTCCTGTCCGCATTTGAAACATACGACTGATGGTCGTTCTTCTTCCTTTGAAACGGGTGCTAATGCTGCTGTCTTTCCATCATTATTGAACCTTCTCTTCTTGAAATTTCCACTTCTATTATCTTGGCCATGATTACCACCGAAGTGGTTACCATTCATGGCATGATAATTTCCCTCACGATGGTCATCATTGTTCCGATGATCGTTGCCACCGGTACGATTATTATCGTGTTGTTGGTTGTTGCCTTTTGGTTGTGCTGACTTATTATCGCGCTCCAATAACTGAGCCCTATTCACAACATCTGAATATAAACAAAGTTTGTGAGAAATGAGGTATTGACGTATATTTGGTTTCAAACCTCTTAGAAACATTCGCGTCATTCGCTCCTCATTATCGACCAAATGGGATGCAAACCAAGACAACTCAACTCAGAACGTAGCCTCGTCTTTGCAACAACATACCATATTGTTTTGCTCCAGCTTGATGAACTCCACCTCCTTCATGTGACGAATACTTTCGGGAAAGTACTTGTCGTTGAATAGCTCTTGGAACTTCTCCCAAGACATCTTGAGTGCGTCAGTCTGGGTACGTTTTATAGATTCCCACCAGTAATCTGCCTCTTCACGCAACATAAAGGTGGCAAATGGAACCTTTGCTCCTCCTCGAGCATCCCAAGACATCAAATATCTTGGTGATTTGCTTTAACCATGTCTCGCCTTAAGTGGTTCGGCTTTCCCAAAAAAACTCTGGTGGTCCAGCTCCTTAAACCGCTTAGCGGTGTGACCAGTAGTGGGTTGCCATTATTTCCACCTATATTTTGAACATGAGTCTCTCTTTTTGTTGTTGCATGAATTTCATAAAGCCTCTGAACATTCCATCGTTCATCATTTGGTCGGTGTTGTTGTTTTTGGGAGGATTATCGTCTTCACGATGCACATTATCTCGATTATTGATATGTGGAGAGTCAAGCGGTCTCTGTGCTCCATTGCTATTCTCAACATTCTCGGATGTCATTTTCAAATCGCCACAAAACAAGGGTTAATTAACATATCACATATTATCCCTATACTCTGACCAACCAATTAAATACCAAATAAACTTAGGTAGGTCATACTAGCGAAGGAATTCCCCGTCTCTTCCCTCCTAGTTCTTGTCTCACATCTCAGCCAGGGATCATATCCCTAAGCTTTGATACCAACTGTGACGCCCCCAAAAATAGGTATACATCACCCATCTTGAGTCGCCAGATACATGGTATAGAATACAAATATAATCTTTAATATACAACAAGAGAGCTATGAGTTTTAATACAAATATTGTCTTCTAGATAATATCCACTCTCAGAATAAGTCCTCATTACATTTATTGTCACTTTATTTAATGAATAGTGAGGACTACTAATGCTATCATACGGATCATCAATCTGGCTTCCCCACTTCGTCCCGCCTATATTCTCATTTCACAGAGAAAACGAATTGAAGGAAAGGTTGAGCTCAACTAGCCTAGTAAGAAATATTATGACTAAAATAATGCGTAATAAATTATCATTAGTCTTTAACAATGTTAAACCGATAAAATACAATAGACATCAAGTTTAAGCTGCGGTAGAACAAGCAATCCATTAAAAGAGTCAAGTAGAGAATAAAATCTACTATCTTTTATGATTTAAAAAGTTTTTCATCACTTTTATCATTTGAGACTCGACTTAATAAATAATCCACATCATAAAATCATCCACGCACTACTGAGCCGAGGATATTATTTAGTATCACGACCACGAATTATCCATGCACTATGGGCCAAAGATAATCGTGTTTTCATCAACAGTCACGATCATGCCATAAAACAATTCATCTTTGCTCCCTTGGTAGAAGAGAATCCATAGCCATAATCATACCAAAAGCATCCATCAATGCACTACGGGCCAATGAGGACTTTTTCCACATCATTTGTAACATTACGGTCATGATTATACCGAATAATCCCTGGTCATAATCATACCAAGTCCATCTATGCACTATAGTCCACAGATTATTTTCAACAAAATATAAACATGAGGATGATGACAATGATATAAGAATTCAATAAAACAAGTTCAAGAATTAAATTATTCAGGAACTAATAACATCCAAATTGTCAACATGATACTTCTTTATAGACTAAAATTCAAGAATGCTCAGAAGAATATTTCCATGAAAAGATACTGGATGAAACGCAAATATCAAGGATATTCCACTAATTTCATGGAGTATAGAAGTCAAAACTTTAATCAACTAAGTATAATAAAGAATGGAATAACAAAAGAAATCACCATGCATGCGGACTTGACAGGCGAGTTATTCAGCGAATAATAAAATAACGGAACCGGTCAGGCGTAATACTTGCAGACCGATGGATATTCCATGAGAATAATAAAGAATGGAATAACAACAGAAATCACCATGCATGCGGTGCTTGGCATGACAAGTTATTCAACAAAATAATAAATAACGGAACCGGTCAAGGCGAAATTACGACGCATACGATGATGTTCCAATGAGAATAGTAAATAATGGAATAACAATGAAATCACCATGCATTGATGATTTAGCATACACGAGTTATTCCAGCAGAATAATAAATAACGGAACCAGTCCGGCGTAAAATGCACGCATGCATGGGATATTTCAGCGAGAATAATAGAAAGCGGAAATGTGTCCATGGCGTGGCAGATAGGATATTCAGCGAGAATAATAAAGAGCGGAACCGGTCCCAAGATAAAGCATATGAACATGATATTCCAAGCAGAATAATAAAGAATGGAATAACAGAAGAATTTCACCAAGTATAGGGTAGGCAAATAGCATACTGAGTTATTCCAACAGAATAATAAATAATGGAATAATAGAAGTTCTTTTCATGAATTCGAAAGAAATAATACCCCTTACCTTATAGAAGAAACTGGATATATAGAAGTAGTGAAGTAGCATAATACTTTTCTTCTTTCTCTCTATAGCTTCTCTCTCTAGAGTTTCAGTGAATTCGTAAGAAATAATGAAGGAATGAGCTTCTATTGATAGAAGAATTGATTGTATAGTAACTAATTCATGAACGATCCAGATTGATTTACTTTTAATCGGACAGTCCAGATTTAAAGCAAAATCTTTTAAATAAAATATAATATATTCTATTTATAATCTAATAAAACGAATAACTTTATAAAAGTATTATGTTTTATATAAAAATATTTTACTATCCATGTGTAGTAGTTGCAGAGGCTTGTCAATTGAGTTGATAGTTTTGCTCTTGAATGTGCTTCTGGTCTGCTTCCCAAGTTGACAGGCATTGTAAGGCCTTTCTTTAACGAAGTTGAGCTTAGGTAGGCCTGTAACTAGATCTTTTGAAGCTAATTTGGACATGCTTTTGAAGTTGAGATGAGATAATCTTCGATGCCATAGCCAGCTCATTTCTCCAGATGCTTTAACCAGAAAGCATATTGTCTCATCTGAGCTTAGTTGTCCAAGATTTACTGTGTAGACATTTCCTTCTCTTGTTCTGGTTAGCTTTACTACAGATGTCTTCAGGTCTCGGACTTGACTTTGATTGTTGATGAATGTTACTTGATGACCTTTATCACAGAGTTGGCTAATGCTTAGAAGGTTGTGCTGTAGTCCTTCCACATAGGCCACCCTACTGAATGATACTGCACCATTTTCGGTTGAGCCATAGCCTCTTGTCCTGCCAGTGCCATTATCTCTAAAGATGACCTAGGGACCCTCCTTCTCTATGTAGTTAGATAGAAGTGCTTTGTTCCCAGTCATGTGTCTTGAACATCCACTATCCAGATACCAGGTTGTGTTCGTGGAGCTCTTTTCTTGAGGTAACATTAAGCCTTCATTTTGGTACCCATATTTGTATGGGTCCTACTATGTTAGTACCCTTGGGGACCCAAATATGCTTGATTTTGGGTCTCACATGCATGGAATTATAATGATAATTCGCAGCTTTGTGTCCAACTCTGTGGCATTCAAAGCATTTGATATGATGCATGTTAGTGTGTGTGAAAGTTCTTCCTCCATTTGGACTTTTGTGGGTTATTGGTCATCCTCCTGCTAGGCTGATGTTCCCTTTTCCATATGTTCTCTTATTTCATTATTGAGAAGAGTATATCTTACTTTTACTGTATCTTCCTGGTTGGTTCGTAGAGTTGATTTTATTGGACTCTACGATCCTTCGAGGTTGATGAGTAGTAGCTAGATTACTTTTTTCTTTTTTGAAACCTAGACCAGCATGAGATCCCTTACTCCTGGGAATATGAATTGAATCAGTTGGGCAGGGTTTGACAGGCTCGTCACTCTATGGGGATTTCACAAATATAATGCCCCTACTTAACCTTGAGGCATCACTCATGCTATTTTCCTTTACTTTCTCCACACATGGATCTGAGGTAGATTCCCCAAAGCCTAGCCCTGTTCTATCAGAGACGCATCTCTAATTAGAGATTAAAGAGTCCATGGATGAAGAAGATTTATTCCATGTAGAGATAGTCTTTTCTAGATCCTCAATTTTTGAGGTTAGACTAGACTCTCTTTTTTCACTGAGCTCATTTGTTTGTCTCAAGAGCTTATTCTCAGCTTCAAGCTCAGAGAAAGAATTAGTACTGAGAAGGGCTATTTCCAGTTCTTCTTGAACCTTTTCTTTCTCCTTTTGAAGAAGTGAATAATCCTTAGACAGAACTCTAAGCCACTTCATATATTGGTGTAGATCAGATGTTATGCCATGTAATACAGTTCTAAGATCATCAATATCTACATCAGGAGAGTTAAAGTCAAATACCTCATCGATACTTACTTCATGTATGTTGGATTTCTATTTATCCCTTGCATTTTTGGCCATTAGGCAGAGATTTGTTGTTTGAGGATCTTCATCATCTCCAGATTCAGGAGTTGAGTCATTGTCTGAGTCACTGCACTATCCTCCAGCTACAAGACCTTTGTCTTTCTTTACTGTCCTTTTGTTGCCTTTGTATTCCTTCTTTGCATGTGTCTTCTTTTTGAGTTCTTCTCTGAGAGGTTTGTTGCAGTTGGCAATGAAGTGACCAGGTTTCTTGCAGTTATAGCATAGGTCATTCATGTGCTCCTGGCTGCTGTAGTTGCCAACTCTCTTTGGTTTGCTAGTTCTACTTTGTCTCATGAATCTTCTTAGTCTTTTAACCAGCATTGCAAAGTCCTCATCATCATCTTCATCGTAGTCAGATTCAGCTTCAGTGTTGATTTTAGAGGTGTTTTCAGTTACTTTGAGAGCAACACCTTTGTCCTTTTTTCTTCCTTCAGATAACGTTTATTTCGTTGTGTCGACTCCGGTTAAATGCGTGAGGAGGTTGCCATATAACTGTTGAATAGTCATTTCATGTAGATTCTTTGATTCTCTAATGGCAGTGGTTTTGGCATCCCACTTGCTGGGTAAAGCTCTCATGAACTTTATGATCAAATCTTTATTTGGATAGATCTTTTCATAGGCTTGTAGAAATTTGAGCAGAATATTGAATCTCTCGTATGTAGCAGTGACGTTATCTCCTTGAACATGGACAAACATCTCATATTATTGAGTCAAGAGAGATTGTTTGTTTTCTCTGACTTCTTCTGTTCCTTCATGCATAATGAGTAGTGCTTCCCAAATCTCCTTTACTGTTTTGCAGTTGACCACGTTTTCAAATAGATCATCTTCTAATGATTGAAATAAGATGTTCTTGACCTTTTTGTCAAGTTGGACAGCTCTCTTCTCGTTCTCTGTCCATTCTCCTTTGACCTTAATCTGTACTCTGTCTGGGTCATCTATAGTTGGTGAAAGCTTTGTAGGAACATAGGGCCCATTCTAAACAATTTCAAATAGATCTTCATCTATTGAATCCATGTAAGCTTGCATCCTAACCTTCCAGTTAGCAAATTTATCTTTGTTGCACATAGGTGGCTTGCTGCCTCCTCCAGTCTTTGATTCGCTTGGTAAGTGTGCCATTGGATCTACTCAAGCTTTGTAGGCTGTATTATAGAACCTGATTTGAAACTTTTTCTTTTAACTAATTTAGGTTGATGATAATCAATGCACAACATAATGAGTATTTAATAAACCTTTTGTTAGATATCCTGAGTTAATGAGAGTGAGGCAGTTATGACAGTTATAGCAGGTATAGCAGTTATAATGAACACAACAATTTTAAGTGGTTCAGAGCACTTAAAGCTCCTAATCCACTCTTCTACTCCTTGCGTAGGAAATCCACTAAGGATGTCTATTACACTTCTTGAATATCACATATTCCATCTAGACCAGCAGTCTAGGTACTTCTTAGTTCACTCTTGAACTCTTCAAGTCCAGCAGACTTGGTTTCTCACAGTTCACTTAGAACTCTTCAAGTCCTGCAGACTTGGTTCTCTTACTTTAGTTGATTGAAATGTTGTTTAGATTGTGATTGATGCTACTCAGTTGCTATTAAGTACTTGTTCGAAAGAACTGAGTAGCTGAGCAAGCTTCCCTTTTTCTCAGCTCGTAGAGTTGAGCGTTGAGTGTTCTTGTGTGTTTTTGGTCAATGCTTGTCTACCCTTCTCATCTATCTTTGATCTGTATATATGTGATCTTGAAATCTATCCGTTGAAGTCATCTGATGAGCCATTAAATGTGTTTGACATTTCTGAGCTTTGATGGAGACTTTTCTTCACATCTTCTGAATTGCACTCTGGCCCACTGACACAGCAGACTGCTTTCTCACCTAACACCTCAAAAGGTGTTTTCCTCTGCCCAATGGTCCTTTTCTTAGCTTCTTGAATACGTTTCTTTTGATCAATACTAAGGATATCTTTTTGTACGTTGGGACTGGTGAGAGCTTCAACGTTCAAAACCCATTCCATATTTGTTGGAATCTATCTTCAAATGAACGATAGGGCTTGATGTTTCTGACACAAGGAAGATGACACTCTACTATCCATATCGTAGTGTCTTATCATATTGGTTCTTGTTCTTAAGAGATCACTACGATTTTTCACAAAGATTTGTACACTACGATCTTTTAACACTACGATCTTCACTTACTCGTCTTGCAGACTCTGCGTTTCCGAGAGCACACTACAATCTCTGAGTTAGCTTCGGCAAACGTCTGGACCACTCTAGGATTCTGAGAGGCCTTCAAAGCGAGATATACTACTACGATCATCTCAAAGACTACGATCCACGCCTTTAGCTTACACATTACATTGATTAGCCGGATAGACTACGATTCTCTTCAAAACCTATCTATTTCTTTCTAGCCATAGATCAACCTAACATATTTGATCTTTTTATCTATACAAGTGAACATTAAAGGCTAAGATCAACCTAACAATTTTGATCTATCACTAAGTCCTTGTACATATATTCCTCGAAGGACTTTACACATAATC
The DNA here is from genome assembly GCA_020205605.1 of Panax ginseng. Classification (NCBI taxonomy): domain Eukaryota; kingdom Viridiplantae; phylum Streptophyta; class Magnoliopsida; order Apiales; family Araliaceae; genus Panax; species Panax ginseng. The sequence goes on from CM035137.1 coordinate 99,164,629, forward strand.
ATGAGCATTTACTTAAAACATCAAATCATAATATGCATTCTTCCAACAAGAAGAGTTTTCAAGAACTCAAGAGGAGACTCATTTCAGCACCTGTTCTGACAATACCATCTGGTTTTGGCTCTCCAAAAAACTCCGGTGGTCCCAGCTCCTTGAACTGCTTAGCGGTGACCATCCGAGAGTTGTCAATGTTTCCACCTGCATTTTGGACAGGATCCGCTTTCGACTGATGTTGTATGAATTGCATAAAGCCTCTGAACACCCCATCGTTCACCATTTCATCAGTGTTATTGTTTACATGAGGATTATTGTCTATATGTTGCACATTATCCTGGGCATTAATCTATGGTGACTCAATGGTCTCATGTGCTTCATTGTTTATCTCAACATTTTCGGATGCCATTTTCAAATACTTCCACAAAACAAGGGTTAATTAACATATCACATATTATCCCTATACTCTGACCGACCAATTAAATACAAAATAAACTTAGGTAGGTCATACTAGCGAAGGAATTCCGTCTCTCCCCTCCTAGTTCTTGTCTCACATCTCAAATGGGGATCATATCCTAAGCTTTGATACTGTTGTGGCGCCCCAAAATAGGTATACATCACCCATCTTGAGTCACCAAATACATGGTACAAAATTCAAATACAACTTAATTATATAACCGTCGTGTAAAATACGACAAAACATAATCTAAGAGTTTTAATAAGAATATTGACATCTAGACAATATCCACACTCAATGGAGTCCTCATTACATTTATTGTCACACTATTTAACAGAATAGTGAGGACTACTAATGCTATCATCGGATCGTCACTCCGTTCCTCGACTAGTCCAGCCACGTTCTCATTTTACAAGAGAACGCAGTGAAAGAAAGGGTGAGCTCAACTAGCCCGAAGAAATATTATGACTAAGATAATGCAGAATAAATTATCATTACTCTTCAATAATGTTAAAACTGATAAAATATAATAGACATCAAGTTTAACTGCAACGGAATAAACAATCCATTAGAAGAGTCAAGTAGAGCATGATATCTACTATCTTCTATGATTTAAAATATTTTCATCAATTTTTATCATTTGAGACTCGACTTAATAAATAAACCACATCATCGAGTCATCCCCGCTTTACGGGCCGAGGATATTCATTAAATCATCAATGGTCATGACTATACCGATTAATCCCTGGTCATAATCATACCAAAAACTGTCCATCAATGCACTACAGGCTACTGAGAACTTTTACCACATCATTTATAACATTACAGGTCATGATTATTACGAATAATCCCTGGTCATAATCATACCAAGTTCATCTATGCACGTAAGCCAAAGATGACTTTCATCACAATATAATCATGAGGATGATGACATAATAATTCAATAAAACAAGTTCAAGACTAAATTTTAAAGATTTATAAGTTAATTTATCTTAAAATCAATTACGTCCAAATTGTCAACATGAATCTTGCTTTGTGGAGTAAAATTCAAGAATGCTCGGAAGAATATTTTCATGAAAAGATCTGGGATGAAGCGCAAATATCCGAGGATATTCTACTAATTTCATGGAGTATAGAAGCCAAAACTTTAACCAAATGAGTATCATAGAATATATGAAAGCTATGAATGGATTTTCACCGCCGTGCGGTAATCCATGTAGACGGTCATTTCCATAATTTAATAAGGAATGAATACGAAGGATCATTCACCATGCATGTGATAATCCACATAGGCGAGGTTATTCAGCGAGTAATAATAAAGAATGGAACGGGTCATGCATAATCCGCATGCAGACGGGATATTCCAACAAAATAATAAGGAATGGAATAACAGAAGAATTCACCATGCATGCGATAGACCGCACAGACAAGTTATTCCAACAGAATAATAAAGAATGGAACCAGGTCTTGCGTAATCCGCACAGACAAGATATTCCAACAGAATAATAAAGAATGGAACCAGGTCTAGCGTAATCCGCACAGACAGGATATTCCAACATAATAATAAAGAATGAAATAACAAAGAATTCACCATGCATGCGATAGACCGCACAGACAAGTTATTCCAACAGAATAATAAAGAATGGAACCGAAGTCTAAGCGTAATCCCTTATAAACGAGGATATTCAATGAGAATAATAAAGAATGGAATAACAGAAGAATTTTACCATGTATGCGGTACTTCGCATAGACATGTTATTCCAACATAATAATAAAGAATGAAATAACAAAAGCTCTCTTCATGAATACGAAAGAAATAATACCCCTTACCTTAGAAAGAAACTGGATACTGGAGTAGAGAGGTAGCAAACTTCTCTTCTTCTTTCTCTCTATAATTTCTCTCTATAACAATTGCTCTATAGCTTTTGTGAATTGGTGAGAAATGAAGGAAGAATGAGCTTTTATTTATAGGAAAATATAGTTTTGATAATTGCACATTTTAGGGCTCGAAATATTACAGTACAATACCTTTAACTTTTCTTTCATTTTTAATTTAGTCCTGCAAGTATTATCAAACTTGCACCACCTCCCCTAATAGTAAATAATGTTAATCAATAGTTCAATCATGTGAATCAATAGTTATAATCATGTGAAAATACGAATTACAGTATAGTACCTCGATCTATACCTCCATTTTTAACTTTGTCATGCAAGTATTATCAATCTTGCACCAACTCCCCTAATAGTACAAGAATGTGAATCAATAGTACACACATGTGAACAAATAGTTATAATCATGTGAATTAATAGAAATTAATTTCTCATTTATCCGGTTAATTACCCGACTGTGCAGTGTGACACCACCAAATCCAGGTACTTCATTCCCACAGGATTTGGTGCTCACTTATCAAAACTATTACATCTAATTACCCATCATTAAAGGATAAAGACGTAATTTAAATAACTTAAACAATAATCTTCCCCATTAAAGGGTTACATCACATCTCAAAAATAATCCCAGGTAATCTAACCTTAAAATTATTACATAAGTTTGCGGAATACAACTTAAAATAAGACAAGTCTTATAACATGAAACATTTAAATTAACTTCATTAATTCTTTAGCTCTTAGGCATCTTGCTCTTCCCTTTGCTGGTAGATGGCTCATCGACTCTTTCAACCTTAGCTGCAGTGTTAATTGCAAGAGTGAGCAAACAAATGCCCACTGATATAGAAAGTAGCAATGATAATAACATGAGAGTGAACAACAAAAGCTGGATAATAAAGAACTTGTTCTACGAATCAAAATAGAAAATAAGTTCGAACTTTAATTATCTGAGGGTCTTAAGACCACGAACTATGTCCCTGGTACTTAGGAATTATTACCCTACCTTAACAGTCATTTAGACTATACGGACCCTTCTTAACGTACTTAGGGGGATCAGCCCTTTGTACCATGTATTGTGCACAAACATCTAAACGTTACACGTACAAAATCCCCTATGTTAGGGTTGTTCGTCTCAGTTTGGATTTTAGAATTTCTGTACTAAAGAAAGTTTAGTTTGGAACTAGCTTATCAGTGTTTTTAGAATTTTAGAACACTATACGAATATAGATTAATTCAATCAATAAAGGTTTGCTTACTACTTGAAGGTTTAATACAACGATAAAGCTTTGAACAAGGTTATCAAAGTCAAAGATCGGATATCAACAATATATATTTGAATAATATGATATACATGCAAAATACTATATTCAAAGAATTAGAACAATCTCACTTGAGTCAATGTATTAGAACAATATATGCTTTGAATAATAATTAGAAAACTAAATTTCGCTCAATGTAACGAATTAGGTTACATAAGCTTGTACAAAAACATCTGTGAAGATAGGTTAAGCTTGCTCAACTTCATAAAAATGTTAGGAACTTGCACAATAATAATTTAGGAATGGGAACTTGCATTCAATATGAAAAGAATGAAGTTAGAAAGCTTTGCTCAATGTAAAGAGATAAGATTTAGAAACTTGCACAATTATAAAAGTAGAGTTAGAGAACTTGCCTTGATTGTAAGCTACATAAATGAAAATAATCTCCAATTATCCTACACATATATCATTGAAATCGTAACAACAATTAATCGCATGAATATTAACTTTAGGGTTTAAACCATCATTTAAGTCACAACCCTAACTTAGCACCTAACCACGTAAGCTAACATACTTAACGCTTCTGAAATTACACATTGATCAACATAACTTAATCATTCAACTCTATCTTTCGAAAACATCTCATTTGGTTTCATTTTATAACTTATTTAAATAATTATTTCAAATCTTTGCATTTCAACACATTAACATCTGCTATTATAGTTTATATCATGTTTTAACATCATTTACATACACACTAAACTAACATAAATCCGATATGCCCGACTGTGAACAAAGCAGACTTCATTGTCGATTCGAGGTGTGGTAGCAATTGCGCTTACATAAAAATACTTTAAAAGCTATTAATTGCAATAGAAGTGTTCGACAGACAGCAAAGGCAATAGTGAAGCGATGGCCGCTTTTTAGCCCAACTAACACGAAATTCACCCATCAAATGGTGATAACAATATGTAAAATAATTATACAACTATCATAACATGATTGCTAACATATTCAACCACCTAGTACAATTTAACAACAACTAAAACTATTTTAATTTCTCAATTTTCATGATTTTTCATATAAAACTCCATTTTTTATAGTCTGTCAAAAAATCATCACTGTGAACTCGTTACTTGACCAAATCATTCCATTCAAATTACGTTATATTCATATCTCAATGAACTACCATATACAAGCATTAATTTACAGATTACTACACACATTGGACAAGAAATTTGGTACTTTCTAAGGCTATATCCCATGAACATAAACACTGCTATATCATTTCTTCTTACAATTCAATTTCTCATGAATTTGATAACTGATACAACACGCATACAAGATGACAACGGATTCTACAACCTAAAGCACACCATATATACACCGCTTGAACAACAAATCCACAAAAACCAATTTCCAGAGAATAGAAAATCACAGGACTGAAAATTAGAATTAGTTATACCTTAATATTTGATTATTGGCTAGCAAAAGATGACAACAAGGTTCAGCAATCCTCTCCTTCCACTTGAAATCTCAGAACAATCTCTCAAGCTCTCACTCTCAATCTCCTCTGCAATTCTCTCTTCCTCGCTTTTACATATGCTAACAAAGCCTAAGGAAAAATAAGGCAGCGTATGCCATATAACTAGCCTCTCCCACGTTCCTTACGTTAGAAAAATAAAAAGTCTGCGTCAGTTGAATAAGCCAAAGGCCACAAGGCCTTGTTTGGCTACCACATATTTTCCCTAAACTAATTTATTTTAATAACATTTATATTATATAGTTTTATGTCACACTTTTAGTTGACCAATTTAAATAACTTAGCTTATTTAATCTCAAAATCTTATTATCATTATACTTTTACTTAATAAATAATTATATGTCTAATTTAATTAATAAATTAGAAACATCACTTTATGTAATTTATTTATTTCCTTTAAATTAAACAATTCATTTAATTTAATTATTTTCTTAAATATTAAGCAATTGATTTAATTTAATTATCTCCTTAAATTAAATCCAACAAATAAAATTATCATTACTCGATTCAATTAATATTAATTAATTTAGCTACTAAATTAATTCATGACAATTCATCAAATATTTATTTTCCTCAATAAATAAATTATTTTAAATATTTATTTAATTCTATAAATATTTAAATTAAATTACATTACAAATTTCTCGTTCGTTACATCCTTCACTCCTTAAAAGGATTCTGTCCCCAGAATCACAACTCGAAAAATTTATTCATTACAGTCACTATAACTTCCAGACATCAATTAATATCGAAATAAATGTCAATTTCCACTAACACTAATAATTTCAACACAATGGAACTATCAATTTCATCTTTAATCAACACGAATTTATTCATCATTACTATTATAACTCACAATATTTAACAAACTGTGTCGTCTCCTAGGAAAGAGAGGCTTTCCAGATAAGGATTTCTCCTTATTGGCCGCTTGATTAGATGACCAAACCTCTCCTCGATGCAGAACTTCTAGACATTGTAAATATTGCAATTTAATAATATGAATAACTTTGTCGTCTCAATTATTGATTTAATAATATATCATATTATGCACGGATGATCTTTGTGATAATAATCGAATCAATAATATGAGAGATATGATGCAAAGAATTCATCGTAGCAATAATTGAGTATAAGCTGAAAGTGACTTCTCACGTAAGCATCAATAATCAATCTGGTGTGTTACTATTCAACCACGCGTACATCGTACTTTTACTACCGGGTAGTTCAGCGGTTTAACGATAAAACTTAGTAGTTATTTTTATAAAAAGATAATTATGTCATTTTCTAACTACGAAAATACTTGGTTGTGGAGTCCACCAATGATTGTGCCAGTAGTACAAATCACTACAAAAAAATGGGCCTTTAGCAACGATTTTTCGGGCAACGACTTTATAATTCGTTGCTAAAAGTATATGTTTAGCAACGAAATTTGTCATTCGTTGCAGATTGTGTCAGGCTTTCACTTTTTGCAACGAAATTCATAAGTCGTTGCAAAATTTAATTGCTAATTCATTGGCGGGAAAAAATTTCGTTAGAAATTCGTTGCAAAATTTTTGGCCACTTGATTTACCGTCATCGTGGGCAACGAAAGTTTTTTTGTTGCTAAAAATGGGGCTTTAGCAACAATTTTTCAAGCAAGTCGTTGCTAAAAGTGTATGTTTAGCAACGAAACTTGTCTTCGTTCTTGATTATTATGTCGAGCTTTTTACTTTTTGTAACAAAATTCATAAATAGTTTCAAAATTTGGAAACAAAATTCGTTAGAAATTCGTTGCAAAATTTTTAACCACTTGATTTCTCCTCATCGTGGGCAACGAAAGTTTTTTGTTGCTATATTTTGTTGCCTACTATGGACCACATTCATTGGCAATAATTTTTATTTTCGTTACATATTTTATACAACTTTTTGCAACGACTATTAACATGTTGCCTTAAATTAAGATAATAATAATAATAATAATAATAATAATAATAATAATAATAATAATAATAATAGTAATAATAATAATAATAATAATAATAACAATAACAGTAATAATAATAATAATAATAATAATAATTTTTATATCCAAAGCGTTTATTACTTTTATATATATATATATATATATATATATATATATATATATATATTTTTGTCAGGCCTGGAGTGTACTTCGAGGCCTTTTAATGTTTTATTTACATTTAGTCCCGCCTGAAGTTTACTTCATGGCGGTTGATCGTCGTTTACAGCTTTATTTACTTTTCTGATCCCCCATGGAGGTGCTTCGTGGTGGTTGATCATGTTCACATATATATATTTACCGTTTTTATATATTTACATTTCCGATCCCCCATGGAGATGCTTCATGGTGGTTGATCATGTCTGTATATATATATTTATAGCTTATATATATATATATATATATATATATATATATATATATATATATATATATATATCGCTATCGCTTTTCATATAAAGCTATGACATCATGTGAGCCTAGGAATTATGTGATCACAAATTCAGTCCACTAAATCTAGATTCGGTTCCCATGATGGAATTTTTCAATTTATAGCGACTTGTACATTATTCTGAAGTGTTTGAATTTCCTTAGATGGTGTCATGCCATGAGGAGTTCTAAGATCTTTGTATATTATTTTCTCGAAGATGCCTCGCATCTCGAAAATAAAACTAATCAAGCCGAATATTTAATAATAAAATGGAAGTATGAAAAGGTCTCAATTACTATTGAGCACAAGGTTTGAAAAACCTTTTTTTACAAAACTTCACTGCTATATCATGTTTAAAACTAAATTTTTCTATAAATTCAAACCCTTTGTATATAGGTGAGAACGAGGTCTCGCACTACTTCCAAATAATTGCACATTGATCCACACACACAAACAAACGCATTCATATAACAGTTTCTTGAAAAGTGGCGGTCACCGTGGCAACACAGATGTCAGGAGGTGCCTAACACCTTCCCTCCGAATAATCAAACCCTCGAACCTAAATGAATATCGGTTTCACAAACCCGTTTAGCAATGCTACATCCATTAGTACAAAACCATAAAAAGATAACACTTAAAAGATGAAGTTTTTATAAAAAATGTTGTGGTATTTTTTTTGCAACATTTTTTAACAAAACGTTGTAGATATATATATAAAAAAATGTTATGTATTTATAAGGGCAATTTTTGGTTTTAAATAGATAACGTTTTTTTAAAATAAATGTTATCTAGGTAAAAAACACGAAGCATCAGAAATGCGTAGGTAAAAAACACGAAGCAAAAAAAATGCGGAGGTGAATTTAAAATTAAAATAAAACGCAGATTTCACTCTCTGCCCAAAACCCTAGCCTCTCTTCTCTCTCACTCCCTACCTCCACAACCATCAGAAATGGCCGCTGCTCGCCCACTGGTTTCGATTCAAACTCTTGAATTGGACATGGCCACCGACGGCCCCACCTGTTACTGAACTCGGTGGGCTTTCTATTAGCATTATCACCATTCTGTGTGATCGCGTGGCGTGAGAGAGCACTTTCAACCAGAGTAAATTAGACCTCATCATATAACGCCTTTTCCTCTCTCTTTTTTTCTCTCTCCTCTATATACAGTAAATTAGACCTCATCATTTCCCCCTTCAGACTTCAACGTCAAACCCTTATTTTTCTCTCTCCTCTCTTTTCTCCTTGCTACTAACTAAAACCCTTACGGTAACCACACTTTCCCTTCCTCCGTCGCCATGCCCGTTCTCAGCCACTTGAGAGTGGCAGCTCCAACCCTAGAGTCGCTCCGCCTCGGCCTCTGACCTTATGGATCAGCGGCGGCCGCTCAACTGTAATATGATTATGATGATTACGACGAGAATGATGAAGGGCAGGGGAGGAGCCGGACGATGGAGGCAACTGAGGGATGTATCTCCGGGAGGGGAGTGCAGTGGGTGATCTTAGGGGACCGAATGGCGAAGAAACACGTATATACCGATAGACTCTCCAAGCTTCTGCAAGTCCCCCATATTTCTATGCGTACCCTTGTTCGGCAAGAGCTCCACCCTCAATCTTTTCTCTACAAACAGGTATCCACTCCTCTGTTTCACATTGCGAAACATCCACATCATGATTTCTAATCTTGTGACTGGTGTTCATGTATTGTGAATTGCTAGGATAAAGAATGTTCTAATTTTAGGGTTTTAAAGAAATTAAATAGAAATCCCTGAAAAACACTGATCAAGTTATTAAATTTACGTAATGTTAATATATTAATATTTGTGTTATTCTACGTTTCTGATAGTAGTGCCTTGCCATAAACCCTTAATTCTTGTTGGTGATCTTTAATTATTGAATTAATTAATATATTCAGTTTTCAAACGGAAAGGTTCCATTTTAAATTGTTTACAACATCTTCCACATTTACCACTGTAACCAATATTAATACAAACTATTATTTATGATTAGACTTTCTAATTAATATATTAGTATTTCTAATGTAGTTGCATGTATCCCTCTTCCTCTAAATATTAAGTTTGTAACTTATGTACTTTGTTTGTCTTCTTGGTCCTTTCCCCCTCTTAAATTGAAAATTCTGTGAACCAAGGGAAGCTTGTGTAAGGAACAAGGCTAGCAGCTCAAGTTTCAGATTAGTTTAAGCATAAATTGAGTTTAGTGAGTTAGTTAAGTAGCAAGGGTATTTTAGTCTTTTAGCTGCTGTTAAGCTGGATATTATTGTCCTTATTTGTTGAGTCGGTTAGATTTGTTGCTAGGAATGCTGGAGGCGTGTGGCCATGTGCTCAGCTCCTTGCTCAGTCATTTTCCATTTCATTCCTTTTGCTGATGAAGGGAATATGAAGGCAATCTATCTCATTTTTTGATTATGAATTAAAATCTGTTATTGCTTCTTCCCCAATTCTCTCTTCTCTCTCTATTATTCTCTCTCTTTTTCCCTTTTCCTTACTCTATTTTCTGCTATTTCTCTGTAAAATTTCACTGGATAAGTCCAATTACTAAGACTTGTCCCATTTCAGCTGCTAAGGTATTGAACTAATTAAGCTAGTTCCTTATAGTTGGTATCAAAGCCTTCGAATCTGCACCTATGGCCACCAACAACCAACGATTGAGCAGTTTAGAGTCTCAAATGCAGGAGCAAAATTCGAACATACAACAGCTGCAGACACAGTTGTAGAACTCAGTTTCTACTCTGTAGCAAGGGTTTGATACGAAACTTGAGCAGATGATAAAGAACTTTGAGGCACTTCTAGTTCAACGAGTGCACCAGAAGGACCCTACTCAGTCAGGTTCCTCATCTTCACCTTCAGGTTCAATTCTAGACCAGTATGAGCCCACTCCCAAGCCAGATAAGTATGATGACATATTTAGAACTTTTAAGTTTGAGTTTCCAAAATTCAATGGTGAAAACCCTAGATCATGGATCAGGAAGTGTAACAAGTTATTCTCGCATCATGTGGTGGCTGAAACTCAAAAGGTGTACTTAACTACCTTGAGTTTGGAAGGGGAGGCTGAACAGTGGTATTCAGGATTTGTGCATGAAGGGCCAGAGCTAACTTGGAATGGGTTAATAGATGAAATAGTGGCTAGATTTAGTCCACAAGCCAGTGACAACACCATAGGGGAATTGAAGAAATTACAATAAACTGGAAAAGTGGATGATTACAGAAAAAAAATTTGAAGAACTAAGGGGTTGGGCTTTAGCAAGGAACCCAATCCTTAATGAGGAGTTTTTTATGGACTGCTTCATGGGGGGTTTAAAATTGGAAATTCAGTTGGGAGTGCAGGAGCTGAAACTAAAGACTCTCAAGGACATGATCAGATTGTCTAGGGTGGAAGAAGCTAAATTGGAAGCTTGGCTCAAAAGGAGTAGGATGATGAATAAGCCCACTATGAACACCACTTATTCTAGACCTGTAATCATGCCCCAACCCAAACCTATTGATATGGGAAATGGAAATGCTGTGAGAACCTTACTTGTGAGAGGATTGACTAGGGAACAAATTGATGAAAAGAGAAGGAAGAGGTTATGCTTTTCATGTGATGAACTTTTTGTGCAAGGCCACATATGTAAGAAACCACAACTATTCATGTTACTTCCTTCTAATGGTCTGGAACTTGAGAAGGCTGAACCTTGTGAGGAGGATGAAATAAGAGGTCCAACTGCAGAATGTGAAGAGCAAGAGGCCCAAATTACATTGCATGCCCTCTCAGGACATAGTACTAACAATACTATCAGATTACTTGGGATGTCTCAGGGAAGGTTTCTGAGGATTTTAGTAGATAGTGGTAGCACCAATAATTTTCTAGACCCTCAGGCAGCTAAAAGGATTAAGGCTACAGTAAAGGATACCAATGTTACCAATGTAACTGTGGCAGATGGGTTCAAGGTCTCTAGTCATCAACACTGTCTAGGACTTCCTTGGTCCATACAAGGGGAGGAATTCAAAACAGATTTCAGAATACTACCACTAGGAGGGATAGATGCAGTCATGGGGGTTTAGTGGTTGCAATCCTTCAATCCAATCACCTTTGATTTCCATAACTTGCAGCTAAGTCTTGAAAGGGAAGGGAAAGCTATAGTATTGCAGGGTGAATCTGATCAAGTCACCCCAACCATACACTACCTTGAATCTGGTGAGTTCAAAAAAGTGCTGAAATCTACATCTCATGGGTATTTTGGTTACTTGTTTGGAATGTATTAGGAAGCTAAAAAAAATTTGGGAATGGAAATGGGGATCGGGGCATCCTTATAGAGAAACAAGTGAATGATAAAGGTAATGAAAGTCACATTACTACTGAAAACCAATCTCAACTGGAAAATTTGCTGCAAGAATTCTCAGTGGTTTTCCAAGAGCCAAGAGAATTGCCCCCAAATAGAACTCAAGATCATCATATTCCATTGAAAGATGGAAGCCAACCAGTTAGCCTCAGGTCTTACAGATACCCATATGTTCAGAAAGGGGAAATAAAGAAGATTGTCAAAGAAATGTTGCATAATGGAGTCATTCAGCCAAGCAACAGCCCTTATGCTTTTCCAGTACTCCTAGTTAAAAAACATGATGGCACTTGGAGGATGTGTATAGACTATAGGGCCCTGAATGCTATGACTGTTAAGGATAAATTCCCTATACCAGTAATTGATGAGTTACTTAATGAATTACATGGCTCAAAGTGGTTCTCAAAATTGGATCTAAGTTCGGGGTATCACCAAATCAGAGTCAACAAAGAAGACATACCAAAAACAGCCTTTAGAACCCATAATGGTTATTTTGACTTTATGGTTATGCCTTTTGGGCTCACTAATGCACCAGCCACTTTCCAATCTTTGACGAATGAGGTATTTCAACCATACCTAAGGAAGTTTGTGCTAGTGTTTTTTGATGATATATTGGTCTACAGTAGCAGCTATAAGGAGCACTTGGAGCATTTGAGGTTGACTTTACAACTACTGAAGGACCATTCCTTGTTTGCCAAAAAGAGTAAGTGTGTTTTTGGTACAGAACAGGTTCAATATTTAGGTCATGTGATCAATTCTGAAGGTGTTTCTACTGACCAAGACAAGATTTGTTGCATGCTTAATTGGCCTTTACTAGCTAACATAAAAGGGTTGAGAGGATTTTTGGGTCTCACTGGTTACTATAGGAAGTTTATAAGGAATTATGGGCTTATCAGTAAGCCTCTAACTGACCTGCTTAAAAAAGATAAATTTGCGTGGAGTGATAAAGCAGCTACAGCCTTCAAGGAATTGAAAGAAGACATGACACAAGCCCCAGTCTTAGCAATGCCCAATTTCAATGAGCCCTTTATTCTGGAAACTGATGCCTCTCATTTTGGCATTGGGGCATTATTGATGCAAAAGGGAAGACCTAGAGCTTATTTAAGTAAGGCAATAGCACCCCAACATTTGGGATGGTCTACCTATAAAAAGGATCTAATGGCAGTGGTGTATGCTGTTAATAAGTGGAGACACTACTTACTGGGAAACAAGGTGTACATTAAGACTGACCACCACAGTCTCAAATACTTGTTAGATCAAAGGATTACAACCACCAACCAACAAAAGTGGATAACTAAATTGTTGGGGCTTGATTATGGAATAGCATACAAAAGGGGGAAGGAGAATACAGTGGCTGACAGCCTCTCTCGAAAAATGGAGGAATCATCAATACAAAGCCATTGCCTAGCCATCATTCAAGGTACTGGAGGAAATTGCAGCAGTATTACTATAGTCATTCCTACTTGGCTGGAAGAGATATCACAATCATGGGACAAGGATGATGGAATGAAAGAGATCATCACCCAACTGCAACTTAAACTAGACACCATCCCAGGCTACTCCTTTATCAATGGCAAACTTAAGTTTCAAAATAAATTAGTGGTTGGTCCAGACCTAGAGTTAAGGACAAAATTTTTAACTGAATTTCATAGTTCACCTATTGGTGGACACTCGGGCATCAGAGGTACTTATGAAAGAATAAGCAAGTTTCTATGGTGGCCTTCATTGAGGCTAGATGTCACAAAATTTGTGAAGGAATATGATGTATGCCAGCAACAAAAGCATGAGACTCTGGCATACCCAGGGCCACTGCAACCCCTTCCTATCCCAGAAACACCTTGGGTTGATATCTCCATGGATTTCATAGAGGGTCTACCTAGTTCAGAAGGTATGACAGTGATTTGGGTGGTAATAGATAGACGTACCAAATATGGGCACTTCATTGCTTTGAGGCACCCTTTTTCTGCTGCACAGTTGGCTCAAGGCTTCCTCTTACACATTTATAAGTTACATGGGCTACCTACCACTATAGTCTCTGATAGAGATAAGGTATTCATTAGTCTATTTTGGCAATCCCTCTTCAAAATGGTGGGCACCAAACTGCAGATGAGTTCAGCTTACCACCCCCAAACCGATGGACAGACTGAAAGAGTTAATCAGGTCCTCGAATGCTACCTTAGATGTATGATGACTTAACAGCCCCACAAGTGGAATTCTTGGTTGTCCCTAGCTGAATGGTGGTACAACTCTCACTTCCACACTGGATTACAAGCAACTCCTTTTGAAATGCTCTATAGGTATAAACCACCACACCTTAATTTCCATCAGTTTGGATAGGTAAAAGATCCAACCACCAAACAGTTTTGTAAGGAAAGGTCCCAGTTACTGTAGTTGATGAAGCAACACTTAGTGGAATCACAGTCAAGAATAAAGGGCTATGCTGACAAACACAGGACAGAGAGATCCTTTGTTCCAGGTGATATGGTTTTTCTCAAAGTTAAACCTTATACACAAACTTCACTGACACAGTTAAAACATGGAAAAATGGCTCCTAAGTATTATGGTCCTTTTCGAGTGGAAGAGAGACTAGGATTGGTGGCATATAAACTTCAATTACCCAACTATTCAAAGATACATCCAGTTTTTCATGTCTCTCTGCTCAAGAAAAAGATTGGGTCTCAATGCACTGCCTCACTTGTACTTCCTCCTCTGAATTCAGTGGCAGAAACTACAGTGGAGCCTATTGCTATCTTAGAGAGAAGGATGATTAAGAGGAATAATGCAGCTAAAGTGAAGGTCTTGGTTCAATGGGAAAATTCCCTTCCCTCTAAAGTTACTTGGGAGGATTGGAACCAGTTACACAACAAGTTTCCTCAATTCAACCCTTGAGGACAAAGGCCTTTTTTAAGGGGAGGGGAATGTAAGGAACAAGGCTGGCAGCTCAAGTTTCAGATTAGTTTAAGCATAAACTGAGTTTAGTGAGTTAGTTAAGTAGCAAGGGTATTTTAGTCTTTTAGCTGCTATTAAGCTGGATATTATTGTCCTTATTTGTTGAGTCGGTTAGATTTGTTCCTAGGAATGTAGGAGGCATGTGGCCATGTGCTCAGCTCCTTGCTCAATCATTTTTCATTTCATTCCTTTTGCTGATGAAGGGAATATGTAGGCAATCTATCTCATTTTTTGATTATGAATGAAAATCTGTTATTGCTTCTTCCCCAATTCTCTCTTCTCTCTCTATTATTCTCTCTCTTTTCCCCCTTCCTTACTCTATTTTCTGTTATTTCTCTGTCAAATTTCACTAGATAAGTCCAATTACTGAGACTTGTCCCATTTCAGCTGCTAAGGTATTGAACTAATTAAGCTAGTTCCTTACAGTTTGTTCCAGAAGAAGTAATTTTTGGTCTCTTGTCAAAGAGGCTTGAAGAAGGAAACTGCAGGGGTGAAAGTGGGTTCATTCTGGATGGGATTCCTCGAACAAAGATCCAAGCTGTGAGTTACATGTTTATTTGAATTATCTTTTTTTTGTTTTTCTTTAAACTATGTACTTAAGTAATACTCTGGAGCATGCAGCTTGTCTTTTAGGTGCTTAATAGTTGTTGTATCATATTTGAAATCTGTACATATAATCCTCCATTTTCTGTATGCCGAACTATTGGAAAATTAGTATCTCATGTGGTTCTGATATGCTGGACTGGCATAGTTACATCATTGTATGACATTATGCTCCCTCCATCCAGGGAAAAGAATCCAACTTGCTCTCAAAATTTCTTGATGTTATGTTTAGTAGGATATTTTGTGTTGACATTGTGTTGGGTATTTATGTTTGTGTGGTGATATGATGTAATCAAACAGCCCTCAAGCTATTTTCAAAGATCCATTCAGGAGGGGTAACCATATTTTGGTAAGTTATTTTGTTTTTAGCTTGTTTAATCTGTTTATTCACTTACAGTTCCCTTGTGTTTTAGATTGTTTTGTTTTTTTCCTTGAGTTCCTTGAGCTACTAATTCTTTTTCAAAGATCCATTTAGATTGTTTCACTTACAGTTCCCCTCCAGTCACCATCGTTTATTATTGGTATTTAGTTCTCATCAGTTACGAGAAACTATTTATAGCACAATCTCTATTTATCAAACTTACCAGAGAAAGAATATGCTCCATATTTATCATGATTCTGTTTATTATGCAGTAATCTCTCTCTTTGGTAGGAATCCTTGTTGAATCCATCATGAAAGCTTTTGACCGGTTCTGAACTATTTCTTTCTAAATGATCCTTTCCCAAAATATTTGGATACCTGCCGTAATATTTACAAAAGGAGTGTATTCAAATTGAACTTCTTAAAATTGGGCATAGATGTTCTCCTTTTGGACTATTATTAACAGCAAAAATAGCCTCATTTCTTCAAATAACTTTTCTTGTTTAACATGTTTTTTGTTTTGTTTTGAAGATCGAGGCTGCACTGCAAGAAGGGGTTGATTTAATGTCATACGAATACGAATACTGCTCTTAGGCTACCCTGAAGCTCTTAGGCTACTGCTATCATACGAATACTGCTCAGGCAAAAATAATTGCAAACAAGATGGTTACTGCCATTTAATGTCTCTACAATGCATAATTGTTTATCTTCCTTCGGCCAATGTCAGGTATATATGATATCATTTCATTTCCGTTTTAAGTTCACTTTCCAAACAAACCATTGCAGTCAAAGTATTGGAATCAAACTATACTAAGGAATAAGGATGAACTCTGATGCAGTTTCCATTTAGACCGTGTACATCATATTTTGACCTGTTATGTCAAGATTATGTCAAACAGGTGCTAAGAATGACTAAAAATTGTCTTTCCTCTTTTGTACGTTAATTATCTTGTAATTAGAAATCCAAAAGATGCTCTCATCCCCTTAGTGGAAAATAGTAGAAATTTATCAGAAAGAAGAGAATCCAGGATGGTATAGAATAAATCCTACTATTAAAAAGAAAAAATTGATAAAAGCGATGTCCTTGTTAGACTACAGCTTCAAGACTGCTACCTACACGGCTAAACCCATGAAGTGAAAAGAAAAGCCATCCCTTAGAAGGTGCATCGGAAGATAACTGTTTCCAAAATCCTACTGTAGCATCGAGCCTAAAATTGGAGATCCAAAAGATAATAAATTGTGCCTAGCTATCCCATAATCACTAGCCACTAGGTGACTAGGTGTTGGTTTTGAATCCTCCCTATCTCAGCATCCAAGTGTACAAAAATGAAAGGATATTGTACTTATCAGCCACTGCTTAATCATTACTTAGCAATAAGAAGCATATTATCTTCTATGGTCTTTCACAATGGGCATAATACTTCTATATAGTTGTTTATCTTTCTTTACTGGTTATGAACTAATTAGCTTCCCAACATTATGCAGGCATATATGTATGGATTCTTTAAGAACAAGTGCATCATTTTTCTTACAAGGAGCAATCACTTAGCCTGTCTCTTGGCCTAATATCATCCACGAATCATGATGTAGCATACAATCTCTCTTAGCAAAAGTTACTGGCGTATTTTGGGAGAACCTAGGGTTTTTTGCACATGCTTAGGTTGTAGCTTACTTTTATGGCTAGTTTGGTTTATTTTGTGGATTGAAAAGTGAATTTGAGATATATATGGATAGTTTGGTATATATTTTGTGGATATAGTAATTTGAAACTGTAAACGAATGGTATTATTGGGATGTATTTTGAATGGTTGATACATTTTGGCAACGAAAAATTAACTTAATAACAACGGAGAGGATATTATTGCTAATACTAAAATAAAAGGCAACATTTTTTATCGTTGCAAATCATATCAACTTTCGTTGTACATATAAAGAAATGGCAACATATAATGTCGTTGCTAATCGACGACTTTCGTTGCTATTGAAAAATAGTCAGCAACAAACATTTTCGTTGCTGATTCAGCATAATGTCGTTGCCAAATAATATAATCAGTAATGAAAATCGTTGCTAAAAAGTTTACATTCCGCAACGAAAGCAAGCTTAGGCAACAATTTTCATAATTTACTGCAACGAAAAATGTCGTTACAAAATGGTGTCAATTGCAACGAAAATGCATGGTCATTGCAAAAAAAAAGAGTTCATTTCGTTGCCAATTAGCAGGCTTTTGCAACAAAATAGGGTTTTTAGCAACAAAATTTTAATTATTCTGCAACAATACATTTTGTTGCTAAAGGATCGATGTATCTGTATGAAAGCCAAATTTCGTTGCAAAATGTATTACTTTTGGCAACGAAAAAAATAAGTTCGTTGTGGAACAATTAGCAACGCTCATTGCGTAACAAAAGACACAACGACAGTAAAGTCGTTGCCAAAACCCTTTAGCAATGAAAATCGGTTGTTGCTGAAGGCCCATTTTTTTGTAGTGAATATTCCCTATTAAAACGAATATTCCCTGACCAATCGAATATTATATAACCACTTGCTTACTTTGCAAAATTTCTAAATATTATCCACAACTATAACATTATATCAAATCCACACCATAATATTCAAAAATATATTTCGAGAAAATTATTCTTTATTCATAAAAGTTGGGGTCTTACAACCTCCCCTTCTTATGAAATTTCATCCTCGAAATTAGGGTGCGTACCTGGTATGTCGAAGAGGTGAGGATACCTTGATTTCATTTCAGATTCTAACTCCCAGGTCATTTCCTCCACATCGTGGTTTCTACACAAAACTTTGACTTGAGGTATAACTTTAGAGCGTAGAATATGATCCTTCTTATTCAAGATTTTAGCAGGTAACTCTTCATACGTTAAATCTTCCTCTATCTCGTCTGGTTCTAATTTAATAATATGGTTCGGGTCTTTCACATATTTACGTAACATAAATATGTGAAAAACGTTATGAACACGAGACATACTTGGTGGTAAGGTGAGTCTATAGGCCACAATTCCTACTCGATCGAGGATTAAAAATGGGCCAATGAATCGAGGATTGAGCTTTTCTCTCTTTTCAAATCTTGTAACTCCTTTTCATGGAGCAACACGTAACAACACATGATCTCCAATATTGAATTCCACGTCATTTCGATGAAGATAAACATAACTCTTTTGTCGATCTTGTGAGTTTTTTATACGTTGTCGGATCGTTTGAATCTTATCCGTAGTCATACGTACCAAATCCGGTCCCAACAACGTTGCTTCACCCACCTCATCCCAAAGATCTTTGGAAGCGACACTTTCTTCCATACAACACCTCAAATGGAGCCATGCCAATACTTGCTTGATAACTGTTGTTGTAGGAAAACTCCATCAATGGTAAGAACTTGTCCCAACTTCCCTTGAAGTCAAGGACACAGAGTTTTAATAAATCTTCAAGAGTTTGAATAGTCCTTTCTGACTGCCCATCCGTTTGAGGATGATATGCCGAACTAAATCATAAATCCGTGCCCATAGCTTTTTGTAAACTATCCCAAAATCTTGAAGTGAATCTTGGGTCTCGATCAGAAACTATGGATACTGGCATACCATGCAATCTTACGATCTCGTTTATGTACATACTAGTAAGACGTTCAAGTGTAAAAGTTTCTCGTATCGGTAAGAAATGAGAAGACTTGGTCAATCTATCAATAATGACCTAAATCACATCTATGCCTTGAGAAACCTTGGGAAGACCAGTAACGAAATCCATGGTAATGTGCTCCCACTTCCATTCTGGAATTTCAAGTGGTTGCTGATGGACTTTTGGCACTTGATGTTCGCGCTTGACTCGTTGACAAGTTAGACACCTTGAGATAAACCCCGCTATCTCTCTCTTCATATTGCTCCACCAAAATGTATGTCGAAGATCACGATACATTTTGGTACTCCCACGATGGATTGCAAATGGTGTATTGTGCGCCTCCATCATGATTTTATACTTCAAGTCAGAAACATTAGGAACACAAAGACTGGAGTTTACTCGAAGTATTCCTTCTTCATCGATTCTTGCTTCCGGAATAGCACCTTCTTGCACTTTCTTCTTCATACGCATCAGCTCCAGGTCTGTAGTTTGAGCAGCTTTAAATTTATCGATTAAAGTTAGTTCCACTCATATATTCACCATCATCACATGGGTCCCTAGAGTCTTTAACTATATTTCCATCCTTTCTAAGTCATACAAAATGGGTCTTTGCGTTGACGTTATTGCACTCGTACCTGCATATGATCTTCTACTCAATGTGTCAGCTACTACGTTCGCTTTTCCAGGATGGTATGATCATAATCTTTCAACAACTCAAGCCATCATCGTTGCCGCATGTTGAGTTCCTTTTGAGTGAAGAAATATTTGAGGCTTTTATGATCCGTATAGATCTCCACCTTCTCTCCATACAGGTAATGCCTCCAAATCTTAGCGTTAAAAATGATCTGGCCGCCAACTCTAGATCATGAGTAGGATAATTCCTCTCATATTCTTTGAGTTGTCGAGAGGCATAGGCTATGACTTTCCCATGTTGCATGAGAACACATCCTAACTCTTTTCCTGAAGCATCATCATGAGATGACAAATCCCTCCGAGCGGATGGTATTGTCGAGCAGTCTTGAAATGAGTCTCCTCTTGAGTTCTTGAAAACTCTTTTCACATTCCTCGCCTCCAACCAAATTTTGTATCTTTTCGAGTCAGCTGAGTTAATGGAGTAGCGATTCGAGAAAACCCTTCTACGAATCTCCAATAATAACCAATTTAAAGCCGAGAAAGCTATGTGATTTGATTCATCGACGTAGGTTGCTCCCAGCTTTGAATTGTTTCAATCTTTGTTGGGTCAACATATATTCCATGATTTGATATCACGTGCCCCAAGGAATGAAACTTCCTCAAGCTAGAACTCGCATTTCTTCAACTTGGCATAAAGCTTGTTTTCACGAAGCTTTTGGAGTATCAGCCTCAAGTGTTGCTCATGGTCTTCACAGGTTTTGGAGTATATGAGGATGTTATCAATAAATACGACCACAAAGTGATCCAAATATTCCTTGAATACTCTCGGTTCATCATATCCATGAAGGCAGCAGGAGCATTAGTCAATCCAAAAGACATGACTAGGAATTCATAATGCTCGTACCGAGTTCTAAAAGCAATTTTTGGAATGTCATCAGTTTTAATCTTCAACTGATGATATCCGGAACGAAGATCAATCTTTGAAAAGAATTTGGCGCCTTGCAACTAGTCAAACAGGTCATCAATGCGAGGCAACGGGTACCTATTTTTGATGGTGACATGATTCAACTCCCGATAATCAATACAAAGTTGCATACTCCCATTTTTCTTCTTTACAAATAAAGCAGAGAGCACCCCAAGGAGACGTCTTTAGAACGAATGAAACCGATGTCTAACAATTCTCGTAGTTGGGTTTTAACTCTCGAAGTTCAATAGAGCCATTCGATATGGGCTTTTGAAATGGGTTTTTATCTGGATTTAAGGTCGATACAAAATTCAATTTCATGCTTTTGGGGTAGGGTAGGGAAGTTCTTGTGGAATACGTCAGGAAATTTATTAACAACAGAAATATCATTCAAATCTGACGTATCTTTATTTAAATCCGTGACATGGGCTAAGAAAGCTTGACATCCGTTTTTCAATAAACAAATAGCTTTATGACTTGATATGACAATGATTGATTTTAGTGGTTTGGTTGCTTGAATTCGCATAATAGGTTGGTTAGGAATATGAAAGCTAACAACCTTACGAAAATAATCAATTTTAGCATGATGAGTAGTTAACCAATCAACCCCTAAATCAAATCAAATGAAAGTATTTTCAAAGAAATAAGATCGACAGGTAACGTGCGGTTACCGATTTGAATCAAACAAGACTTATAAACTGTGGATGTATTGAAGGTTTCTCCAAACGGAGTTTCAACAGATAAGTCAAAGTCTAATTTCTCCGGAGTCAAATTTAAACGTTGAGCGCAAGTAGGAGAAATAAAGGAATGGGTAGAACCAGTATCAAATAAAGTATAAACTTCGCTAGAGTTTATGATTAGCTTACCCGTGATCACCTCGTTCGGATTCCTCACTTTTTGGGAGGTTACGACAAATGCTCTCCCTTGAACTACCAGTTTTGTCTTATCTGGGACACCCTTTGATGCCTCCATCCAAGCTGGACTTGACTTTGGTGCACGATAAAATCGGGCTAGGTGACCTTCTTTTCCACAATTATAACACGCTTAAGACGCAGACGTGCGGTTTGGACTTATGTGTCCTTCCTCCACATTTGTAACATGTCTGGTAGGTGGTCGTTCTCCTTCTTAACAATAGGTCTTTGGTCTTTGACGTCTTTCCATCCTTGTTGAATCTCCTCTTCTTGAAATGTCCACTCTTATTATCATGGCCATGATTACCACCGAAGTGATTATCATTTCTGGCATGTTGATTCCCTCCACGTTTGTTGTCACCGCTTCGATGACTACTACCACTGGTATTATCGACTTTTCGGTTGCTCTCTCTTGGTTGGGTTGACTTATCTCGCTCCAATAACTGAGCCCTATTCACAACATCTGAATACAAACACAGTTTGTGAGAAATTAGGTATTGACGTATCTCGGGTTTCAAACCTCTTAGAAACATCTGTGTCATTCTCTCCTCATTATCAACCAAGTGGGATGCAAACCGAGACAACTCGGCAAACTTAGCTTCGAACTGCGCCACGATCATATTGTTTTGCTCAAGCTTGATGAACTCTACCTCCTTCATGTGATGAATACTTTCAGGAAAGTATTTGTCATTGAACAGCTCTTGGAACTTCTCCCAAGACATTTTGAGTATGGCAGGTTGAGTACGCTTTACAGATTCCCACCAGTAATATGCCTCTGCTCGCAACATGAAGGTGGCAAAGGGAACCTTTTGCTCCTCGGAGCATCCCAAGACATCAAATATCTTGTTGATCTGCTTTATCCACGTCTCCACCTTAAGTGGTTTTGGCTCTCCAAAAAACTCTGGTGGTCCCAGCTCCTTGAACTGCTTAGCGGTGACCGTCCGAGAGTTGTCAGTGTTTCTACCTGCATTTTGGACAGGATCCACTTTCGCCTGATGTTGCATGAATTGCATAAAGCCTCTGAACATCCCATCGTTCACCATTTCATCTGTGTTATTGTTTACATGAGGATTATTGTCTTCATGTTGCATATTATCCTGGGCATTAATCTGTGGTGACTCAATGGTCTCATGTGCTTCATTGTTTATCTCAACATTTTCGGATGCCATTTTCAAATACTACCACAAAACAAGGGTTAATTAACATATCACATATTATCCCTATACTTTGACCGACTAATTAAATACCAAATAAACTTAGGTAGGTCATACTAGCGAAGGAATTCCCCGTCTCTCCCCACCTAGTTCTTGTCTCACATCTCAACCAGGGATTATATCCCTAAGCTTTGATACCAACTGTGACGCCCCCAAAATAGGTATACATCACCCATCTTGAGTCGCCAAATACATGGTACAAAATTCAAATACAACTTAATTATACAACAGTCGTGTAAAATACGACAAAACATAATCTAAGAGTTTTAATAAGAATATTGTCATCTAGACAATATCCACACTCAATTGAGTCCTCATTACATTTATTATCACACAAACAAAATAGTGAGGACTACTAATGCTATCATCTGGTCCATCATTCCGTTCCCCGACTAGTCCCGGCTACGTTCTCATTTCTTGAAGATAACAGTGAAAGAAAGGGTGAGCTCAACTAGCCCAGTAAGAAATATTATGACTAAGATAATGCAGAATAAATTATCATTAGTCTTCAACAATGTTAAACTGATAAAATATAATAGACATCAAGTTTAACTGCAGCAGGATAAGAAATCCATTAGAAGAGTCAAGTAGAGCATGATATCTACTATCTTCTATGATTTAAAATGTTTTCATCAATTTTTATCATTTGAGACTCAAATTTTAATAAATAAACCACATCATCGAGTCATCCTCAGACTACTGGATCAAGGATATTCATTAAATCATCAATGGTCATGACTATACTGAATAATCCCTGGTTATAATCATACCAAAAACTGTTCATCAATGCACTACAGGCTACTAAGGACTTTTACCACATCATGTATAACATTACAGGTCATGATTATTACGAATAATCCATGGTCATAATCATACCAAGTCCATCTATGCACGTAAGCCAAAGATGACTTTTATCACAATATAAGCATGAGGATGATGACAATGACATAATAATTCAATTAAACAAGTTCAAGAATAAATTTTAAAGATTTATAAGTTAATTTATCTTGAAATCAATTACGTCCAAATTGTCAACATGATTCTGCTTTGTGGAGTAAAATTCAAGAATGCTCGCAAGAATATTTCAATGAAAAGATACCGGATGAAGCGCAAATATCCAGGATATTCTACTAATTTTATGGAGTATAGAAACAAAAAATTTAATCAAATGAGTATCATAGAATATATGAAACATCAAATTGATTTTCACCCGCCATGCGGTAATCCATGTAGATAGATCATTTCCATAATTTAATAAGGAATGCATACGAAGGATCATTCACCATGCATGTGATAATCCACATAGACAGGTTATTCCAACAGAATAATAAAGAATGGAACCAGGTTATGCGTAATCCGCACAGACAGGATATTCCAACAAAATAATAAGGAATGGAATAACAAAAGAATTCACCATGCATGTGATAGACCGCACAGACAGGTTATTCCAACAGAATAATAAAGAATGAAACCAGGTCTAGCATAATCCGCACAGACAGGATATTCCAACAGAATAATAAAGAATTGAACCAGGTCTAGCGTAATCCGTACAGACAGGTTATTTCAATAAAATAATAAAGAATGGAACCAGGTCTAGCATAATTCGCACAGGCAGTATATTCCAACAGAATAATAAAGAATGGAATAACAGAAGAATTTCACCATGTATGCGCTTATCCAGCATAGGCAAAGTTATTCCAACATAATAATAAAGAATGGAATAATGAAGCTCTCTTCATGAATCTGAAAGAAATAATACCCCTTACCTTATAAAGAAACTTGATCTTTGGAGTAGAGGTAGCGAGACTTTCTTCTTCTTTCTCTCTATAATTCTCTCTATAATAATTGCTCTATAGCTTTTGTGAATTGGTGAGAAATGAAGGAAGAATGAGCTTATTTATAGGAAAATATAGTTTCGATAATTGCACGTTTTGTGGCTCAAAATATTACAATACAATACCTTCAACTTTTATTTCATTTTTAATTTAGTCCTGCAAGTATTATCAAACTTGCACCACCTCCCCTAATAGTAAATAATATGAATAAATAGTTCAATCATGTGAATCAATAGTTATAATCATGTGAAAATACGAATTACAGTATAGTACCTCCATCTATAGCTCCATTTTTAACTTAGTCATGCAAATATTATCAATCTTGCACCAACTCCCCTAATAGTACAAGAATGTGAATCAATAGTACACACATGTGAACAAATAGTTATAATCATGTGAATTAATAGAAATTAATTGCTCATTTATATCTAGGTTAATTACTGGTCGTCAAAGATAACTTCTAGACATCAATTAATATCGAAATAAATGTCGATTTCCACTAACACTAATAATTCCAACACAATGGAACTATCAATTTCATCTTTAATCAACACGAACTTATTCATCATTAATATTATAACTCATGATATTTAACAACCGTGTCGTTTCGAGGAAGAGGGATTTAGATAAGGATTTATCCTTATTGGCGCGCAATTAGATGACCAAACCTCTCCTTGACAGAACTTCTAGACATTATAAATATTACAATTTAATAATATGAATAACTTTGTCGTCTCAATTATTGATTTAATAATATATCATATTATGCAGATGATACTATGACAATAATCGAATCAATAATATGAGAGATATGATGCAGTAATTACTGTAGCAATAATTGAGTATAACTTAGTGACTTCTCACGTAAGCATCAATAATCAATATCGTGTGCTGGTATGCAACCACACGTATTACTGTACTTTTACTACCGGGTAGTTCAACAGTTTAATGTTAAAACTTCCACCGTTATCTTTATAAAAAGATAATTATGTCATTTTCTAACTATGACAATACTTCCGTTGTGGGGTCCACCAATGATTGTTCTGTCGTACGAATATTCCCTATTAAAACGAATATTCCCCGACCAATCGAATATTATATAACCACTTGCTTGCTTTGCAAAATTTGTAAATATTACCCACAACTATAACATTATATCAAATCCACACCATAATATTCAAAAATATATTTCGAGAAAATTATTCTTTATTCATAAAAGTTGGGGTCTTACAGTTATCAAACAAGTATTGGCATGGCTCTATTTGAGGCGTTGTATGGAAGAAAGTGTCGTTCTCCAGTATGCTGGGATGAGGTGGGTGAAGCAACGTTATTGGGACCGGAGTTGGTACATATGACTATAGAAAAGATTCAAACGATCCGACAACGTATAAAAATCTCACAAGATCGACAAAAGAGTTATGTTGATCTTCATCAAAAGGACATGGAATTCAATATTGGAGATCATGTGTTGTTACGTTTTGCTCCATGGAAAAGAGTTACGAGATTTGGAAAGAGAGGAAAGCTCAATCCTCGATTTATTGGCCCATTTGTAATCCTCGATCGAGTAGGAACTGTGGCCTATAGACTCGCCTTACCGCCAAGTATATCTTGTGTCATAATATTTTTCAAATATCTATGTTACGTAAATATATGAAAGACCCGAACCACATTATTGAATTAGAACTGGACGAGATAGCAGAAGATTTAACATATGAAGATATACCTATTAAAATCTTGGATAAGAAGGATCATATTCTACGCTCTAAGGTTATACCTCAAGTCAAAGTTTTGTGGAGAAACCACGATGTTGAGGAAATGACCTGGGAGTTAGAATCTGAAATGAAGTCAAGGTATCCTCGCCTCTTCGACATACTATGTACGCACCCTAATTTCGTGGATGAAATTTCATAAGAAGGGGAGGTTGTAAGACCCCAACTTTCATGAATAAAGATTACTTTTTCTCGAAATATATTTTTTTAATATTATGGTGTGGATTTGATATAATGTTATAGTTGTGGATAATATTTACAAATTTTGAAAAGTAAACAAGTGGTTATATAATATTCGATTGGTCGGGGAATATTTGTTTTAACAGGGAATATTCGTACGACGGCATAATCATTGGTGGACCCCACAACGGAAATATTATCATAGTTAGAAAATGACAAAAATATCTTTTTATAAAAAGAACGGCGAAAGTTTTACCGTTAAACTGTTGAACTACCCGGTAGTAAAAGTACAGTAATACACGTGGTTGCATAGTAGCACACGGTATTGATTATTGATGCTTACGTGAGAAGTCACTCAGTTATACTCAATTATTGCTACAGTAATTACTGCATAATATCTCTCATATTATTGATTCATTTATTGTCACGGTATCAATATTTTATATTATTAAATCAATAATTGAGACGACAAAGTTATTCATATTATTTTTTGCAATATTGACGATGTCTAGAAAGTTCTGTCGATGAGAGGTTTGGTCACCTAATTGAGCGCCAATAGGGAGAAATCCTAATCGGAAAGGTCTCTCTTTCCTGGGAATGATCTGGTTGTTAAATATTATGAGTTATAATATTAATGATGAATAAGTTCGTCTTGATTAAAGATGAAATTGATAGTTCTATTGTAAGACCCCAACTTTTATGAATAAAGAATAATTTTCTCGAAATATATTTTTGAATAGTATGGTGTGGATTTGATATAATGTTATAGTTGCGGGTAATATTTACAAATTTTGTAAAGTAAGCAAGTGGTTATATATTATTCGATTAGTCGGGGAATATTCGTTTTAATAGGGAATATTCGTACGATGGCACAATCATTGGTGGACCCCACAACAGAAGTATTGTCGTAGTTAGAAAACGGCATAATTATCTTTTTATAAAAATAACGGCGAAAGTTTTACCGTTAAACTGTTGAACTACCCGGTAGTGAAAGTACAGTAATACGCGTGGTTGCATAGTAGCACACTGTATTGATTATTGATGCTTACGTGAGAAGTCACTAAGTTATACTCAATTATTGCTACAATAATTGTTGCATCATATCTCTCATATTATTGATTCGATTATTGTCACAGTATCATTTGCATACTATGATATATTATTAAATCAATAATTGAGACGACAAAGTTATTCATATTATTAAATTGCAATATTTACAATGTCTAGAAGTTATGTCAATGAGAGGTTTAGTCATCTAATTCCTCGCCAATAAAAAGAAATCCTTATCGGAAAGCCCCCTCTTTTTTGGGAATGACCTGGTTGTTAACTATTGTGAGTTATAATATTAATAATGAATAAGTTCGTGTTGATTAAAGATGAAATTGATAGTTCCATTGTGTTGGAATTATTAGTGTTAGTGGAAATCGACATTTATTTCGATATTAATTGATGTTTGGAAGATATTGACTAGTCGGGTAATTAACCGGATAAATGAGCAATTAATTTTTATTAATTCACATGATTATAACTATTTGTTCATATGTGTGTACTATTGATTCACATTCTTGTAATATTAGGGGAGGTGGTGCAAGTTTGATAATACTTGCAGGACTAAATTAAAAATGAAAGAAAAGTTGAAGGTATTGTACTGTAATATTTCGAGCCCCAAAACGTGCAATTATCCAAACTATATTTTCCTATAAATAGAAGCTCATTCTTCCTTCATTTCTCACCAATTCACAAAAGCTATAGAGCAATTATTATAGAGAGAAATTATAGAAAGAAAGAAGAAGAGAAGTCTGCTACCTCTCTACTCCAGTATCCAGTTTCTTTCTAAGGTAAGGGGTATTATTTCTTTTGTATTCATGAAGAGAGCTTCTGTTATTCCATTCTTGATTATTATGTTGGAATAACCTGTCTATGCAAAGTACCGCATACATGGTGAAATTCTTTTGTTATTCCATTCTTTATTATTCTGTTGGAATATCCTGTCTGTGCGGATTACGCTAGACCTGGTTCCATTCTTTATTATTCTATTAGAATAACCTGTCTGTGCGGTCTATCGCATGCATGGTGAATTCTTTGTTATTCCATTCTTTATTATTCTATTGGAATATCCTGTCTGTGCGGATTACGCTAGACTTGGTTCCATTCTTTATTATTCTGTTGGAATATCCTGTTTGTGCGGATTATGCTAGACCTGGTTCCATTCTTTATTATTCTGTTGGAATAACCTGTCCGTGCGGTCTATCTCATGCATGGAGAATTCTTCTGTTATTCTATTCATTATTATTTTGTTGGAATATCCTGTTTGTGCGGATTACGGATGACCTGGTTCCATTCTTTATTATTCTGTTGGAATAACCTGTCTATGTGGATTATCACATGCATGGTGAATGATCCTTCGTATTCATTCCTTATTAAATTGTGGAAATGATCTGTCTACGTGGATTACCGCATGGCGGGTGAAAATCCATTTGCAGTTTCATATATTCTATGATACTCATTTGGTTAAAGTTTTAGGTTTCTATACTCCATGAAATTAGTAGAATATCCTGGATATTTACGCTTCATCCGGTATCTTTTCATGGAAATATTCTTCTGAGCATTATTGAATTTTACTCCACAAAGCAGTATCATGTTAACAATTTGGACGTAATTGATTTCAAGAGAAATTAACTTATAAATCTTTAAAATATATTCTTGAACTTGTTTAATTGAATTATTAAGTCATTCTCATCATCCCCATGCTTATGTTGTGATGAAAGTCATCTTTGGCTTACGTGCATAGATGGACTTGGTATGATTATGACCAGGGATTATTTGTAATAATCATGACCTATAATGTTATAAATGATGTGGTAAAAGTCCTCAAGAGCTTTGTAATGCATTGATGGGACGTTTTTTGGTATGATTATGACGGGGAATATTCGGGTATAGTCATGACCATTGATGATTTAATGAATATCCTTGGCCTCGTAGTGCGGGGATGACTCAATGATGTGGTTTATTTATTGTTGAGTCTCGTGATAAAAATTGATGAAAACATTTTAAATCATAAAAGATAGTAGATATCATGCTCTACTTGACTCTTATAATGGATTGCTTATTAGATTGCGATTAAACTTGATGTCTATTGTATTTTATCGGTTTAACATTGTTGAAGACTAATGATAATTTATTCGCATTATCTTAGTCATAATATTTCTTCTTTGGGCTAGTTAAGCTCACCCTTTCTTTCACCGTTATTCTCTTGAGGAAATGAGAGCGTAGTGGCAGACTTGCTTGGGAAACCTGGGTGACGGTCAGATGATAGCATTAGTAGTCCTCACTATTCTATTAAATAGTGTGACAATAAATGTAATGAGGACTCAATTGAGTGTGGATATTGTCTAGATGACAATATTCTTATTAAAACTCTTAGATTATGTTTTGTCGTATTTTACACGACTATTGTATAATTAAGTTGTATTTGAATTTTAAACCATGTATTTGGTGACTCAAGATGGTTGATGGCTTCACATCTATTGTGTTGGGATTATTAATGTTAGTGGAAATCGACATTTATTTCTATAATAATTGATTTCTGGAGGTTATATTGACCAATCGGGTAATTAATCGGATAAATGAATAATTAATTGCTATTAATTCACATACTTATAACTATTTGTTCACATGTGTGTACTATTGATTCACATACATGTACTATTAAGGGAGGTGATGCAAGATTGATAATACTTGCATGACTAAATTAAAAATGGAGGTATAGATGAAGGTACTATACTGTAACTATTTTTTTCACATGTATAGAATTATTGATTCACATGAATGTACTATTGATTCACATGATGTACTATTAGGGGAGGTGGTGCAAGTTTGATAATACTTGCAGGTCTAAATTAAAAATAAAGAAAAAGATGAAGGTATTATACTGTAATATATTGAGCCCCAAAACGTGCAATTATCGAAACTATATTTTTCTATAAATAGAAGCTCATTCTTCTTTCATTCTCACCAATTCACTAAGACTCACAAGAGCAATTATAGAGAGAGAAGCTATAGAGAGAAAGAAGAAGAGAAGTTTGTTACCTCACTATTCCAGTATCCAATATTCTTCTAAGGTAAGGGATATTATTTTGTTCAGTATTCATAGGAATAATATTTTCTTCCATACTCTGTAGTATATGAGTAATATTATTTCGTCTCGTATTCCTGATTATACCCTCATTTTGTTAAAGTATTGCTTCTATACTCCGTGAAATTAGTAGAATATCCTTAAAATTTGCGCTTCATCTAGTATCGTTTCACAAGGATATTTTCTGCACATTCTTGTTAAATTTTAAGCTTTTCATGCCGAAGTACTGTCCATGAGTACTATTCATTCATAAAGTACTATTCACGAGTACTATTTATAAAGTACTATTCATGAATTACTATTCATAAAGTACTATTCATAAAGTACTATTAAAGGGGTATTATTCACCCATGTACTATTTACCCGGAGTACTATTCATGACAAAAATTGATTTCTTTTCGGTCCAAATAATTTTTGATATAAATTTCATTCTTGAATTTTAATCCACAAAGTAGTATCATGTTGGCAATTTGATAATTATTGAATTCTGGATAAATTAAATTATAAATCTTTAAAAATTTATCCTTTGCTTTCTTTTAATTGAATTCTTATATCATTGTTGTGACGCCCCCAAAAATAGGTATACATCACCCATCTTGAGTCGCCAAATACATGGTACAAAAATACAAATACAACTTAATAATACAACTGTCGTGTAAAATACGACAAAACATAAACTAAGAGTTTTAATAAGAATATTGTCATTTAAACAATATCCACACTCAATGGAGTCCTCATTACATTTATTGTCACACTATTTAACAGAATAGTGAGGACTACTAATGCTATCATCTAGACTGTCACTCCGTTCCCCGACTCGTCCCAACTATATTCTCATTTCCTGAAGAGAACAGTGAAAGAAAGGGTAAGCTCAACTAGCCCAGTAAGAAATATTATGACTAAGATAATGCAGAATAAATTATCAATAGTCTTCAACAATATTAAACTGATAAAATACAATAGACATCAAGTTTAACTGCAGCAAAATAAGCAATCCATTAGAAGAGTCAAGTAGAGCATAATATCTACTATCTTCTATGATTTAAAAATATTTTCATCAATTTTTATCACTGAGACTCAGCTTAATAAATAAACCACATCATTGAATCATCCCAGCACTACGGGCCAAGGATATTCATTAAATCATCAATGGTCATGACTATACCGAATAATCCCTGGTCATAATCATACCAAGTCCATCTCTGCACGTAAGCCAAAGATATACAACAATAAAACCAATAATCAACAATCCATCTTTGCACGTAAGCCAAAGATATACAACTCAATAATCAACAGTCCATCTTCTCACATAAGCCAAAGATATACAACAATAAAACCAATAATCAACAATCCATCTTTGCACGTAAGCCAAAGATATACAACTCAATAATCAACAGTCCATCTTCGCACGTAAGCCAAAGATATACAACAATAAAACCAATAATCAACAATCCATCTTTGCACGTAAGCCAAAGATATACAACTCAATAATCAACAGTCCATCTTCGCACGTAAGCCAAATATAACTTTCATCACCATATAAGCATGAGAATGATGACAATGATATAAGCATTAATCAAACGAAAACAAAGATAATTATTAAAGACTTTAAATTTATCCAAATATTATCAACCACTCATAATCTAATATTATTAATATCAGAACAATATTTTAATCACTTCTTAAACTTATAAACAATTTATTTTAATTGTTTACACTTTACCAAATAATGCATTTAATCATTCAAAAATGCCATACTCATAATATTTCATCACCAATGATCAAATCCTTTATAAAAAAATCTGATATACCTTTATATAGGATTTCCAAGCCATAAAATCCTATTTTCCAACTTTGTTACTTCAGATAACATATTTAACTCATATGTTCGTAACTAAACTATTTTCATGAAAAATACCAAATCAGTTCCAAAAATATTTCTTTTCTGGGATTTAGTAAAATATAGTCCCATAATGAACATATATTTTTCTCGGAATTTTTAAAATTCATTTACTATTTTTCAAAAATTAATTTCTAATTAATTCCTTAAGAAATTAGCTACCTCAAGTTTAACTCCAAAAATTCCCAAATCTTGACAAGATCTTACACATGTTAATTTGAGCTTCCAGTTTAAATTTCATGGTCATCGGAGTTATAGAACTCCGGTTATAGCATTTTTCGTTGGAAAAACCTAAATATTGAAATGGTCATACCTTGCTCATTTTAAGTCGGAATGAGCTCATTTTTGGACAGGAGGTACCTTATACAATATACTTTAATGTCCCAAAAGGCCAGAATGTTTCTCACAAATTAAGTGGCCGAAACAGCCCCTTCAAATTTATTGGCAATAGCCTTTTTCGAAATTGGCAGTTTTTGACTCCTTTGCTAAAATCAGTCCACACAAAAATCTACAACACCTTTTCCAGTGATTCCACTTGGATAAGTTATATAACTCATAGATCTAACTCTAGAACTTAACCACACTCAAAAATACGAAATATAATAGGAGATATGGTCAGTTGAATTTCATGTTCCATTTTCACCAAAATCTGATTTTCAACCCTTTGTGATTTCTAAGAAACTTTCACGTTTTCACATAATAACCAACATAACTCATCATGACAATGACATAATAATTCAATAAAACAAGTTCAAAAATAAATTTTAAAGATTTATAAGTTAATTTATCCTGAACTCAATAATGTCCAAATTGTCAACATGATAATTCTTTATAGAGTAAAATTCAAGAATGCTCAGAAGAATATTTCCATGAAAAGATACTCGATGAAACGCAAATATCAAGGATATTCCACTAATTTCATGGAGTATAGAAGCCAAAACTTTAATCAACTGAGTATAATAACGAATATATGAAACTGCAAATGGATTTTCACCCGCCATGCAGTAATCCGCGATATCTGAGATCATTTCCATAATTTAATAAGGAATGAATACAAAGGATCATTCACCATGCATGTGGTAATCCACATGTATGAGTTATTCCAAGCGAGAATAATAAAGAATGGAATAATGAAGGATTCACCATGAGTGCAATAGATCGCATGCAGAAAGTTATTCCCAATGAGAATAATAAATAATGGAACCGAATTAAAGTCCGTACAGAACGCCGCAGATAGGATATTAACGAATAATAACTACGGAATAATAAATAATGAAACCCAGTAAAGGCGTAAATGCACGAGCATGTGATATTTCGGCGAGAATAATAAATAAAGGAACGAGTCAAAGGTGAAATTACGATCGATGGGATATTCCAATGAATAATAAAGAATGGAATAATATAAGAATTTCACCATGTATGCGGTACTTTGCATAAATAGGTTATTCCAACATAATAATAAGGAATGGAATAATAGAAGAATTTCACCATGTATGCAGTACTTCTCATAGACAGGTTATTCCAACATAATAATAAGGAATGAAATAATAGAAGAATTGCACCATGTATGCAGTACTTCGAATAGACAGGTTATTCCAACATAATAATAAGGAATGGAATAATAGAAGAATTTCACCATGTATGTAGTACTTCGCATAGATAGGTTATTCCAACATAATAATAAAGAATGGAATAACAGAAGTTCTCTTCATGAATAAGAAAGAAATAATACCCCTTACGAGTACAACAAATAATATCCCTTACCTTAGAATAAAGCTGGATACTGGAATAGAGAGGTAGCAGACTTCTCTTCTTCTTTCTCTCTATAATTTCTCTCTCTAGAGTTTCAGTGAATTCGTAAGAAATAATGAAGGAATGAGCTTCTATTTATAGGAGAATGGACTGAATAGTAACTAATTCATGAGCGGTCCAGATTGATTTACTTTTTAAGCAGATGATTCCATATTGATTTACTATTAAAACTTTAAACCAACGGTCCATACTGATTCACTATTAAACTTTAAACCAACGATCCATATTGATTTACTAATATAATTTCAACCAATGGTCTGAAAAATTAACACATCTCTTCATGGAATAATATTGTACCCAAAAATGATTTGGACCGAAAAGAAATATATTTTGTTCGGGTGAATAGTATCCCATGAATAGTAACTCATGAATAGTAACTCATAAATAGTAACACATGAATAGTAACTTGTGAATAGTAACTCGTGAATAGTAACTCGTGAATAGTCCTCTGACACGAAAAGTACCCCGAATACCCGATTGAACAATATAACCTCCAGACATCAATTATTATCGACATAAATATCGATTTCTACTAACACTAATAATTTCCACATAATGGATTCCACACAATGGAACTATCAATTTCATCTTTAATCAGCACGAACTTATTCATCATTAATATTATAACTCACAATATTTAACAACCAGGTTGTTCCCAGGAAAGAGGGGGCTTTCCAATAAGGATTTCTCCCTATTGGCGCGCAATTAGGTGATCAAACCTCTCCTTGACAGAACTTCTAAATATTGTAAATATTTTAATTTAATAATATGAACAACTTTGTCGTCTCAATTATTAATTTAATAATATAACATATTGTGCAGATGATACTGTAACAATAATCGAATCAATAATATGAGAGATATGATGCTGCAATTAGCAATAATTGAGTATAACTGAGTGACTTATCACGTAAGCATCAATAACCAATACCCTGTGCTACTATGCAACCACGCGTATTACTGTACTTTTACTACTAGGTAGTTCAACAGTTTTTAACGGTAACACTTCCACCGTTATTTTTATAAAAAGATAATTCTGTCATTTTCTTACTACGATAATGCTTCTGTTGTGGGGTCCACCAATGATTGTGCCATCGTACGAATATTCCCTGTTAAAACGAATATTCCCCGACCAATCGAATATTATATAACCACTTGCTTACTTTGCAAAATTTGTAAATATTACCCACAACTATAACATTATATTATATCCACACCATAATATTCAAAAATATATTTCGAGAGAAATTAATCTTTATTCATAAAATTTGGTGTCTCATAATTGTCATCATCCTTGTGCTTATATTGTGATGAAAGTCATCTTTGGCTTACGTGCATAGATGGACTGTTGATTGGTATGATTATGACTAGGGATCATTCTGTATAATCATGACCCGTAATGTTATAAATGATGTGGTAAAAGTCCTCATTGGCCCGTAGTGCATTGATAGACAGTTATTGGTATGATTATGACCAGGGATTATTCGGTATAATCATGACCATTGATGATTACATGAATATCTTTGGCCCATAGTGCAGGGATAATTCGATGATGTGGTTTATTTATTAAGTTGAGTCTCAGCAATAAAGTGGATGAAAGACTTTTTAAATCAAAGAAGATAGTAGATATCATGCTCTACTTGAATCTTCTAATGGATTGCTTGTTCCGCTGCAGTTAAACTTGATGTTTATTGTATTTTATCAGTTTAACACTGTTGAAGGCTAATAATAATTTATTCTGCATTATCTTAGTCATAATATTTCTTACTGGGCTAGTTGAGCTCACCCTTTTGCTTTCATTGTTCTCTTCAAAAATGAGAACGTAGCCGGGACTAGTCGGGGAATGGAGTGATGGTCCGGGATGGTTCTTTTAGCAGTCTTCACTACTTAGTGTGATAATCAATGTAATGAGGATTGAATTGAGTTTGGATATTATCTAGAAGACAATATTCATGTAAAAACTCAGCTATGGTTTGTCGTATTTTTACACGACAGTTGTATTAAAGAAGTTTGTATTTGATTTCTGTACCATATATTTGGCTACTCAAGATGGGTGATGTATACCTATTTTGGGGGCGTCACACGCATATTCCTTTCTAAGAAAGAATTATATGTTGCGCATACTTACATTCTTCTCAATTGCGAGGAGATTAATGAATTTGTGAGGTATACATGTAAAATTCATATGTATTGGACCTATATCTTAACCTACAATCTCATATTAATATATGTTAATGTTTATAAAATTGTATAGAACATACGATGATGAGTTAAAAGCAAATCAGTCCAGCATCACTGATAAAGATATTCAAGTTAGTCGTGATAAAAATTTTGCTCATTGGCTAAAGGACAAAGTAAGTTTATTTAATTAAGCATGACATATATCGTATTAATTTATGAATTTATTTAATTTAATAGAATTTTTGTAGGCTCTTAATGAGGGAATGATTCCTCCAAATATACAAGTCCTGGCTATGGGTCCAGACAGGGACCAAGTCATTCGCAATGGTTACAAAATAAATGGCTATAAATTTCATACAAAGACATATGCTCGCGATAAAACAATAACTAATACTGGAGTGTGTGTTCAAGGAGATTGTTACAATGAGCTTGGTCGTGCCTTTTATGGGTAGTTGGAGGAAATCATCAAGTTGTCGTACAAGGGTACTTATGGGGGTTATATTAACTTGTTCAAGTGTCGTTGGTTTGATTCAGAAAAAGGGATACGTGTCAATCGACATGGAATCGTCGATATTAACCTCCATAGGTCCACGTACGTCACCGCACCATTTGTGTTGCCAACTCAAACAGTACAAGTATATTACACTCCTAGTCCTGTCAGGAAAAGGGATAGACCGACTGCAGATTGGCAAGTTATAATTCATACTCCCGCGTACAGTCGTGTCCAAGTAGTAGACGGGGATTTCTATCAAGAGGAGATGCTTCATAGACCTCCTATAATAAATATGGAGGACAACAATGAATTAATCCAATTAAAGGGTGGAGATGAACCTGATGAATTGGATCCCGAGATCGTTATTGTTCCAGATGACATTAATACTTAGGAAGAGTTATTGACTGACACTGATACAGAATCTGAAGAAGAAGATGGTTATGAATTTCTGATACTTATACAAAATGATTCTGACTCAGACAACGATTTTCATTAAAATGTATGTTTAGTTTTAATTGTATTACATACAATTAAAGATAGGAATGTTCTCTATATCCTTGACATGTTTATGTACCTTTCATTCATAGTTGTCGTAGTTAACTATTTCATACAATTACTTATCATTATTGTCATTTTACTTATATAAAATGATTATGACTTAGATAATGATTTTCATTAAAATGTATGTTTAGTTTTAATTATATTACATACAATTACATAAATACATGTTCTATATATCCTTGATATGTTTATGTACCTTTCATTTATAGTTGTCGTAGTTAACTATTTCAGACAATTACTTATCATTATTATCATTTTATTTATATATGTAAATCATATAACTTATACTAACATCCTAAATTTTTTATTTGATGTCTTCTAAACCAGCACAACAAAAGGGCAGGTTGGGTCGGGGCCCTAATCATGTGCCGAAGGCCCCAACTAATCCGAATGACCGCATTCTTATACAGATTCGTCCTCATCCAGAAAGCACATAAGTTAAATATGACGCCCCCAAAATAGGTATACATCACCCATCTGGGGTCGCCAGATATACGGTACAGAATTCAAATACAAACTTAATTATACAACTGTCGTGCAAAAGACGACAACACAATAATTGAGTTTTAACACGAATATTATCTTCTAGACAATATCCAAACTCAAATTTAATCTTATTACAATTATTATCACACTATTTCACAAAATAGTGAGGACTACTAAAGCAACCATTTGGACCATCACTCCATTCCTTGACTAGTCCCAGCTATATTTTCATTTCCTAAAGAGAACAATGAAAGAAAAGGGTGAGCTCAACTAGCCCAATAAAGAATATTATGACTAAGATAATGCAGAATAAATTATCGTTAGCCTTCAACAGTATAACAACTGATAGAATACAATAGACAACAAGTTTTAGATCAACAACTACAACATAATAAGTAATTCATTAGAAGAGTCAAGTAGAGCATGATATCTACTATCTTTTATGATTTAAAATTTTGTCGTCAATTTTATCGCTGAGACTCAGCTTAATAAATAATCCACATCACTGAATTATCCATGCACTACGGGCCAAGGATATTCATTAGTATCACGACCACGAATTATCCATGCACTATGGGCCAAGAATATTCGTGTTTTCACCAATGGTCATGAACATGCCAAACAATAATTCATCTTTGCACCCTTGGCCGAAGAGAATGCATGGTCATGATCATACCAACAACTGTCCACCAATGCACTACGAGCCAATGAGGACTTTTACCACATCATTTGTAACATTACAGGTCATGATTACACCGAATAATCCCTGAAAATAATCATATCAATCAATAGTTCATCTTTGTACCCTTGACTGAAGATGACTTTCATCACAATATAAGCATGAGGATGATGACAATGATATAAGCATTATTAAAACAAAATTAAGGATAACTATTAAAGACTTTAAATTTATCCAGAGTTTAAAAATATCCAAATTGTCAACATGATACTACTTTGTGTAGTAAAATTCAAGAATAATATTCATGTCTGAACAATAATTTTGGACAGAAAAGAAATCAATTTTTATCGTAAATAGTACCCCGAGTGAATAGTATTCGAGTGAATAGTATTCCATGAATAGTACTTTGGACAGAAAAGATATTCCTTTTGTGCGATGTGCACCACCATGTCTTGGCTTATGGTATGCCGGGTCTGTCTTTGCTCAGTTAGGTAATGATGTACCCCATCGATCAATCTCTCCATGGTCGTGCGAAGAGCATAGCCCATCTTGTTCATCTTCCTCCTCTTGCACCGCACCTCATCCTCTAGGTCATCTGCCCTATCATTGGCTTCTTCCCACTTCTCCTCGAAGTGAATCCTATCCATCACCTCCATTTCTAACTGAGTTCGGAGAGCCTCCTTCTCCGCCCTCTCACTCAACACCTTCTGCTCTAATTCCTCTAGCTTTCCTGCCACCTCAACATTCCTCGCCACCGCTCGGTGAAACAAAGCTCCCATCTGGATCCCTGCTTCCATACGGTGAGCAATCTCCACCTTCGTCTCCTGCATCACTAACTTCCTCTGATGGTCCTCGTCCCTCAACTTCTAGAATGCAGACTCCCTCTCCCTAGCCTCAGCCTCTAGCTCTTCTACTCTACATCCCAACTCCAATATTTGCTCCTCATATTCTCCTAACATCTTATCCTCAAAAGTAGCCTCGTCGGAGTCCTCCACAGGCTCGGGCTCCACCTCCAAAGGCTCCTCCTCAGGGTCAGACTCCACCTCTTCCTCATCGTCATTATCAAAAGGAGCTACTACTGAAATAGGTTCTGCTATCAAGGGTGTCTCAAATACTACGTGGTTATCACGCGGTTCCTCCTCTACTACTCGGCTAGGTCCTCCCATGTCAGTCATCCTACAATCACCAACATAAGACAACACAAACAACAACTCCATTAGAATGTTAACAAACATAAGTTCATTGTATATAATGAAGTTACATTTCATAACACACTAAGTCTCTCAAGGAAAATTCTACATGAGTTTTATCTCCTTCCTAACTTCTAAGTTCCCTTAAGTTATATTCTAAGGACACTCGCTCCTAAGGTTTATAACAAAGGCTTTGATACCAACCTGTGACACCCCCAAATTCGGACCTCCACTTGGTCACTCGAATTTGGTTAATCACGTTCTCATGGTAAAACCATAATAACTAAAATAACGCATACACAACGGAAAATCTACTTTAGAATAATATACAATGATTTATTATAATTATTCCCCCAAGTCTCGCAACCTACAGTGCTTGATAGATTACATAATAATATCTAATAAAGACTTATTACATGATCATACTTAAGCTTAAACATAATCTAAAATAGTCTTAATACATCATAATAGACTTAAACATAAAAAGGCCAAGCTAGTCGGTAGCCTTGCCCTTGTCTGCTCCAGAAACACCTCCCTGTTCTTCCTTAACTGAAAGGTTTTAAATAAGCAAGGATGAGCACAAATTGCCCAGCAAGTAATATGCAACAAAGGTATAGGGTATAATATCACAAGGTTTGAAATATCGAAGGGTTATTTCTAGGATAGTTCAAAGTGTCAGAATAACATCATGAATAAGGGATATAACAATTCAATATAAATCAACAGATATATATGAATTCAACGGCTAACAAAGTATCCAACTGGATAAGCAATTTATACTGAGCAGTCACTAAGGACCATTGAACTTTCACTAGAGTTACCAATATTAAACTGATAACCCAAAAATATCAATTACTATAGATGATCAGTCTACAATACTTCACGTTATGCATAACACCACAATAATATTTATTCATGTGTTGGGGTTTCCAACAACAAACACTCCCCTTATTAAAAGGGTTGTCCAACTCAGTTTTCAAGATTTCTGCATCAATCAATTGGTTTGGACAGTTTTATTATAAACATTCATATAGTCTAGCCGAATCAAATGGCATCGACTCTTTCATAATATTCAAGGACAATACCAATTTCAACATGAATAATAGCTTTCACAAGGGTTTAACAAAGTAATCTAACTTGTATTCAAAAGGATAAGCTTACGGTATTGGCCGAATAAATAATGCAATGATATTGCACAAAAATAATAATAAGGTTCGGATACTTGCTCAATAAAAGTAAGGTTCAAGGAAACTTTCTCAATAATAATTAGAGTAAGTTTAGGGAACTTGCCTTAAGCGTAGTTTATCCACGTTAATAAATCAACACTTTTGAATCCTATTTATAGCGTATTATATGATCAAGATATTCATTAGCTAACACAGTTTTTAATCAAGCTTGACACGATACAAGTATGCACATAGGGTACAAAATCAGTTTATAAGTCATCCTGAATCAACTACTTAGTTACTTCACAAGCAAATCAAGAATGCTCAAGCTTAAGACCTCCTGCTCATGAACTTTTCATTTCAATACAACACCGACTTATCAACTAGGCATCACTCATGTATATATATATCAGTAGGTTTTATATCACATTTAGCATTATAGGTATCACGTAGTTACTGTCCAAAAGATCAGAACTCAATACCTGGGATTCCAGACTGGCGCAACTACGCCATGGGTAGGCCTAGGACCGGCGCAGCTGCGTCGTGCCCCTAACCCTGCCAAGACTCAGCTACTGCCTTGTGGGTTCTGTCCGGTCTCGAACGCACAATCATACATAATGTATTTTGACATGTTAAGGTTCTTTTCATGCTTCTTAGATGAATCTAGGTTCCTTCTTGCATAACATGGTTCTAAGTTTGATCATTTCAATAATTTAAAGTCATTTAAGGTCATGAAACCACAAAGTCTAGCATGCTTGCTTTCTAAACATACAAGATAGTTATAAAAAATCATATTTAGGAATGCTTGTGTGTATTCATATCACATACATGAAACTAACACCGTTTTAGTTGAAATATAGGCTTTGTGCATGCTTTTCTTGAAATGTGCTACACAAGCATGGTATGTATAGGTTTATGATACATGAGTGAGTCTAAGAGTGTCATCAAACATGATCACAAATTTCATATTCTATTTTTCAAGGTATCATGACAATATTCATATTCTAAACTTACTAGTGAGTCCAACTTGTTCATGTTTCTTTGCTAATCACTTAAGCATAAGCTAAAGGTTTATTCAAGCATGTCTAAGTCACATTAACATGCTTTGTAAAGTCAGAATATACAACATGTAGAAATCATACAAGTTAGCATATTAGTTTAAGTCTTTCCTTGAAAACATTTCTATTACTAGGCTTAAAAAGTTTGTTCATGCTCAAGAGGACTATGTTCACTACAACATGTTCATCAATGTGTAAAATTAGTCATGTATAGCTCACTAGGTTCACAATTTGTTGAACATGATCTTTAACATAGTTGGTTTTCAAAACATAAGATTCAAATCTCCATTTAAACCATATGTCTCCATAATCATGCAAGTCTATGAAAACATGCCCACAATAGGTCAACATATCAATATATACATCATACACATGCTTACATGTTAGCTTGAGTCAAAACAACTAGTTACTCATGATCAGATTTGAAAGCAGTTGCTTCGGTTGAGTTCAAAGAATCGCCAAGAATCATAATATGGCCATATAATAAAATGTGGCCAATCCTGCGTGAAAGTACTGGTTCAAGGTAGCGAGCCGTCTTCAAGAATCGCTGCATCATCCAAATTTCAAAATTTATTCACCAAATGGATTCTAGACACTCATATATCAATTGCAACATGCTTATATGATCATATAACAATTATATGGTCATTACCTAGCCTCATTAACATACAATTCCATGAATTCAAGAAATTGAACTTCAATACTAAAACTCCAATTTTTTACAGAGAATGAAAATGGAAACAAGGAAAGAGTAGTTATACCTCTGCAATGTGAAAAGAACTTGCTCCAAATGAACTTCTAAGCTCTAATAATGCTTGTAAGCTCTCACCCTCACACTTGAAAATTCTCAGACAATTTTCAAGCAACACCAATTGATCAACATGACTGCTATTTATAGAAGAGT
This sequence comes from Panax ginseng, assembly GCA_020205605.1. Classification (NCBI taxonomy): domain Eukaryota; kingdom Viridiplantae; phylum Streptophyta; class Magnoliopsida; order Apiales; family Araliaceae; genus Panax; species Panax ginseng. The sequence continues at coordinate 99,208,139 of CM035137.1, forward strand.
TTTGGACTGGGCATTGGTGTTACACAAAACTTGAACTCATGGTGTAATGCAATGAAACAATGGTTGCTCAAGGGTGGTTTAACAACTCCATACCAACTTCATATCTAGCAATGATCATCTAGGATTTAGCCTTGTGGAGAATACGTATTATAGCTTTGAGTTACTGTGCATTGTACTTGGTGACTTTCATTTTGGGACAAAAGGAAAGAACTCAGCAATCTAGTTATTTAGGCTTAGTTTGGTTTATTTAAATTCCCATAATGTAATCTTAATGTACAATTGTTACCATATTAGGAATTTTAGGGATAAATTATACCATCACATTATATAGTCCATGTATAGTAAATATACGTAATAAAATAATGCAGTCTAATATTATTGTCCGGGTAGTTCCATAATTATTCCTACCACTCATATAATCATATTTTAAATGTCTACTCACCTTCATATTGTTACATACACACTTCATGATATTTTTATACCATATAGTTTCAAATATGTTTAATTACAATGCCCCTACAATATAGTTTTTATAAGAAAATATATAGTCACATAAATGCCACACCATACATTATATAGTTATATTAGTATTATTGTTCACATGCACATAACTATCAATATAATATTATTATATTAATAACTTACTTATTATGTTAAATAAATAAATTATGCACTTTCTTAATTAATTAACACTAATATTAATTAATCCAACCATTCATGGGTTTTCCAAAATCATTACTTATCTATATAATAATCACCTATTATTAATAATTGCCAAGAAATCAATATTCCACCACAACCATTATCAATTAAATAACAATTAAGAATCACATAATAACCGACCTTATTAATATCAATTAAAAATCCATAAATATACTACAACAACACTTAACAATTAATATTACTTAATTGCTCATCTTATAATTTCTTCACCAATTAACATTACTATTAGTATTTCCCATCACCATGCCACACAAGGCTTTCAACGAGTTTACCACAAACTCCACGTATTCTCAATTATTCAATTATTTAATATAATTGAGTTATCTCATTTCATAACATGAAGTTGTTCATATTCAAATAAATATTCATTTTCATTAATATATTTATTTAATAATATGCGGAAATTCTCGGGTATTACATCATCTCCCACCCCCCTTATAAAAATTCCGTCCTGAATTATTACAAGGTTACACAAGCAGATGGGGATAATCCTCATCATTCTATCTTCTAACTCCCACATTGCCTCCTCGACATCATCGTGTTTACGCTTAAAGTACTTTTACAGAAGAAATAACTTTATTCCTTAAGGTTTGCTCTTTCCTATCTAGAATCTGGACAAGAATTTCTTCGTATGCTAAGTTTTTCTCCACTTGAATGGGTTTGTAAGAAATCACGTGCTTGTAGTCGGGCTTGTATGGGCGCAACACAGATATATGAAACACGTTATGGATGTGCTCCAATTCAGGTGGTAGTGCAACTTTGTACGCTACTTCGCCCCACTCGCTTTAGTATCTCGAACGGTCCTATGAATCTTGGACTCAGTTTTCCTTTCTTGCCGAAACGGATTTTACCCTTCCATGGAGATACCTTCAAGAATACAAAACTGCCGACTTCAAAGTCTCGGTCTTGCCAATGCAAATCTGCGTACTTTTTCTGGCGATCCTGAGCTACTACAAGTCTGGCCCTTATCACTTTCACCACATCCACAGTTTGTTGTACTAACTCTGGTCCGAGTATTCATCGTTCTCCAACTTCGTCCCAACATAAAGGCGTTCTGTACTTCCTTCCGTAAAGAGATTCAAACGGTGGCATGCCGATACTTGCATGGTAACTATTATTATACGCAAATTCGACTAAGGGTAAGTGGTCGTCCCAATTTCCCTTGAAGTCCATCACACAGGTCCTAAGCATGTCCTCTAGCGTTTGTATAGTTCGCTCACTCTGTCCGTCTGTCTGAGGATGATAAGCAGTACTCAATCTCAACTGTGTTCCCATCCTCTCTTGCAAGCTTTTCCAGAATTTTGACGTGAAACGCTGGTCTCGGTCAGAAATAATCGACACCGGCACTCCATGTCGTGAAACAATTTCCTTTACGTACAGACTCGCTAATTGATTTAAACTGTAGCGGATCTTGATAGGTAGAAAATGTGCAGTCTTCATAAGTCGATCCACGATGACCCAAATGGCATCCAAACCTTTCAGTGTGACTGGAAGTCCTACCACAAAATCCATCGTAATATGCTCCAATTTCCACTCTGGTATTTCCAACGGTTGTAGTAAACCACTCGGTCGCTGATGCTCTGCTTTTACACGTTGACACATAATACATCTACTAACGTACTCCGCAATTTCCCATTTCAGATTTGGCCACCAAAAATGTTGCTTCAAGTCCCGATACATCTTCGTGCCTCCCGGATGAATGGAATACATCGTATTATGAGCCTCGTGTAAAATCTCCTCTCTTATCTCGACCACTGCCGGTACCCATACTCTCCCTTCGAATCTTAAGATACCATCTTTATCTATTCGAAATTTTTCTTCCTCTTTTTCCATGATCCTTCTTCTGATTTTCTCACACTCTCCATCTTTCTCCTGGGCTTCCTTTACTCTATCCAACAATGTCGGACAAGCTTCTATTACAAATAACTTTTCTGCAGACCTCTCGGGTCCCCTCACTTCTATTTCCAATTTCTCCATATCTCTTATTAACTCCTCCTGAGTTGTCAGTTGAAACAATTTCTCCCTTCCTTTCCTGCTCAGAGCGTCAGCAACTACGTTTGCCTTCCCCGGGTGATAAAGAATTTCACAGTTATAATCTTTGATTAATTCTAACCACCTCCTCTGACGCATGTTCAACTCCTTCGTGTGTGAAGATATTTTAGACTTTTTTGTGGTCGTGTATATCTCACATTTCTCTCCGTACAAATAATGTGTCCATATCTTTAACGCAAAAACTACGGCCGCTAACTCTAGGTCATGAGTAGGGTATAATTTTTCGTAATCCTTTAATTGTCGTGATGCATACGCAATAACCTTGCTGTGTTGCATAAGCACACAACCAAGTCCTCTATGCGACGCATCACTGTACACCACAAATCCTCCCGTATCATCTGGTAATGATAATACAGGTGCCTCGCTCAATCTCTTCTTCAACTCTTGAAAACTATCTTCATATTTGTCGGTCCATACAAATTTCACCGTCTTCCTCATCAAATTAGTCAACAGGGTTGCTATCTTAGAAAAATCTTGGCTGAATCTTCGATAGTACCTAGCTAACCCTAAGAAACTTCTCACCTCCGTCGGAGTTCTTGGTTGTTCCCAATTACTCACTACTTTGACCTTCTCGGGGTCTACTGAGATTCCATTCGCATCTACAACGTGGCCTAAGAATTGAACTTTCTTCATCCAAAATTCGCACTTAGAAAACTTCGCATACATCTTCTCCTTTCGTAGTGCTTCCAAAATAATCTTCAGGTGTTCGGCGTGTTCTTCCTCCATCTTTGAGTAGATCAAAATATCATCAATGAAAACTACTACGAATTTATCCAAATATGGCTTAAAAACTCAATTCATCAAGTCCATGAATTCTACCAGAGCATTAGTTAAACCGAATGACATTACCAAAAACTCGCAATGTCCATAACGGGTTCTAAACGCAGTCTTTGGTATGTCCTCATCCCGCACTTTCAGTTGGTGATATCCCGTCCGCAGGTCGATCTTTGAGAAACATTTCGCTCCTTTTAGTTGATCAAATAAATCGTCTATCCTCGATAGCGGATATCTGTTCTTGATTGTTACTTTGTTTAATTCGTGATAATCGATACAGAGCCTCATCGATCCCTCCTTTTTCTTCACGAATAACACTGGTGCTCCCCAAGGAGACACGCTCGGTCGAATGTAACCTTTATCCAATAACTCTTGAAGTAGTATCATCAGTTCCTTCATTTCTACCGGCGCCATACGATATGGAGCTTTCGTAATCGGTGCCGTTCCCGGTGCTAAATCTATTACGAATTCGATTTCTCTGTCTGGCGGGAGGCCAGGCAGATCGTCCGGAAACACATCCTAAAATTCACTCACTATGGGTAAATCATTAATCTCTACTCCCTTTTTTTGAGTATCCACAACGTAAGCTAAATAACCTACACATCCTTTCTTTAACAATTTCTTGGCCTGCATCATCGTAACGCAACACGATTGCTTAAGCGATGTGCTACCATAAAACACTACCTTAGACTTACCCGGAGTCTGAAGGTTCACACATTTGTTCTGACACTCAATTACTGCCGCATGGTTATATAACCAATCCATCCCTAATATTACGTCAAATTCTCCTAGTCTAATAGGAATCAAGTCTACGCTTTCGGTTCATGTTCTCTAATGTTTTGCGCGACAAATTTTGATAAGCGTATTCTATAGGATTATTTCCTTATTCGCAACTTCTATGTTCAAAGGATCTTCTAAACGTTCTCGGGGTGTACTAAGTTTATTAGCAAATTCTTCGGATACAAATGAACAGTGGCACCCGAATCAAATAATACATAAGCATTTATATTATTGATTGGGATTATACCTGACACCACGTCCTTTGCAGCTATGGCGTCTTGGACGGTCATGTTAAAGGTTCGAGCGGTCGATCGGTTGGGTTACGCAGGTCCACCAATCATCAACTTACTTCCTCCTCCTTGGCTTCCGCCAGCTCCACCGTTTCCTTTCTTTGGGAAATCTTTATCTGGTGCTCTGTTGATCCACAAGCAAAACATCCTCTGATTTTCTTGACTTTGCGGTTTAGCGATATATGCCCCTCTGGGCGCAATTATAGCAAAGTGTTTTTCCTCTTCAAACATTCTCCCGATGACTTCTTCCACATTTATTATAAGCTTCGGTCCTCTTCTTGAAGTTTCCTTGGTGATTCCCACCTTGATTGTTGCTTCTATTGTTGTTGTTTTCCCATTTCCTCTTTCTGGAGTTACTCCCTCCATTGTTGCTTCCTCCACGATGCTCACTACCAGCGTTCTTATTCTTCTTCTCCTTATAATACAGACTTAAGGCCTCACTGCCACCTTCCGCAATGATTGCCTTCTCCAACAATGTCATAAAGAAATCAATCTAGAAGACCGATACCTTATTGTACAACCACGGTTTTAACCCTTGTTCAAAATGTCTCGCCTTCCTCTCCTCATCCACAACTTGGTGTTCTGCAAACCGCACTAGTTCATTGAACTTAGATGCGTCATCGCGCCGCCACCGTTATATCACTTTGTTTTAATTCTAGGAATTTTACTTCCATCCTACTCTTCATACTCTTCGGAAAATAGTTTTTGAAAAACAACGTAGTAAACCTCTCCCATGTTATCGTACCTTCCCCCGCTCTCTGCTGATTGGTTTCCCACCAATAGTTTGTTTCGCCCCTCATCATGTATGTGGCAAATATTGTCTTCTGGTCTTCACCCACTCGAGCTATAGTGAAGGCTTTCTCGATCTCCGTGATCCAGGTTTGTGCAACTATCGGGTCAGTGGTTCCCACGAACTCTGAGGGTCCTACACTCTTAAAATCTTTGAAGGTCGTTACTGGGATAGCTTGGGGAACAGGTGGTACGCAGTTCGTTTCTTCCCTCAAAGCTTCTCCCAATAAATCTACCAATCTACTGATCGGATCTCTGGACCTCTCTCATCATTAAGCCCGACTCTTATGGGATAATTATTCTACGTTCAAGGCGGCATTTTCTTCATCATAAAGTTTTTATTTTATTATCTAGTTATAAATCCTAGACATTTTCAATAGAAAGGACTACGGTGTTTATAACACATTTATGAAATAAGATCATTTATATTCATATGCCAAAGGGTTACATTATATGTTCTTTTCTAGTATCTTGCTATAATATCATATCCCCTAATATCACAAAAGAGGGACATACTATCCTACTACCCCTCTATACTTTTCAGAAATTTGGGGGTTTACCACTATCTCACATCTTACACAAAAGACTAAGATTACAACAACATTTTAACAACACAAAGATAAAACTACTACACTACTGGTCTTCATCCTCTAAACTCAATCTAACATCCCACGCTCAACTGGCGCTCGATATTCCTTCTATGTGCGATGTGCACCACCATGTCTCGGCTTATGGTATCTTTGGGTCCATCCTTTCTCATTTGGTAATGATGTACCCCATCGATCAATCTCTCCATGGCCGTCAAGAAGAGCATAGCCCATCTTGTTCATCTTCCTCCTCTTGCACATCGCACCTCATCCTCTAGGTCATCCGCCCCTATCATTGGCTTCTTCCCACTTCTCCTCAAGTGAATCCTATCCATCACCTCCATTTCTAACCGAGTTCGGAGAGCCTCCTTCTCCGCCCTCTCACTCAACACCTTCTGCTCTAATTCCTCTAGCTTTCCTGCCACCTCAACATTCCTCACCACCGCTCGGTGAAACAAAGCTCCCATCTAGATCCCTGTTTCCTTACGGTGAGAAATCTCCACCTCCATCTCCTGCATCACTAACTGCCTCTGATGGTCCTCGTCACTCAACTTCTGGAATGCAGACTCCCTCTCCCTAGCCTCAGCCTCTAGCTCCTCTAATCTACATCCCAACTCCAATATTTGCTCCTCATATTCTCCTAACAGCTGATCCTTAAAAGTAGCCTCGTCGGAGTCCTCTACAGGCTCGGGTTCCTCCTCCAAAGGCTCCTCCTCAGGGTCAGACTCCACCTCATCCACATCGTCATCATCAAAAGGGGCTACTACTGAAATAGGTTCTGCTATCAAGGGTGTCTCAAATACTACGTGGTTATCACGCGGCTCCTCCTCTACTACTCGGCTAGGTCCTCCCATGTTAGTCATCCTATAATCACCAACATAAGACAACACAAACAACAACTGCATTAGAATGTTAGCAAACATAAGTTCATTGTATATAATGAAGTTACATTTCATAACACACTAAGTCTCTCAAGGAAAATTCTACATGAGTTTTATCTCCTTCCTAACTTCTAAGTTCCCTTAAGTTATATTCTAAGGACACTCGCTCCTAAGGTTTATAACTAAGGCTTTGATACAACCTTTGGCGCCCCCCACATTCGGACTTCCACTTGGTCACTCGAATTCGGTTCATCACGTTCTCATGGTAAAACCCTAATAACTAAAATAACGCATACACAACAGAAAATCTACTTTAGAATAATATACAATGATTTATTATAATTATTCCCCTAAGTCTCGCAACCTACAGTGCTTAATAGATTACATAATAATATCTAATAAAGACTTATTACATGATCATACTTAAGCTTAAACATAGTCCACAAATAATCCTAACATAACATAATAACTTTAAACATAAAAAGGACAAGCTAGTCGGTAGCCTTGCCCTTGCCCTTGTCTGCTCCAGAGACACCTCCATGTTCTTCCTTAACTGAAAGGTTTTAAATAAGCAAGGATGAGCACAAATTGCCCAACAAGTAATATACAACAAGGGTGTAGGATATAATATCACAAGGTTTGAAATATCGAAGGGTTATTTCTAGGATAGTTCAAAGTGTCAGAATAACATCATGAATAAGGGATATAACAATTCAATATAAATCAACAGATATATATGAATTCAACGACTAACAATGTATCCAACTGGATAAGCAATTTATACTAATTACCAATATTAAACTGATAACCCAAAAATATCAATTACTATAGATGATCAGTCTACAATACTTCACGTTATGCATAACACCACAATAATATTTATTCATGTGTTGGGGTTTCCAACAACAAACACTCCCCTTACCAAAAGGGTTGTCCAACTCAGTTTTCAAGATTTTTGCATCAATCAATTGGTTTGGACAGTTTTATTATAAACATGCATATAGTCTAGCCGAATCAAATGGCATCGACTCTTTCACAATCTTCAAGGACAATACCAATTTCAACATGAATAATAGCTTTCACAAGGGTTTAACAAAGTAATCTAACTTGTATTCAAAAGGATAAGCTTACGGTATTGGCGAATAAATAAATGCAATGATATTGCACCACAATAATAATAGGTTGGATACTTGCTAAATAAAAGTAAGGTTCAAGGAAACTTGCTCAATAATAATTAGAGTAAGTTTAGGGAACTTGCCTTAGCGTAGTTTATCACGTTAATAAATCAACACTTTTGAATCCTATTTATAACGCATTATATGATCAAGATGTTCATTAGCTAACACAGTTTTTAATCAAGCTTGACACGATACAAGTATGCACATATGGTACAAAATCATTTTATAAGTAATCATGAACAAACACTTAGTCATTTTATAAACAAATCAAGAATGCTCAAGGTTAAGACCTCCCTACTCATGAACTTTTCATTTCAATGCAACAATCGACTTATCAACTAAGCATCACACATATATATATACATCAAGAGGTTTTAGATCACATTTAGCATCATAGTATCATGTATAAGTTCTTGTCCAAAAGATCGAATTCAATTTTAGGATTCCAGATGGCCTTAGTACTATGCCACGTGGCTAAGTTTAGGGCCGTCAATTTTAGTCCCGACGAAGTCAAGACTCAAATTTCTTTGCCTTGTGGGTTCTATCTGGTCTCGAATGCACAATCATACATAATGTATTTTGACATGTTAAGGTTCCTTTCATACTTCTTAGATCAATCTAGGTTCCTTCTTACATAACATGGTTCTAAGTTTGACCATTTCAATAATTTAAAGTCATTCAAGGTCATGAAACCACAAAGTCTAGCATGCTTGCTTTCTAAACATACAAGATAGTTATAAAAAAAAATCATATTTAGGCATGCTTGTCTGTATTCATATCACATACGTGAAACTAACACCGTTTTAGTTAAAAAATAGGCTTTGTTCGTGCTTCATTTGAAATATAACTATACAAGCATAGTATATCCATGGTTTATGTTACATGAGTTAGTCTAAGAGAGTCATTAAATATGATCACAAATTTCATATTCTAGTCCTCAAGGTATCATGACAATATATTCAAAGGTCATATTTTCATTTGTAAAGTATACTAATTCACTCAACATGTTCATGCTTTCTTTGTTAATCATATAAACATAAGCTAAAGGTTTATTCAAGCATATCTAAGTCACATTAACATGCTTTTATAAAGTCATAATATACAACATGTAGAAATCATGTAAGTTAGCATACTAGGTTAAGTCTTTTCTTGAAAATATTTCTAATTATAAGGCTTAATAAGTTTGATCATGCTCAAGAGGACTATGTACACTACAACATGTTCATCTATGTGTAAAATTAGTCATGTATAGCTCACTAGGTTCATAATTTGTAGAACATGATCTTTAACATAGTTGGTTTTCAAAACTTAAGATTCAAATCTCCATTTAAACCATATGTCTCCATTAATCATGCAAGTCTATTTAAAACATGCCCACATTAGATCAACATATCCATATATACACATACACATGCTTACATGTTGGCTTGATAAAACAACTAGTTACTATGATCGATTTGAAAGCATTGCTAAAAACTGAAATAAAACTAAAAAATTGATGCGCTTTGCCCCAATACAAATGTGGCGCGGCTGCTATGTGCGTACTGGTTTAAGCAAGAAACGGTACCGCTTCTAAGAACTATCCATCCAAATTTCAAATTTTTACCCACCAAATGGATTCTAAACACTCATATATCAATTGCAACATGCTTATATGATCATATAACAATTAATTGGACATTACTCAACCTCATTAACATATAATTCCATGAATTCAAGAATTTGAATTTCAAGAATTAAAACTCCATTTTTTCTGAGAGAATGAAAATGGCAAGTTTAGAATGGAATTATACCTTTGCAATATGAAAAGAACTTGCTCCAAATGAACTCTAAGCTCTAAGAATGCTTGTAAGCTCTCAACTCTCACTTGACAATTCTCGAGACAATTTCAAGCAACAAGAATGAAGACACACAAACGCTATTTATAGAAGAGTTTTGGTTTGGACATTGGTGTTACACACAAGATTGAACTCATGGTGTAATGCAATGAAACAATGGTTGCTCAAAGGTGGTTTAACAACACCATACCAACTTCATAGCTAGCAATGATCATCTAGGATTTAGCCTTGTGGTAGAAGACATATTATAGCTTTTGATTCTCTTGTGCATTGTACTTGGTGACTTTCATTTTGGGACAAAAGGAAAGAACTCAACAATCTAGTTATCTAGACTTAGTTTGGTCTATTTAAATTCCCATAATGTAATCTTAATGTATAATTGTTACCATATTAGGAATTTTAGGAATAAATTATACCTCACATCATATAGTCCATGTATAGTAAATATACTGTAATAAAAAATGCATCTAATATTATTGTAGGGTAGTTCCATAATTATTCCTACCACTCATATAATCATATTTTAAATGTCTACTCACCTTCATATTGTTACATACACACTTCATGATATTTTTATACCATATAGTTTCAAATATGTTTAATTACAATGCCCTACAATATAGTTTTATAAGACAAAATATATAGTCACATAAATGTCACAATACATACTTATATAGTTATAGTAGTATTATTGTTCATATGCACATAACTATCAATATAATATTATTATATTAATAACTCACTTATTTTGTTAAATAAATAATCATGCACTTTCTTAATTAATTAACACTAATATTAATTTATCCAACCATTCATGGGTTTTCCATAATCATTACTTATCTATATAATAATCACCTATTATTAATAATTGCCAAGAAATCAATATTCCACCACAACCATTATCAATTAAATAACAATTAATAATCACATATTAACCAAACCTTATTAATATCAATTAAAAATCCATAAATATACTACAACAACACTTAACAATTAATATTACTTAATTGCTCATCTCATAATTTCTTCGCCGCTTATCATTACTATTTGTATTTCCATCACCAAGCCACACAAGGATTTCAACGAGTTTACCACAAACTCCACGTATTCTCAACTATTTAATTATTTAATATAATTGAGTTATCTCATTTCATAACATGAAATTGTTCATACTCCAATAAATATTCATTTTCATTAATATATTTATTTAATAATATGCAGAAATTCTCGGGTATTACAAAAAGTACCCCAAATCTTCGAGTGAATAATTTTCGAGTGAATAGTAACTCGTGAATAGTAACCCGGGTGAAAATATTGAAATTTAATAAGAAAGTTCAGATCAATATTCCAATGAAACGATACTGGATGAAGTGCAAAACTCAAGGATATTCTACTAATTTCAGGGATTATACAAGCAATACTTACCATAGTAAGTTTAGATTTAAGAATATAAAAAGAAATAACATACGAAACTGCAAATGAATTTTCACCTGTCATGTGATACATAATCCGCGTAGACAGGTTATTCTGACATATTAAAGGATGAAAACAAAAAATTGTATTCCTTATGAGTACGAAAGAAATAATACCCCAAACCAAACAAAAATAACATCCCTTACGAATACAACAAATAACACCCCTTACCTTAGTAGAAGACTAGATACTGCAATAGTAAAATAATAGAATACTCTTCTTCTTGTTCTCTATAGTTTCTCTCTCTATAGTTTCTCTTGTGAGTCTTAGTGAATTGGTGAGAATGAAAGAAGAATTAAGCTTCTATTTATAGTAGAATGGACTAAATAGTAATTGATTCACGAACGGTCCAGATTGATTTACTATTAGAACGGACGGTCCATATTGATTACAATTAAAACCACAAACGACAATCCAGATTGATTTACTTTTAAAACCACCACCGACAGTCCAGATTGATTTACTTTTAAAACCACCACCGGCGGTCTAGATTGATTTACTATTAAAACCACCACCGACGGTCCAGATTGATTTACTATTAAAACCACCACCAATGGTCCAGATTGATTTACTTATTACACTTTGGTACCCTAAAGTTTTCCAAGTTTGTATTATTCCCTCTAACTTTTGTAATTCACTTATCTTCAATAAACACATTTTTAATATTTCAACAATTATTTATCATTAATATTATAACTTACAATATTGACAACCAGATCATTCCCAGGTAAGAGGGGGCTTTCCGATAAAGATTTCTCCTTATTGGCGCGCAATTAGGTGACCAAACCTCTTTTCTCGGCAGAAATTTCTAGACATTGTCAATAATGTAAATAATAATATGAATAAATGTGTTGACTCAATTATAAAATATTGTGCAGATGATACTATGACAATAATTGAATCAATAATATGAGATACTATGCAGCAACTACTGTTGCAATAATTGAATAAACTGAGTGACTTCTTTCGTAAGCATCAATAATCAATATTGTGTGCTATTATGCAACCAAGCGTATTACTGTATTTTTACCACCGGGTATTTTAACAGTTTAACGGTAAAATATTTGCCGTTATTTTTATAAAAGATATTTTTGTCATTTTTTAACTACTACAATACTTCCGTTGTGGGGTCCACCAATGATTGTGCTGTCATACGAATATTCCCCGTTAAAACAAATATTCCCCGACTAATCGAATATTTTATATCAACTTGCTTAGTTTACAAAATTTTCAAATATCACCCTTAACTTTAACCTTTTATCAATTTAACCATTTATTAAATAGAATAATAATTATAAAAAAATTGGATACTTTCATTTCATAAAATTTGGGGTCTTACAACCTCCCCTCCTTATAAAATTTCGTCCTCAAAATTGGTGTACGTACCTGGTATAACATTCTAGAATTTTAATTGTTATATTAAATATTTATTGAATTATTTAAATATTTAATGGATGTGTTTATTGTTGAATAAATAATTGTTCAAATTTGAATTGATGTGGTTAACTATTTGCTAAATAAATAATTAAGGAAAATTAATTATTTTGCTAATTTAATTTAATTATTAAGTTAGAGAATTTTGATTAATTGAATTAATATTCTTTTTATTGGAATTTTTAAATTTAAAAGGATGTGTTAGTTGATTAAATAAAGTTATAATTGTATAGAAAATTATAATTTTGGTGGTATTGATTTATGTGATGAAGTAATTTAATAAATTGTTATTATGATCAATTTAATTAAATTAATGTGTGACAAATAACCTTTTATAAAGTAGTTATTAAAATAACTTAAAGGAGTTTTAATTCAGTTTTGCCAAACAAGGCCTAAGGCCTATTAAGTCTTTAATTTATTTGAGTTTTACCAAACAAGGTGGTAGGATTAATGGGTTATTTTGTTAGTGGTTAACCAAACAGGCCTTATGGCTTTTGATTTTAAAATTCACATAACTGATATCAGTTATGTTTATAATTATATTATATAATTAATATATATATATATATATATATATAATATCTATATACGTTATTTGGTTAAGACATATGTTAGAGGAGAGAGGTTAGAGAGAAGAAAGAAAACTCAGAGAAGAGGAAGAAAAGAAAAAAGAAAAGAGAAAAGAAGGCTAGAGATTGGAGAAGGAGGCTTGAGATTAGAAAAGATTAGCCATATCATCTTCTATCAAGGTATTCTCCTATTCCTTTTAGTTCTTAAAAGTTTAGTTTTATCTTCCCAAATTCTCTGTAGAATCTTTGTGTAAGCATGAATTTTTGTTGTTATGTGGCTTTATATGTCATAATAGTGATGTTAAAACTATTTTCATGGGTTATAATCAAAGAATTGTTGTTATGTATATGTTTGTGAAGAAAATGTTTTTACAGAGAGTTTTTGGTGATTATATATTGTTTAGTTAAAATAGAAATTGAGGGTTAATTAGTTGTTTAGTTGATAAATTGACCATTTAATTTGATATAGCATGTATAATTGTTGATAAAAATGCTTTGAATTAGTGGTTTTAGTTGAGAAACAAAATTACAGTGTTTATTTTCATCAAAAATATCAAAAAGTGAGTTTTAGCCAAAAACAGTGAATTTGGGTGTGTTAATTTTGTTGTTTATGTTGTTGTATGGGTAGAATCATGTTTAGAGTTTTTGAAATATGTTTACATGAAGTCTCTATATGATTTATGTGCTAATTAGTCTGTTAGAAACGAGCTTGTAGGCCAAAATTGGCTTTTTCTCGTCTTTATTCTTGATCTTGTGTTCGTCGAGAAGTCGCAATTGGTATGCCATGGCCATGGACTTACTTGATACCTTTGTATGGCGCCACAAACACCATGCTCATGCATGCATGACTTTCTAGCTTGATCTCATACATGTATTTGTACCATTTCATAGCCATGCAACCACCGATGTAAAGCGTGTGGCGTATGTGCCATGAGTTAGCGAGAATGGTCTGATAGTGTACTTTTTGTACACAAAATTTTAAGAAAAGTTATGTGATGATAGTAGGACTGCTAAATGTTGATTTTAGTATATCTATACTATGAATAAGTAAGTTATTAACAGTTAACTTGTGTTATAACTCGATTATGTGATTAAAAATCCAATTTTTAAATGATGAACGTACTTAGTTATGTTTGTAAGATGGTAATGACTAATTATGTCATGATGACATGTTTATAGGATATTGTGATTCGTATTGATTTGGTTTAGCCTACGAGCAAGGCAAGTTCTCTAACTCTACTTTTGTAATTGGAATCAATTATTGTTCCCAATATAATAATGTAAGTTTTCTAATTCTTTATCTTATTGAACTATTTATTATTTCAATTCGACTACATTATAAATGATGCAAGCTTTCTAAACTTTGGTTTAATGTTGACAAGTTATTCTTGTATTTAACTTGTTGTTTAGCATGCACAACTATTTATACTAATGTTGAGCAATTTCATCGTTCAAACTGTTATGCATGCTTAGTACCCAATTCTAATTTAACCTTGACTTAATATTGTTCAAGCAAGGCATGTTATAATTATTCAAAATATATGCTATTAGATTATTCCTAAAGCAAGATTTTGGTTTACCATGTTGATTCAATTACGATTATTCTGTAATATGATGTTATTAATTCAACTAGTCCTCTAGTTGATGATCGTTGAACTTCAAATTACCCTTGAAAGCTTATCCAAACCAAACTCTCTTTTGTGTGGACTTGTACTCCAAATACTGAGATGAACAACCCTATTATTATTAGGGGATAACTTACGGCGTAGCGTTAAATGTTTGTGCACAATACATGGTACGAAGAAAGTGATCCCCTAAAGACGAGGAGTCCTTATAGTCTTATGATTTGTTAAAGTTAGAGTTGAAAGATTACTCGCAACTGTGGCCATTGTTCATGGTCTTATGACCCTCAGTTATATTTATTCCACATTTTGGATGTCAGTTTCTGATTATAGATGATAGAGTACTATTCATTGTTGATGAGCCTATTATTGGCAGTTATTATTACTATACTCTTGTTGATTTCATATTGTATCCAGTGAGCAATTATTTTGCTCACTCTTGCATATTTTAAAACTCATTGCAGCTAAAGAAGAGAAGGTAGATGAACCTTCGTCTAGCAAAGGAAAGGGAAAAATATGCAAGTGATGAAGACTTGTAATTTTACTTTGATTGAGATGTTAGATTTTTTATTATGATGATCTTAGACTTGGTTTTAATGAAGCTTTATTTAATATCCGCATATGAATGATTGTATTTAAAGGTTAGATAACCTGGGAGATTATATTATGTAACCCTTTAATGGGAAAGGTTTTATTTATCCAGTTTTATTGAGTTTGGGTAGTTAGATATGAATGTTTGATTACGTGAACACCAGATCCTGTGGGAATGAAGTACCTGGATTTGGGGGTGTCACACCTAGTATGATGAAGAGGTGAGGATACCCTGTTTTTATTTCGGATTCTAACTCCCAAGTCATTTCCTCAATATCGTGGTTTCTCCACAAAACCTTAACTTAAGGTATAATCTTGGAGCATAGAATATGTTCCTTCTTATCCAAGATTTTAACAGGTACCTCTTCATATGTTAAATCTTCCGCTATCTCGTCTGGTTCTAATTCAATAATGTGGTTCGGGTCTTCCACATACTTACGTAACATAGATATGTGAAAAATATTATGAACATGAGACATACTTGGCGGTAAAGCGAGTCTATAGGCCACAGTTCCTACTCGATCGAGGATTTCAAATGGCCAATAAAATTGAGGGTTGAGATTTTCTCTCTTCGTCGATTCTTGCTTCTAGAATAACGCCTTCTTACACCTTCTTCTTCACATTCATCAGCTCTGAGTCTGTAGCTTGAGCAGCTTTAACTTTATTGATTAAAGTCGATTCTAATTGTATATTCGTTATCTTTACGTAGGTTTTTGGAGTCTTTAACTCTATCTCCATCTTTTGTAAGTCATACGAAATGGGTCTTTGTGTTAACGACGTCACACTCGTAACCACATATAATCTTCTACTCAATTCGTTAGCTACCACGTTCGCTCTTCCACGATGATATTAAATGGTATGGTCGTAATCTTTAATAGCTCGAGCCAACATCTTTGGCGCGGGTTACGTTAGTTTTGGATGAAGAAATATTTTAAGGTTTTAGAAATGGTTTTTTTACCGGGGTCAATAAAAAAATCAATTTCATGCTCTGGGGTAGGCCAGGAAGTTCTTCGTGGTATACGTCAGGAAATTTATTAACAATAGAAATATCATTCAAAACTGTGACTCTCATCCAAGACTTGGATAGCACCTCACATTGATACCTATCGACTTGCCACCGTTTTCACGGCGTCCCCTATGGAAAGTCTGGCTTTGGTGCATTCCCACACAAGGAAGTCACTAGCGAAAGGCTCAGGGCTCTTTACTTATGGCTTAATATGATAGTGATTGACTTTAGTGGTTTGGTTACTTAAATTCGCATAACAGGTTGGTTAGGAATATAAAAACTAACAACCTTACAAAAACAATCAATTTTAGCATGGTGAGTAGTTAACCAGTCGATGTGACACCCCCAAAATAGGTATACATCACCCATCTTGGGTCGCCAAATACATGGTACAAAATTCAAATACAACTTAATTATACAACTGTCGTGTAACATACGAAAAAACATAAGCTGAGAGTTTTAAAACGAATATTGTCTTCTAGACAATATCCACACTCAATGGAGTCCTAATTACAATTATTATCACACAATTTCACAGAATAGTGAGGACTACTAATGCACCATCTTGGACCATCACTCTGTTCTCCGACTAGTCCCGGTTATGTTCTCATTGCCTGAAGAGAACAATAAAAGCAAAAGGGTGAACTCAACTAGCCTAGTAAGACATATTATGACTAAGATAATACAGAATAAGTTATCGTTAGCCTTCAACAATGTTAAACTGCTAAATATAATAGACAACAAGTTTAACTGCAATGGAACAAGCAATCCATTAGAAGAGTCAAGTAGAGCAAGATATCTACTATCTTCTATGATTTAAAAAGTTTTTATCAACTTTATGGCTGAGACTCAGCTTAATAAATAAACCACATCATCGAATCATCCCTGCACTACGGGCCAAGGATATTCATGTAATCATCAATGGTCATGATTATACTGAATAATCCCTGGTCATAATCATACCAACAACTATCCATCAATGAACTACAGGCCAATGAGGATTTTTTCACATCATTTATAATATTACAGGTCATGATTATACCGAATGATACCTGGTCATAATCATAAAAATCAACAGTCCATCTATGCACGTAAGCCAAAGATGACTTTCATCACAATATAAGCATAAGGATGATGACAATGATATAAGCATTAGTCAAACGAAATCAAGGATAATTATTAAAGACTTTAAATTTAACCAAAGTTTTAAAATATCCAAATTGTCAACGTGATACTACTTTGTGGAGTAAAATTCAAGAATAATATCCATGTATCAAAAATAATTTGGACAGAAAAGAAATAATTTTTTTCGGTGAATAGCACCCCGTAAATAGTACCCTATGAATAGTACTTCAGGAATAGTACCCCGTGAATAGTACCCTGGTATGAAAAGTGCCCCGAATGCCCGAGTGAATAATATTTGAGTGAATAGTAATTGGGTGTATAGTAACCCGTGAATAGTAACTCGTGAATAGTACCCCGACATGAAAAGTGCCCTGAATACCTGAGTGAATAATATTATAGTGAATAGTAATCGGGTGAATAGTAACCCGTGAATAGTACCCCGGATGAAAATATTGATATTTAATAAAAAAAAAAAGTTCAGATCAATATTCCAATAAAATGATACGGGATGAAGCGCAAAACTCAAGAATATTCAACTAATTTCAAGGATTATATAAGCAATACTTACCATAGTAAGTTTAGATTTAAGAATATGAAAAGAAATAACATACGAGACTGCAAATGGATTTTCACCTGTCATATGGTACGTAGTTCGCGTAGACAGGTTATTCCGACATATTAAAGGATGAATACAAAAAATAGTATTCCTTATGAATACAAAAGAAATAATACCCCTTACGAACACAACAAATAATATCCCTTACCTTAGTAGAAGGTTGGATACTGCAATAGTGAAGTAGCAGAATATTCTTCTTCTTACTCTCAATAGTTTCTCTCTCTATAGTTTCTCTTGTAAATCTCACTGAATTGGTGAGAATGAAAGAAGAATTAAGCTTCTATTTATAGGAGAAATGACTAAATAGTAACTAATTCACGAACGGTCCAGATTGGTTTACTATTAGAACAGACGGTCCATATTGATTCCTATTAAAATCACAACCGACGTTCCAGATTAATTTACATTTAAAACCACCACCGACGGTCCAGATTGATTTACTTTTAAAACCACCACCAACGGTCCAGATTGATTTACTTTTAAATCACCATCGACGGTCCAGATTGATTTACTATTAAAACCACAATCGATGGTCCAGATTAATTTACTATTAAAACCACCACCAATGGTCCAGATTGATTTAACTTATTACACTTTAGTACCCCGAAAGTTTTCCAAGTTTGCATTATTCCCCTCTAACTTTTGTAATTCACTTATCTTCAATAAACACATTCTTAATACTTCAACAATTATTCATCATTAATATTATAACTCACAATATTTAACAACCAGATCATTCCCAGGAAAGAGGGGGCTTTTCGATAAGGATTTCTCCCTATTGGTGCGCAATTAGGTGACCAAACCTCTCCTCGATAGAACTTTCTAGACATCATCAATATTACAAATAATAATATGAATAACTTTGTTGTCTCAGTTATTGATTTAATAATATAAAATATTATGCAGATGATACTGTGACAATAATTGAATCAAATAACGTGAGATACTATGCAACAATTACTATAGCAATAATTGAGTAAACTGAGGGGCTTCTTACGTAAACATCAATAATCAATATCGTGTGCTACTATGCAATCACGCGTATTACTGTATTTTTACCACTGGGTATCTCAATAGTTTAACGATAAAACTTTCACCGTTATTTTTAAAAAGATATTTCTGTCGTTTTCTAACTACGACAATACTTCCGTTGTGGAGTCCACCAATGATTGTGTCATCAAACGAATATTCCCTGACAAAAAGAATATTCCCAGACCAAACGAATATTCCCCGACACAATGAATATTTTATATCAACTTGCCTACTTTGCAAAAAATTTCACATATCACCCTTAACTTTAACCCTTTATCAATTAAACCATTTATTAAATAGAATAATAATTATAAGAAAATTGAATACTTTCATTTCATAAAATTCGGGGTCTTACATTCGATTCCTAAAATCACATCGAATGCAAGTATTTTCAAAGAGATAAGATCAACAAGTAACGTGCGGTTACCAATTTGAATCAAACAGGACTTATAAACAGTGGATGTAATAAAGGTTTCCCCCAACGAAGTTTCAACAGATAAGTCAAAGTCTAATTTCTCCGGAGTCAAATTTAAACGTTGAGCGCAAGTAGGAGAAATAAAAGAATGGGTAGAACCAGTATCAAATAAGGTATAGGCTTCTCAAGAGTTTATGATTAACTTACCCATGATAACTTTATCCAGGTTCCTCGACAAACGATCTCACTTAAACTTTCGAATTTGACTTGTCTAGGACATCCTTTGGTGTCACCATCCCAGCTGGACTTGACTTCACTACACGACAAAATTGAGCTAGGTGACCTTCTCTTCTGTAATTGTAACACGCTTTGAAATGCATCGTGCAGTTTGGACTGTTGTGTCCCTCCCCTCCGCATTTGAAGCATACGATCGGTGGTCGTTCTCCTTCCTTGAAAATGGGTGTTGGTGCTGCTGTGTTTCTATCATTATTAAACCTTCTCTTCTTAAAATTTCCACTTGACTCATTTCTTCTATTATCTTGGCCAGGGTTACCACCGAAGTGGTTACCATTCTTGGCATGATAATTTCCTCCACGATGGTTATCATTGTTCTGATGGCCGTTACCACGGGTATGATTATTATCGTGCTGTTGGTCGTTACCTTTTGGTTGAGCTGACTCCTTATCGTGCTCCACTAACTGAGCCATATTTACAACATCTGAATATAAACAAGGTTTGTGAGAAATGAGGTATTGACGTATTTCAGGTTTCAAACCTCTTAGAAACATCCGCGTCATACGTTCCTCATTATCTACCAAATGAGATGCAAACTGGGATAACTCCGCAAACTTAGCCTCGTACTGCGACACGGTCATATTATTTTGCTCCAGCTTGATGAACTCTACCTCCTTCATGTGACGAATACTTTCGGGAAAGTACTCGTCGTTGAACAATTCTTGGAACTTCTCCCAAGACATCTTTAGTGTGGCAGGCTGAGTACGTTTTATTGATTCCCACCAGTAATCTGCTTCTTCACGCAACATGAAGGTGGCAAAGGGAACCTTTTGCTCCTTGGAGTATCCCAAGACATCAAATATATTGGTGATCTGCTTTATCCACGTCTCTGCCTTAAGTGGTTCTGGCTTTCCCAAAAACTCCGGTGGTCCCAGCTCCTTGAACTGCTTAGCAGTGACCATCCGTGAGTTGACAATGTTTCCACCTGTATTTTGAACATGAGTCTTTCTCGCCTGATGTTGTATGAATTGCATAAAGCCTCTGAACATCCCATCATTCATCATTTGCTCGTTGTTGTTGTTTAACTGAGGATTATTGCCTTCCTGATGCACATTATCCTAGGTATTGATCGTTGGTGACTCAACGGTCTCATGTGCTTCATTTCTTATCTCAACATTTTCAGATGCCATTTTCAAACACTGCCACAAAACAAGGGTTAATTGACATACCACATTTTATCCCTATACTCTGACCGACCAATTAAATAACAAATAAGCTTAGGTAGGTCATACTAGCGAAGGATTTGTCTGTCTCTCCCCTCCTAGGTCTAGTCTCAAATCTCAGCCAGGGATCATATCCCTAAGCTTTGATACCAACTGTGACGCCCCCAAAATAGGTATACATCACCCATCTTGGGTCGCCAGATATACGGTACAAAATTCAAATACAAACATAATTATACAACTGTCGTGCAAAATACGACAACACAATAGTTGAGTTTTAACACGAATATTATCTTCTTGACAAAATCCAAACTCAAATTCAATCTTATTACAATTATTATCACACGATTTCATGAAATAGTGAGGACAACTAAAGCAACCATTTGGACCATCACTCCATTCCCTGACTAGTCCCGGCTATATTCTCATTTCCTAAAGAGAACAATGAAAGAAAAGGGTGAGCTCAACTAGCCCAATAAAGAATATTATGACTAAGATAATGAAGAATAAATTATCGTTAGCCTTCAACAGTATAACAACTGATAGAATACAATAGACAACAAGTTTTAGATCAACAACTACAGCGTAATAAGCAATCCATTAGAAGAGTCAAGTAGAGCATGATATCTGCTATCTTCTATGATTTAAAATTTTATCATCAATTTTATCGCTGAGACTCAGCTTAATAAATAATCCACATCACTAAATTATCCATGCACTACTGGCCAAGGATATTCATTAGTATCACGACCACGAATTATCCATGCACTACGGACAAAGGATATTCGTGTTTTCACCAATGGTCATGAACATGCCAAACAACAATTCATCTTTGCACCCTTGGCCGAAGAGAACGCGTGGTCATGATCATACCAACAACTGTCCATCAATGCACTACGGGCCAATAAGGACTTTTACCACATCATTTGTAACATTACAGGTCATGATTATATCGAATAATCCACGGTCATAATCATACCAATCAACATTTCATCTTTGCACCCTTGGCCAAAGATAACATTCATTATAATATAAGCATGATGATGATGACAATGATATAAGCATTAATCAAATGAAATTAAGGATAAATATTAAAGACTTTAAATTTATCTAGAGTTTAAAAATATCCAAATTGTCAACATGATACTGCTTTGTGGAGTAAAATTCAAGAATAATATTCATGTCTGAACAATAATTTTAGACAGAAAAGAAATCAATTTTTGTCGTGAATAGTACCCGGGTGAATAGTATCCGAGTAAATAGTACTTCGTGAATAGTACTTCGGGAATAGTACACGGGTGAATAGTATTTGAGTGAATAGTACCCCATAAATAGTACTTCGAGAATAGTACCCCGTGAATAGTACCCCGACATGAAAAGTGCCCCGAATACCCGAGTGAATAATACCCGAATGAATAGTATCCGAGTAAATAGTAACCCGTGAATAGTACCCCAGTATGAAAAGTACCCCGAATCTCGGAGTAAATAATATTCAAGTGAATAGTAATCGAGTAAATAGTAACCCATGAATAGTAACCCGGGTGAAAATATTAAAATTTAATCAGAAAGTTCAGATCAATTTTCCAATAAAACGATACTGAATGAAGTGCAAAACTCAAGGATATTCCACTAATTTCAGGGATTATACACGTAATACTTACCATAGTAAGTTTAAATGTAAGAATATGAAAAGAAATAATATACGAAACTGCAAATGGATTTTTACCTGTCATGCGCTACGTAATCCGCGTAGACAGGTTATTCCGACATATTAAAGGATGAATACGAAAAATAGTATTCCTTATGAATACGAAAGAAATAATACCCCTTACCAAACGAAAATAACATCCTTTACGGATACAACAAATAACACCCCTTACCTTAGTAGAAGACTGGATACTGCAATTGTGAAATAGTAGAATACTCTTCTTCTTGCTCTCTATAGTTTCTCTCTCTATAGTTTCTCTTGTGAGTCTCAGTGAATTAGTGAGAATGAAAGAAGAATTAAGCTTCGATTTATAAGAGAATGGACTAAATAGTAACTAATTCATGAACGGTCCAGATTGATTTACTATTAGAACGGACGGTCCATATTGATTACTATTAAAACCACAACCGACATTCCAAATTGATTTACTTTTTTAAAACCACCACCGACAGTCCAGATTGATTTACTTTTAAAACCACCACCGACGGTCCAGATTGATTTACTTTGAAAACCACTACCGACGGTCCAAATTGATTTACTTTGAAAACCAGTACCGACGGTCCAGATTGATTTACTATTAAAACCACCATCGACGGTCCAGATTGATTTACTATTAAAACCACCACCGAAGGTCCAGATTGATTTACTATTAAAATCACCACCGACGGTCCAGATTGATTTACTATTAAAACCACCACCAATGGTCCAGATTGATTTACTTATTACACTTTGGTACCCTAAAGTTTTCCAAGTTTGCATTATTCTCCTCTAACTTTTGTAATTCACTTATCTTCAATAAACACATTTTTAATATTTCAACACTTATTCATCATTAATATTATAACTTACAATATTGACAACTAGATCATTCCCAGGTAAAAGGGGGTTTTTCGATAAAGATTTCTCTTTTTGGTGCGCAATTAGGTGACCAAACTTCTTTCCTCGACAAAACTTTCTAGACATTGTCAATAATGTAAATAATAATATGAATAAATGTGTTGTCTCAATATAAAATATGGTGCAGATGATATTGTGACAATAATTGAATCAGTAATATGAGATACTATGCAGCAACTACTATTGCAATAATTAAATAAATTGAGTGGCTTCTTACGTAAGCATCAATAATCATTACCGTGTGCTACTATACAACCACGCGTATTACTGTATTTTTACCATCGGGTATTTCAACAGTTTAACGGTAAAACTTTTGCCGTTATTTTTATAAAAGATATTTCTGTCGTATTCTAACTACGACAATACTTCCATTGTGGGGTCCACCAATGATTGTGTCGTCGTACGAATATTCCCTATTAAAATGAATATTCCCCGATCAATCGAATATTTTTTTATCAAATTACTTACTTTACAAAATTTTCAAATATCACCCTTAACTTTAACCTTTTATCAATTTAACCATTTATTAAATAGAATAATAATTATAAGAAAATTGGATACTTTCATTTCATATAATTCGGGGTCTTACATTAAATATCGTGTATATATAACCATTTTATATTTCCATTGTTATAGATATATACTAATGTAAATTATTTTTCATATTATAATAAAATTTCATATCTTTAATGTAAATTGTTGTATATTGTAGTGATTTTCAAGATAGTAAAATTGTGAAGTGCATTTCACAATTACGCTTATGTAATCGGCTTCACGCCGAATGATTACGTGGGAAAAGACACCTCTCGCCCATCGCGGATGCGATTTAAATTTGAATTTCATGTATATTTTTTTATCACTCTTATAGATAATATTTAGTTAATTAAATAATATTGTTTAGTAATGTTGGATTATGATAATATCATAGTTTTAATATTATTATTGTTATTTTATTTGTAGAAAAGGTATAGAAGGGACGACACGCAAGCATCAGTTATTTAGACACTGTTCTGGCAGAAGTGTGTCGTCCGAACTAAAGATAATCTGAATAAGGAATGACAGAAAGCCCTGCATATTGCAGAGACTGACCATCCAAGACAGGGTGAGCAGTATATGTATGAGCATATCCCCTGGTGGTGCACACAGCCCATATGGCTGCAGATGTGTGACCAGTGGAGAGCTGAGAGCTGGGTCAAGAGATGCAAGACTGCCGCCTTGAACAGATCTTCGGGTGTATCTGAAGGCGAAAAGGCAAAAGGCACGCATCGGGGTAAGCGATATATCACAATTTGTAGCATATTCTTTGCCGAGAATGCGTATGTATAGCAAGCTTATTGGCTTAGTTATTTATTTTTATGTTTATAGTCATGTTTTGTATCTAAAATATCATATGTTTACATATTAATATGAGAACATAAACTATAGGAGTCTCAGTCTCAAGGTCAACCTATCAATTGGTTGGATGTGTATGTGGCCACCCGCGATGGATCCACTGATCTTTATTCGGATAGTGGTAATAAGTTAACTTTATACTAATATGTTGTTTATAAATTGTGACGACCTTTTTTAGCATTCTTTATTTATTTTTAACTATTTAATTGTTAACCTTCTGACATGACACTTATAAGAGCTTAATGAACGAGCGCTATCCTGAAGGCACCCCGCGTCCGCCGATTGATTAAGAATTATGGGAGAGGGCGTCAGTCATGAAGAAAAACTACGTTAAAAGCCAAGGACAAAAACGATGCACGACCATCAGTGGCATAGGCAGCTCTGCTACCCAGTCTACACAGTCATCAGGTCATTTAGCCTATCATACTCCTGCTGACTGTGTGAGAGTGATCTGTCAAGATCGTGATCTTCTTCGTATATTGGGCAGGCATCTACAGTCTCTGAGTCTTGATGAGTTAGCGAATAAAGTGGCAGCAGCTGCACGACATCAGGATGCCGATGAGGTATACATAGATATTGTTGTGTCTTACTTATGTTTAATAATTTCTATTGTTTAGCTTTCCCTAAGTCATATCAGTATCAACACATGTAACATGTTATATTCTTTAGCTAATTATAGGGTCCTACTAATTTGGATGATGATGCATGAAGAGCTACACTTATTTTTTAGATATTTGGGTAGTTGCCTTGTACTTTTATATTCATTCTTTGGACAATTGTATTGATTGAATATTGTGTTGGTTTACGTGTCTGCAATGGATGGATGTTTATATATACTATTATACGTGGATGTGTTGGGATATATATACAAATCATGGATGGATGTTTATATGGATGCTTATATATACTGCTGTATTGGGATAGAAAGCAGGTACAAAGCAGGGTATATTTTTTTGGGAAATCCATAAAACAGGAAAAAATATTTTTTTTTAAATATCAACATCAGCGACCGCATGCCTTTAGGAAATTAGCAACCGTATCAGTCGCTATTGTTGGTCGCTGATACGTGTGCCATGTCATCCTTGACAACTGACTCAACATGACTTAGATAAGCGATAGCTTCGGTCGCTGATGGCGGTCGCTGATAAGTCGGTCGCTAATAATGGTCACTAATGTCCAAGAAGCGACCAGATTATCTGTGACTAATATCCGCGACCGCAGTCAGTCGTTAATTCTCATATGTGACCGTATACGGTCGCTGATAAGCCTTTTTATTGTACTGAGTGTTACTCATGATCTTCACGACTTTTGGAGTAAATGAGGATGTCATCAATAAAGACAACCACAAACTGATCCAAATATTCCTTGAATACTCGGTTCATCATATCCATGAAGGCAGTAGGAGCATTAGTCAATTCAAAAGACATAACTAGGAATTCGTAATGCCCGTACCGAGTTCTGAAAGCAATCTTTCGAATGTCATTGGTTTTAATCTTTAACTGATGATATCCAGAACGAAGATCGATCTTTGAAAAGAATTTAGCACCTTGCAACTGGTCAAACAGGTCATCAATGCGAGGTAACGGGTACCTATTTTTGACGGTGATATGATTCAACTCCCGGTAATCAATACAAAGTCGCATACTCCCATCTTTCTTCTTTATGAATAGAACAAGAGCACCCCAAGGAGACGTACTAGGATGAATGAAACCGATGTCTAATAATTCCTGTAGTTGGGTTTTTAACTCCTGAAGTTCAATAGGATCCATTCGATATGTGGCTTTGGAAATGGGTTTTGTACCGGGTTCAAGGTCGATACAAAATTCGATTTCACGCTCTGGGGGTAGGCCAGGAAGTTCTTCAGGGAATACGTCAGGAAATTTATTAACAATAGAAATATCATTTAAATTTGTCGTATTTTTGTTTAAATTCATGACATGGGCTAAGAAAGCTTGACATCCATTTTTTAATAAACGAATAATTTTATGGCTTGATATGACAGTGATTGACTTTAGTGGTTTGGTTGCTTGAATTCGCATAATAGGTTGGTTAGGAATATGGAAGCTAACAACCTTATAAAAATAATTAATTTTAGCATGATGAGTAGTTAACCAATTAATCCCTAAAATCACATCAAATGCAAGTATTTTCAAAGAGATAAGATCGACAGGTAATGTGAGGGTGCCAATTTGAATCGAACAAAAATTATAAACAATGAATGTAATGAAGATTTCTCCCAACGGAGTTTCAATAGATAAGTCAAAGTCTAATTTCTCCGGAGTTAAATTTAAACGTTGAGCGCAAGTAGGAGAAATAAAAGAATGGGTAGAACCGGTATCAAATAAAGTATAGACTTCGCAAGATTTTATGATTAGCTTACCCGTGATAACTTCGTTCGGGTTCCTCACTTTTTGGGAGGTCACGACAAATGCTCTCCCTTGAACTACCGACTTTGACTTGTATGGGACGACCTTTGGTGCCTCCATCCCAGCTGGACTTGACTTCACTACATAACAAAATTGGGTTAGGGGTGACCTTCTCTTCCGTAATTGTAACACGCTTTGGATTGCTGCATATAGTTTGGACTGATGTGTCCTTCCCCTCCGCATTTGTAGCATACGACCGGTGGTCATTCTCCTTCCTTGAAAATGGGTGCTGGTGCTGCTATCTTTCCATCATTATTGAACCTTCTCTTCTTAAAATTTCCACTTCTATTAACTTGGCCAGGATTACCACCGAAGTGGTTACCATTTCTAGCATGTTGATTTCCCCCACATTTGTTGTCACCGCTTCGATGACTGATACCACTGGTATTATCGTTTTGTCGGATGCTCTCTCTTGGTTGGGTTGACTCATTATCGCGCTCTAATAATTGAGCCTTATTCACAACATCTTAATACAAGCAAAGTTTGTGAGAAATGAGGTATTTACATATTTTGGGTTTCAAACCTCGCAGAAACATTAGCGTCATTCTCTCCTCGTTATCAATCAAATGGGATGCAAATCGGGACAACTCGGTAAACTTAGCCTCGTATTGCGACACGGTCATATTGTTTTGCTCCAGTTTGATGAACTCCACCTCCTTTATGTGACGAATACTTTCGGGAAAGTACTT
The DNA here is from genome assembly GCA_020205605.1 of Panax ginseng. Lineage (NCBI taxonomy): Eukaryota > Viridiplantae > Streptophyta > Magnoliopsida > Apiales > Araliaceae > Panax > Panax ginseng. The sequence continues at coordinate 99,236,483 of CM035137.1, forward strand.
GTCGTTGAACAATTCTCGGAACTTCTCCCAAGACATCTTTAGTGCGGAAGGTTGAGTACGCTTTACAGATTCCCACCAATAATCTGCCTCTCCTCGTAACATGAAGGTGGCAAGGGAACCTTTTGCTCCTCGGAGCATCCCAAGACATCAATTATCTTGGTGATCTACTTTATCCACGTCTCTTAAGTGGTTCTAGCTTTCCCAAATAATCTGGTGGTCCCAACTCCTTGAATTGCTTAGCGGTGATCATCCGAGAGTTGCCAATGTTTCCACCTGTATTTTGAACAGGAGTCTCTCTTGCCTGATGTTGCACGAATTACAGAAAGCTCCTAAACATTTCATCGTTCATCATTTGGTCGGTGATGTTGTGTATATGAGGATGATTGCCTTCCTGATGCACATTATCCTGGTTATTAATCATCGGTGACTCAACGGTCTCATGTGCTCCATTGTTTATCTCAACATTCTCGGATGTCATTTTCAAATACTGCCACAAAATAAGGGTTAATTAACATGCCACATATTATCCCTATATTCTAACCGATCAATTAAATAACAAATAAGCTTAGGTAGGTCATACTAGCAAAGGATTTACCCGTCTCTCCCCTCCTAGTTCTAGCCTCAAATCTCAGCTAGGGATCATATCTCTAAGCTTTGATACCAACTGTGACGCCCCCAAAATAGGTATACATCACCCATTCTGAGTCGCCAAATACATGGTACAAAATTTAAAATACAACTTCATTTATACAATACGATAAAAACGTAGCTGAGAGTTTTAACACGAATATTATCTCATAGACAATATCCAAACTCAAATAGAGTCCTCATTACAATTATTATCACACTATTTTATAAAATAGTGAGGACTACTATAGCCACCATCTCGGACCATCACTCCATTCCCCAACTAGTCCCAGCTATATTCTTATTTCCTGAAGAGAACAATCAAAGCAAAGGGTGAGCTCAAATAGCCCAGTAAATAATATTATGACTAAGATAATGCATAATAAATTATCGTTAGCCTTCAACAATGTTAAACTGATAGAATACAATCGACAACAAATTTAACTGCAGCAGAACAAACAATCCATTAGAAGAGTCAAGTAGAGCATGATATCTACTATCTTCTATGATTTAAAAGTTTATCATCAATTTTATTGCTGAGACTCAACTCAATAAATAATCCACATCACTAAATTATCCATGCACTACAGGCCAATGATATTCATTATTATCACATCCACGAATCATCCATGCACTATGAGCCAAGGATATTCGTATTATCACCAATGGTCATGATTATACCGATACATAGTCATAATCATACCAATCAACAGTCCATCTATGCACTACGGGCCAAAGATAACTTTTATCACAATATAAGCATGAGGATGATGACAATGATATAAGAATATTTCAATTACATGAGAGCAAGGATAAATTTTAAAGATTTATAATTCAATTTATCCAGAATTCAATAATGTCCAAATTGTCAACATGATACTGCTTTGTGGAGTAAAATTCAAGAATAATATTATATCAAAAATGATTTGGACAGGAAAAAAAATTAATTTTTGTCATGAATAGTACCTCGGGTGAATAGTACCGCGTGAATAGTACTTCAAGAATAGTACCCCGTCATAAAATGATTAAAAATTACCAAGAATGTTCAGAATAATATTTTTCGTGAAAAGATACTAGATGAAGGGCAAATTTCAAATATATTCTACTAATTTCAAGGAGTATAGAAGCAATACTTTAACAAAATGAGTGTAGAATTCGGAATCTGAAAAAAAAAATATTACTTACATACTACAGAGTATGGAAGAAAATATTATTTCTTACGAATATTGAACAAAAATAATATCCCTTACCTTAAAAGGAGAGTATTTCTGACTGGTAGTGTGAGGATATTCTTGAAGAAAACTTGTACTTTTTTCTACACTCAAAGCTTTCTTAAACTCTAAAGAAATACGCTCAATATTATAGAAGAAGAATTCTCTAATTCTGGTGTGATTTTCAATTCTAAACTAAGCATCCTATTTATAGGAGAATGACATGATACTATTTGGATGCATAGTAAAGGAAATCACGGATGAACAGAAGATTCACGGGTGAAAATTTCAGATTTCACATAATTTAGTATGCAAACACTATGCATAATAAAATATAATATATTCTATTTTTCATAAAAAAAACTTATTATAATATATATATATATATATATATAATACTTATATATATATATAATAAAACTGAGGTAACTTTCTACCGATAATTTTGAAAAATGGGTAAGGGGGGTTCATATAATAAACCAAAATTTACAACAATTACTTCATAAAATACCCCTCTATTTATTTCAATTCACTTGGCTTCACAAAACACATTTTTAATTACATTCATCATTAATATTATAATTCGCAATATTAACAACCAAATCATTCCCAGGAAAGAGGGGGCTTTTCGATAAGGATTTCTCCCTATTGGCGCGCAATTAGGTGACCAAACCCCTTTCTTCGACAAACCTTTCTAGACATCATCAATAATGTAAATAATAATATGAATAATTTTGTTATCTCAATTATTGATTTAATAATATAAAATATTGTGACAATAATCACTACAAAAATAAAGGTCATTGCCGACGGGCACTGCCGTTGCCAATGACTATAGTGCCATCGGCATTGAGGTCATTGGCGACGGCAGATGCCGTCGACCACCCTGTCGCCCCATAGGTCGTCGCCCCTGGTTCCCGTCGCCAGCCGTCGACACCATTGTCATTCTCGACGGTAGTCATTGGCGATGGCATAATGTCAATACCGACGGCTATACCGATGGCACGGCCGTCGACACAAACCCCATAATTTTTTTGAGGGAAAAAACCATTACCGACGGCAGTCCCGTCGGTATTGCCTTTAGGGTTGTCGGCAATGACCCCCATAATCATTTCTGTCGCTGTATGTCATTGTCGACGGTGTTCAGAAATTTCGGCAGCACCTCCCCATGGTCTTCAAGTACACGGAATAGACTAACATATATCGTAGTCTAAATATGCACCCGAAGAACATCAAGAGATATATACTGACCAAAAATTCAAAAAATATAAAGACGTGCTCAAGTCGTTAACACCGACCTAAGTGAGCTCGAAACATACAAGAAACGATCCCAAAAGCGGGGACTATTTGAGATCCACTCCTACTAAGTGAATCTTAAACGGGTTTCTAAGCTTCCTAAACTATATGAAAATATGCGCGTATGAAATTGAACTATTTCCTAGAACAAAAGGAATACTATATTGAGAATGAATTATGAACCACAATAAAAGAAATTAATTCATCGATTCTCATGAGTATACAAAATCAAAGACTACAAATTAAAGTCATGTGGGTAGAACATATTTAGAATAACACAATGCTACCATTTTAATTAAGCAACACTTTGGAAACAAAGACATGGTAATTTATATTGAGAAAGTTGTTTTTGATTCTTGGAAACAAAGACATTTCCAAAGTGGATTTAAATTTTATGGTTCTTAATTACTCATAAAAATTGTTTTTGATTTCCTTTGACATAAAAGCTCATCAACACATAAAATGACCATGTCTAACCATAAAACATCATATAACATATATAAGCATGAGCGAAACAAACAACCAGGTTAATAAATGAACAAAATCACTAAGGGCTAATATGGCCCTCGAATCACATCCAACAACAAAAGAGGCTCAAATGGTTTGATATATGTAAAGAAACCTCTACAATATGGCTTTGATTGCCAATAGAAAGCAGAAGCTCAAGATAATCAGATTATTAGGAAGACAAAAAGGCATGAAGGGGAAGATAGATTAAAAACAAACATGGTTATGAGAGAATCAAACACAACTGAAACAAACGAATCTATAACATTTATACTTCAACATAAGTGGAGACAGAGAAAATTGAGAGGTTCAAAATACCTTTCTAAACCAATATATGTCTGACTTTGGTTTACTTCAGCCATCATAGGGCTTGTCCTATAGTTTGGGGTTTGACCCATTTACTTTGTACATTTCCTTTCTTTTTAATACATGTAGTTCAAATTTAGCAAAAAAAGAAAGAAAGAAATGACAAGTACCAATCAATTAAGAGGTTCAATTGGATAATAAGTATTTTGGTGCCACTCACCCTACAAACAAATGAAAGAAATTAATTGGGTAAACAATTCAGCATTATGAAATAAAGATATATATTATCAATTTATTTTTTTATAAAGTATTTTCTTTACCGTAAAGAGGGGTTTAAAATATGTAAGGGATATACACCATAACTCATGTGGAGTAGGTTATAGACTAGCCTACAAATTAGCAGCACTATGTTCAGTTATCACGAATTAGCAGCACCATCATTAGTAAAGTTTGCAACACCCAAATTTAGGAAATGACCTAGCCATACCATAATGACTATCAAATCTATGTAAAAGACAGTAGAAAAAATAAGTATCCTGAATTAATGAACTAGCTGAGGCAATACTATCTTGTAAATTTATTATGTTTTTCTTTTAACATTGCTTTTATATCTTGTTATGCTGAGTATTAAATTTTGTGTATTAAACATGCATCCAGGGTTTGATTAGGACACTTGAAATTGTTGTCCCAAATGTTGAGCATCAATTTTGTGTTATGCATATATACAAAAACTTCTGGAAATATTATAAAAGCCTAGGTTTAAGGCATCTTTTGTGGGATTTTGCCAAGGCTAGTAACAATTTATTGTTCAAACAGGTCATGAAGAAACTGTATGATACAAACAAAGGGGAACATGATTGGGTGCCTGAGAGACCTGCCCTACATTGGAAAAGAGCTTTTTTTAGAACTACTTCACTGTCAAACATGTTTGTGAATAACCATTGTGAGGTTTTCAATAGCAAGATTGGTAAGGCAAGAGATAAACCCATAATTAACATGCCTTGAAACCATTAAGAGGTATTGTATGGTTAGGATTCAAAAAAGATACTCAAAACAGTTGGCTAGGAACATATTCTTATTCCCTAGACCAATGAAAAAATTAACCCAAGACACTTGAGAGATCATTAGGAGAAATTAATTACCAAAATGAAGTGTAGAATAATCAACTGGGGGCGAAATGATGAACGAGTTGCAGCAAACTGGGCGGCACTAGGCGGCTGATAATTTGGGTGAAAATGATGAGCGAGGAACCAAATTCAATTGGACAAATCGATTGAGCTAGCTCTGATAATATGTTAGCTTCGAATCAATTGGGGCCAAATCGCGAGGGAAATAGAGAAAATAAGAGAGGGAATGAAAAATAGACTCGTTGCCGTCGAACTAGGGTTTAGAATAAAAGACTTATTCTCGACGGCATAGCCGGTGATAATGACCCTGTCGATATAGACTCATTCCCAACGGCATCCCTTCGTTGATAACATTAGTACCGTCGCCAATGAGATTTCTCTCCACCGGGAAAGTCTGGCGCCAAATAAGAAGTACATTACCGACGGCATACATTGGCGACGGTTAGCCCGTCGAGAATGACATTATTATCGATAGGGATGTTGTCGTCGGCAATAAGCCCGTCGCCATTGACCCTTATTTTTTTAGTGAATTGAATAAAGCTGAGTGACTTCTCACGTAAGCATCTATAATCAAAGATATTGTACAATACCGTGTGCTACTATGCAACCACGCGTATTACTGTACTTTTATCATTAGGTATTTCAACAGTTAACGGTAAAACTTTTGTCGTTATTTATAAAAAGTTATTTCTGTCATTTTTAACTCCGATAGTAATTTCGTTATGGGTCCACCAATGATTGTGCCGTCGTACGGAAATTCCCTGATAAAACGAATATTTTCCGACCAAACAAATATTTTATGACAACTTGCATACTTTGAAAAATTTGTAAATATTACCAACAACTATAACATTATATCAAATTCACACCATGATATTCAAAATGATATTTAGAGAAAATTAATCTTTATTCATAAAAGTTGGGGTCTTACAATGTGTATTCTATTAATATAATATAATCCAAAATAAATATAATACCTATTAATTTAAATTATATTATACTCCCTTCGTCCCAAAAAGGATTACTGAAATACAATTGAAAAGAATTAGGAGAGAATATATATTTGTTCCCAATCTACCATTGTCTTGAAGTAGTGTGACTAGTTGATATTTGTATAGGTTAATATGTTTAATTGTGTTTGGGATGAGAGAAATTAGTGATGTGATTGGTTGACTATTGAAGTAAGTAAAATATGATATAAAGTCAAGGGTAATTTTGTCCAAGTGAAAATTTATGTAGTGCTTTTGTTATCCTTTTGAGAACAAGATTTTTTACCACTTAAGTCATCATTTTGGGAACGGATGGAGTATATATTTATCTATTTATATGGATGAGGGCATTTTTGTAACTTTTTTTCTCATTTCAATGTATAAATAAAATATAACTTTTTCGACCAAACTTAACATACCAAATATATAAAAAAAATACTTAATCAGGATTGTCATTCCTTTCCGCCCGCCATCCCTTCAAAGTTCAAACCAAACGGATATAAGTAAGGGTGTAAACGAGTCGAACCGAAGCGAATAGAGAGTTACTCGAATTCGACTCGAAACGTTAAATTCATACTCGAATTCGAATTAAATTTTAAAAATTATACTCAGATTCAACTCGACTCAAATATTTATTACTCGAATTCGATCCGACTCGGATCGAATTATATTCAAACTACTCGCGAGCTTCAAATTTAAACTCGAATTCGAGTCTCCACATAATAACTAACTTTATAATAAATATAATTATAAATTAAATTTGTTATTTTACTTAGAAATGAGAAAAATATATTTACTATTACACTTCACAAATATAAAATCACAATTAAAATTAAAAATAAAATAAAATAATAATAATTAATTAACCTAATTTGGTTTAATTTTGTATATATTATAAGAGAATGTATCGAATAATTAATCGAATATGTATCTGTGACTCCCCCAAATCTAGGTACTCCAATTCCCACAGGATTTGGAGTTCACTGTACAAACATCATATGTTTATCTACCCATAATAAATGAAAACCATAAATAAATAGAATTAAATCCTCCCCTTATGGGATTACAACATTTGAATGAAAATACATCAATCCCAGTTCATACTAACCTTAAATCTTAAATGCGGAAACATAAACAAATAATAAGTCTTACACAACTTTAACATAAGTCTGAAACATAGGTATATCAATTAAACAACAAGTCTTCATTACTTGTTAACCTTGCCCTTGCCTTTACTAGTAGAGGGCTAGTCGGACCTTATGTTCTTAACTGCAATGTTATTATTATGCAAGAGTGAGCACGATTGCCCACAAGTATAATAATGTAACAACAATGTAATAACATGCGAGTGAATCAAAGACTTCTGAAATAAGAAAACTCAACTTTTGAATCAAGAATGAACAACAAGAATCAAAAAAACTTCTGAGGGTCATAAGACCTTGAACTATGTCCTAGGTTGTCAAGTGTTTATACTTGAAACCTTTAACAATTATAAGACTATGGATTCTTCTTCTCGTACTTAGGGGGATCAAGCCTTAATACCATACTGTGCACAATATCTTAACGCCAAAGCATAATTAATCCCCTATAACAGGGTTGTTCATCTCAGTTTGACATTAGAGTCCGTACCAAAGGAAGTTTGGTTTGGATAAGCTCAACAAGGGTTCTGAAATTTAGAACGTTCATCGACTATGGACTAGTCGAATCAATAAGGTTCGCTAGTCTTGCAAGGTTTAACAATAAATGATATTCAGTTTAAATAATAATATTAAGAGTTATACAATGGAATAAGTATTGTATAACATGAATCATGCTTTAAAAGAATGATAACATCTAATATGAAATCTTGAACTTGATCAATAAATAACAAGAACTTGCTCGATATAGAATATAAGTTTAGAACTTGCTCAAATAAAGTTTAGGGTTAGAAAACTTGCTCAATGTAAAGAGGCAAGGTTTATAAACTTGCCTCGTGCATGGATTATACGTTAACTATTCACGTTCCTCAATTTAATCCTACGTATCATTTACATTCACAATACTAGTTAATTATAACATAAATCGCATCATAAGTTCATTCTCTTTTGTCTAAACTCTAATTATGATTATACTAATCAAATCACAACACTTGTTTTCACATAATATTAGACTTCACGAACGACGAGCTAACTATGAGTTCAACAAATCAATTAGACATGTAAGTACACCATTGACACGTTAAGAATCTGTTTTAACATCACATTATATGTTTAATACATTTTTATGTTCATTAGATTAGGTTAAAATTAAATTTCCTGGACTTGAATAATTAAAAATCTCATTTCTAGCAGCAAAATGCCAAGTATTACTTGACTCCACCATTTGAGGCTGAATCATGCCATGCAGCTCCACCAATTAAGTTAAGATCAAGGGCCAAGAATAATATAGTCTTTGTTATGAACAGACTATAGGTTTAAGTCCAGAAATTGCAGCTCGGATTTTAAGCTTGGATCAGTATTGCAGTACTGAACACGCCAGATTCGAATCTGAAGTTTGCAAAAAACACAGAACAAGGCAATAAACTTCTAATTTCTTTGTTCATACATTAATTTAAGCATACCCAAATAGTATAATTCATATATGATCATTACCCAACCTTTTTAGCATGATTTTAACAACTTAAATCATACAATTACTTGAATCAAATCACATAATTTCACTGTTCTTGGTGTTTTTTGAAAGTTTTGAAGAAAAACATGAAATTTAACATTACGGGTTCGTTATAACTCCGGATCTGTCCGTTCAAAGTTTTTTTCCTTTTTTTTAACATGTATTATCATAATCTACTGCCAAATTTAAGATAAAAAAACAATTCATGGCATACAATTGCTCGTAAGGGCCATATATTCAACTTTTATACTCTATAACTTCAAAAAATCCAATTACGACATATTTATATGAAATTGATGGTTTGAAAACATACATAAATGGTAGAAAACATGTTATGATTACATATTATCATGTATATACACATAAATCATCAACTCATGCATTGATCATACAATAGTTATGAAATAATAATAAGAAAATTGAATACTTTCATTTCATAAAATTCGGGGTCTCACAATCTCCCCTCCTTATGAAATTTGGCCCTCGAAATTTACGTACCTAGTAGTTCGAAGAAAGGAAAATGCTTTGCTTTCTTTTCGGATTATACCTTCCCGGTTATATCCTCTGTATCATGATTTTTACATTGCTCATCTCCTGTATTTCAGATATCATTCTAGAATATATCTTCAAAACAAAGGTCAATTGACATATCACAAATTGTCAACTTATCAAGTAAAAATTTCGGCTTAGGTAAGTCACACACTAGCGAAGTATATTACTCTTCTCTCCCCTCCTAGTTCTAGACTCATATCTTCGTCAATGACCATATCCCTAAGCTCTGATACCATTTGCGACGCCCCCAAAATGGGTCCACACGACCCATTCTGAGTCGCCATATATCATACTATAAAAATCAAATACAAACTTCATTTATACAACTGTTGAACTGTCGTGCAGAATACAACCACAGTTAAACTGTGAGTTTTAATACTAATGTATGTAACTCTCATGGTGCCTCGACCACAACCTTACAAAGGTACTTTACATAAAAGTACAGTCAAAAACTGTTTTAGAAATTAAAATCTTTGGGAAGTGCTCAAGGAAACCTTCTTCATACATGGGAGGCCATGCATCTAGGTTATGATAGATATCATATGTCCACAGAATTATCCTTGGTTGACCCAATAGACCCCAAAGAAAAATGAGAAGATTACTATCATGTTCTTTCCAATGGTGAGTCTTCTCTTGACATATAACTATCTCCACTGTCTGTAATTGAAAATTATATTTCAACCAAACTCTAAGATCATATAGGTAGTGCTCGTAGATATACTCAGCAAGTGGATGTGCACAATCCTGTCTTATGATAACACGAGGTTGAATGTCATTAGACATCTTGTATGATAGTGGTAAAACACCCTTCTAAAGTTGGGTTCACCTCACCCTATTCGGTTCACCAAAATTAAATATCAAATGACGTATACAATACGACACACTTATCTAAAGTTCTCAACAAAATTATTTCCATACTATTTAGGGAGAACCTCAATGACTATAGAACCACCGGTTTCTATTCCACGTTATCCATGCTCGACTTCTAAGAACACTCTTGTTACCTGAAAGGAATTGTGAAGCAAAAGGGTGAGCACAACTTGCTTAGTAAAGAATATAATGACTAAAGATAATTAAATTATCAATAGTCTTCGTCAGTAATAAATCAGAGATTTAGAACATATGGTAGATGATAAAAATTTTCAACCATAGTTGCAGTGGAACGAGCAATCCATTAGAAGAGTCAAATAAACCATAAAGTCAGTTATCTTCTCCACATTAAAAGTCCACCAACAATGTTTTATCTCTATAACATCAATCAACAATTCCTTTCCACAATCATGTGAACAACTCATAATCATAATTGTGATTCTAAATTCTATTCGCACCTGTGACGTAAGATAATTTTCATCACCTATCTTCACCGAAACATTAAAAATCATGGTTATACCAAATCACAATTCCTGCTCATAATCATACTAATAAATTCATCTTTGCACTACGGCCAAAGATATTCATTAATAATTCATCTTTGCACTACAAGCCAAAGACATACAACTGTATTTTAGAAGAGTCAAATAGAGCATGATATCTACTATCTTTTACGAATTAAAAATGTATAATCAATATTTTATCGCTGAGACTCAGCTTAATAAATAATTCACATAATCGAATCATCCCCGCACTACTACCCAAGGATATTCATAATAATCATCAATGGTCATGATTATACCGAATAATCCTCGGTTATAATCATACCAATAACTGTCCATCAATGCACTACGGGCCAATGAGGACTTTTACCACATCATCTATAACATTACGGGTCATGATTATACCGAATGATCCCTGATCATAATCATACCAATAAATAGTTCATCTATGCACATAAGCCAAAGATACTCATCAATCAATAATTCATCTTTGCACGTAAGCCAAAGATATACAACTGTAAAACCAATAATCAACAGTCCATCTTTGCACGTAAGCCAAAGATATACATTTGTAAAACCAATAATCAACAGTCCATCTTTGCACGTAAGCCAAAGATATACAACTGTAAAACCAATAATCAACAATCCATCTTTGCACGTAAGCCAAAGATATACATTTGTTAAACTAATAATCAGCAATCCATCTTTGCACGTAAGCCAAAGATGACTTTCATCACAATATAAGAATGAGGATGATGGCAATGATATAAGCATTAATCAACGAAAAACAAGGATAAATATTAAAGACTTTAAATTTATCCAGAGTTTAAAATATCCAAATGTTATCATTCACTTAATAATCTCATAATCTAATATCATTAATATTATAATAATATTTTAATCATTTCTTAAACTTATAAATAATTTATTTTAATTGTTTACACTGTACCAAATAATGTATTTAATCATTCAAAAATACTATACTCATAAGATTTCATCACCAATGATCAAATCCCTCATCAAAAATCTGCATATACCTTATATAAGGATTTCCAAGCCATAAAATCCTATTAACCAATTTTTTAACTTCACATAACATATTTAATTCATATGTTCGTAACTAAACTATTTTCATGAAAAATACCAAATCAGTCCCAAATATTATTCTTTTCTGGGATTTAGCAGAATATAGTCCCAAATTGAACATATTTTTCTCATAATTTTTAAAATCATTTACTATTTTTTATATAGCCAAAACTGCCAAATATTTAGATATTTATCATAAATTGTACTTTTGTCCAAAAATTCCGAAATTTACAAGGTATAATCCTATTATATACATGTACTCCCAATACAAATTTCACCAATTTTGGAGTTAACTACAAGGAGTTATAAGAATTTACTTTTAAAATAGTCTTTTCCTATAAAATTCATAACTCCTAATCTATACATCCAAAAATCGCCATTTTTGGACACAATCTAGAAAACTCAACAAATTATCATTTCAAATTTTTCCAGAATTTTTGAGGGTTAGAAAAATTATGAAACTGCAAATAGATTTTTGCCCGCCATAAGGTAATCCACATAGATAGGTTATTTCCACAATTTAATAAGGAATGGATACTAAGGATCATTCACCATGCATGCGGTAATCCACATAGATAGGTTATTCCAACAGAATAATAAAGATTGGAATAACAGAAAAATTTACCATGCATGCGATAGATCATACGCATGATGAGTTATTCCAATGTAATAATAAAGATTGGAATAACAGAAAAATTTACCATGCATGCGATAGACCGCACAGACAGGTTATTCCAACAGAATAATAAAAAATGAAACCAGGTCATGCGTAATTCGCACAAACAGGATATTCCAACAGAATAATAAAGAATGGAACCAGGACATGCGTAATCCGCACAAACAAGATATTCTAACAGAATAATAAAGAATGGAATAACAACAGAATTCACCAGGCATGCGATAGACCACACAGACAGGTTATTCTAATAGAATAATAAATAATGGAACTGTGGTATTAATGTCATACGCATTGCACAAGATATTCCAAATGAATAATAAAGAATGGAATAATGGAAGAATTTCACCATGTATATGTACTTTGCATGACAGATAAAAGTTATTCCAACATAATAATAAAGAATGGAATAACAGAAGCTCTCTTCATGAATACGAAAGAAATAATACCCCTTACCTTAGAAGAAGACTGGATACTAGAATAGTGAAGTAGCAGACTTCGCTTCTTCTTTCTCTATATAGCTTCTCTCTCTATAATTTCTCTATAATAATTGCTCTTGTGAGACTTAGTGAATTGGTGAAAAATAATGAAGGAATGAGCTTCTATTTATAGGAAAATATAGTTTTCATAATTGCACATTTTGGGGCTCGAAATATTACAGTATAATACCCTCGTCTTTTCCTTCATTTTTAATTTAGTCATGCAAGTATTACCAAACTTGCACTACCTCCCCTAATAGTAAATCATGTGAATCAATAGTAAATCATGTGACTCAATAGTTCTAAACATGTGAAAAAATTAATTATAGTACAGTACCTTCAACTATACCTCCATTTTTAACTTAGTCATGCAAGTATTATCAATCTTGTACCAACTCCCCTAATAGTAAAAGAATGTGAATCAATAGTACAAACATGTGAACAAATAGTTATAATCATGTGAATCAATAGCAATTAATTGCTCATTTATCTGTTTAATTACCCGATTGCTCAATATAACATCCAGACATCAATTATTATCGAAATAAATGTCGATTTTCACTAACACTAATAATTCCAACATAATGGAACTATTAATTTTATCTTTAATTAACACGAATTTATTCATCATTAATATTATAATTCACAATATTTAACAACCAGGTCGTTTCAAGGAAAGAGGGGGCTTTCCGATAAGGATTTCTTCTTATTGGCGCGCAATTAGGTGACCAAACCTCTCCTCGACAGAACTTCTAGACATTGTCAATATTGCAAATAATAAAATGAATAACTTTGTCGTCTCAATTATTGATTTAATAATATAACATATTATACTGAGATGATATTGTGACAATAATTGAATCAATAATATGAGAGATATGATCAAACAATTCTTTGTAGCAATAATTGAGTATAAGCGAGTGACTTCTTTACGTAAGCATCAATAATCAATATCGTATTGCTACTTATAATAACGCATTACATCAGATTACTTTTACTACTAGGGTAGTTCTACGGTTTTAACGGTAACATTTTCGCCATTATTTTTATAAAAAGATAATTCTATCATTTTCTTACTATGACAATACTTTTATTGTGGGGTCCACCAATGATTGTGCCGTCATACGGATATTCCCCGACAAAAAGAATATTCCCCGACCAAACGAATAACAACTTGTTTACTTTGTAAAATTTTCAAATATCACCCTTAACTTTAACCCTTTCTCAATTTAACCATTTACTAAATAAAATAATAATAAAAAAATTGAATACCTTCATTTCATAAAATTCAGGGTCTCACAATCTCCCCTCCTTATGAAATTTCGCCCTCAAAATTTACGTACCTGGTAGTTCGAAGAGAAGAGAATACTTTGCTTTCTTTTTGGATTATACCTTCCCTGTTATATCCTCTATATCATGATTTTTCCATTGCTCATCTCCTGTAGTTCAGATATCATTCTAGAATATATCTTCAAAATAAAGGTCAATTGACATATCACAAATTGTCAACTTATCAAGTAAAAATTTCGGCTTAGGTAAGTCACACACTAGCGAAGTATATTACTCTTCTCTCCCCTCCTAGTTCTAGACTCATATCTTCGTCAATGACCATATCCCTAAGCTCTGATACCATTTGTGACGCCCCCAAAATGGGTCCACACGACCCATTCTGAGTCGCCATATATCATACTATAAAAATCAAATACAAACTTCATTTATACAACTGTTGAATCGTAAATGCGAGAATACAAACCACAGTTAAAGCTGTGAGTTTTAATACTAATGTTCAGAACTCTCATGGTGCCTCGACCACAACCTTACAAAGGTATTTTACATAAAAGTACAGTCAAAAACTGCTTTTTAGAAATTAAAATCTTTGGGAAGTGCTCAAGGAAACCTTCGTACATGGGAGGCCATGCGTGCCAGGTTATGATAGATATCATATGTCCACGTAATTATCCTTGGTTGACCTAATAGACCCCAAAGAAAAATGAGAAGATTACTATCATGTTCTTTCCAATGGTGAGTCTTCTCTTCGACATATAACTATCTCCACCTATGCTCGTAATTGAAAATTATATTTCAACCAAACTCTAAGATCATATAGGTAGTGCTCGTAGATATACTCAACAGTGGATGTGCACAACCTGTCTTATGATAACACGAGGTTGAATGTCATTAGACATCTTGTATGATAGTGGTAAAACACCCTTCTAAAGTTGGGTTCACCTCACCCTATTCGGTTCACCAAAATTAAATATCAAATGACGTATACAATCGACACACTTATCTAAAGTTCTCAACAAAATTATTTCCATACTATTTAGGGAGAACTCTCAATGACTATAGACCAGATTCTATTCCCCTGTTATCCTCAGCTCGATTTTAAGCAACACTCTTGTTACACGAAAGGAATTGTGAAGCAAAAAGGGTGAGCACAACTTGCTCGATAAAGAATATAATGACTAAAGATAATTAAATTATCAATAGTCTTCGTCAAGAATAAATCGTAGATTTAGAACATATGGTAGATGATAAAAATTTTCAACCATAGTTGCAGTGGAACGAGCAATCCATTAGAAGAGTCAAATAAACTATAAAGTCAGTTATCTTCTCCACATTAAAAGTCCACCAACAATGTTTTATCTCTATAACATTAATCAACAATTCCTTTCCACAATCATGTGAACAACTCATAATCATAATTGTGATTCTAAATTCCTATTCGCACCCAGGACGAAGATAATTTTCATCACCTATCTTCACCTGAAACATTAAAAATCATGGTTATACCAAATCACAATTCCTGCTCATAATCATACTAATAAATTCATCTTTGCACTACGGCCAAAGATATTCATTAATAATTCATCTTTGCACTACAAGCCAAAGACATACAACTGTATTTTAGAAGAGTCAAATAGAGCATGATATCTACTATCTTTACTTAATTAAAATGTATAATCAATATTTTATCACGAGACTCAAATTTTAATAAATAATTCACATAATCGAATCATCCCTGCACTACGGCCAAGGATATTCATGTAATCATCAATGGTCATGATTATACTGAATAATCCCTGGTTATAATCATACCAATAACTGTCCATCAATGCACTACGGGCCAATGAGGACTTTTACCACATCATCTATAACATTACGGGTCATGATTATACGAATGATCCCCGATCATAATCATACCAATAAAACAGTTCATCTATGCACATAAGCCAAAGATACTCATCAATCAATAATTCATCTTTGCACGTAAGCCAAAGATATACAACTGTAAAACCAATAATCAACAGTCCATCTTTGCACGTAAGCCAAAGATATACATTTGTAAAACCAATAATCAACAGTCCATCTTTGCACGTAAGCCAAAGATATACAACTGTAAAACCAATAATCAACAATCCATCTTTGCACGTAAGCCAAAGATATACATTTGTTAAACCAATAATCAACAGTCCATCTTTGCACGTAAGCCAAAGATGACTTTCATCACAATATAAGAATGAGGATGATGGCAATGATATAAGCATTAATCAAACGAAACAAGGATAAATATTAAAGACTTTAAATTTATCCAGAGTTTAAAATATCCAAATGTTATCAATCACTTAATAATCTCATAATCTAATATCATTAATATTATAACAATATTTTAATCATTTCTTAAACTTATAAACAATTTATTTTAATTGTTTACACTTTACCAAATAATGCATTTAATCATTCAAAAATGCCATACTCATAAGATTTCATCACCAATGATCAAATCCCTCATCAAAAATCTGCATATACCTTATATAGGATTTCCAAGCCATAAAATCCTATTTATCAATTTTTCAACTTCACATAACATATGTAATTCATATGTTCGTAACTAAACCATTTTCATGAAAAATACCAAATCAGTCCCAAAAATTATTCTTTTCTGGGATTTAGCAAAATATAGTCTCATATTGAACATATATTTTTCTTAGAATTTTTAAAATTCATTTACTATTTTTCATATGGCCAAAACTGCCGAATATTTAGACATTTATCATAAATTGTACTTTTGTCCAAAAATTTCGAAATTTACAGGATATACTCCTTTATATACATGTACTCCCAATAAAAAGTTCACCAATTTTGGAGTTAACCATAAGGAGTTATAAGAATTTACTTTTAAAATATTCTTTTCCTATAAAATTCATAACTCCTAATCTATACATCCAAAAATCGCCATTTTTTGGACACAATCTATAAAACTCAACAAAATATCATTTCAAATTTTTCCAGAACTTTTGAGGGTCAGAAAAATTACAAAACTGCAAATGGATTCCCCCTCATGCGATAATCCACATAGACATATTATTTCCATAATTTAATAAAGAATGAATACTAAGGATCATTCACCATGCATGCGGTAATCCACATAGATAGGTTATTCCAACATAATAATAAAGAATGGAATAACAGAAGAATTCCCCATGCATGAGATAGATCGCATGCAGATGTGTTATTCTAATGAATAATAAAGAATGGAACCAGTCATGCGTAATTCGCATTGCATGCACGGAGATATTCCAACAAAATAATAAAGAGTGGAACCGTGTGCGTAATCCACGCATGAGGATATTCCGAATGTAATAATAAAGAATAGAATAACAACAAAATTCACGGGCATGCGATAGGCCGTGATAGCGAGTTATTCCAAGTAATAATAAATAATGGAACCGAAGTCACGCGTAATACGCATGCATGCATGTGATATTCCAATAAAATAATAAAAAATGGAATAATGTAAGAATTTCACCATGTATGCGGTATCAGATGTATGATTATTCTAACATAATAATAAAGAATGAAAAATAATGAAGCTCTCTTCATGAATACGAAAGAAATAATACCCCTTACTTTAGAAGAAGACTGGATACTAGAATAGTGAAGTAGCAGACTTCGCTTCTTCTTTCTCTATATAGCTTCTCTCTCTATAATTTCTCTATAATAATTGCTCTTGTGAGACTTAGTGAATTGGTGAAAAATAATGAAGGAATGAGCTTCTATTTATAGGAAAATATAGTTTTCATAATTGCACATTTTGGGGCTCGAAATATTACAGTATAATACCCTCGTCTTTTCCTTCATTTTTAATTTAGTCATGCAAGTATTACCAAACTTGCACTACCTCCCCTAATAGTAAATCATGTGAATCAATAGTAAATCATGTGACTCAATAGTTCTAAACATGTGAAAAAATTAATTATAGTATAGTACCTTCAACTATACCTCCATTTTTAACTTAGTTATGCAAGTATTATCAATCTTTCACCAACTCCCCTAATAGTAAATGAATGTGAATCAATAGTACAAACATGTGAACAAATAGTTATAATCATGTGAATCAATAGCAATTAATTGCTCATTTATCCGGTTAATTACCCGATTGGTCAATATAACCTCTAGACATCAATTATTATTGAAATAAATATCAATTTTCACTAACACTAATAATTCCAACACAATGGAACTATCAATTTCATCTTTAATCAACACGAACTTATTCATCATTAATATTATAATTCACAATATTTAACAACCGAAGTCGCTCCTGTGAAAGAGGGGCTTTTCGATAAGGATTTCTCCTTATTTAGCGCAATGATTAGGTGACCAAACCTCTCCTCGACGAACTTCTAGACATTGTCAATATTGCAAATAATAATATGAATAACTTTGTCATCTCAATTATTGATTTAATAATATAACATATTATCTGATGATAATCTTTGTGACAATAATTGAATCAATAATATGAGAGATATGATGCGGCAATTATCGTAGCAATAATTGAGTATAACCGAGTGACTTCTTACGTATGCATCAATAATCAATACAGGTGTGCTACTTACGCAACCACGCGTAGACATCGTACTTTTACTACTAGGGTAGTTCAACAGTTTTAACGGTAACACTTTCGCCGTTATTTTTATAAAAAGATAATTCTGTCATTTTTTTACTACGACAATACTTTCATTGTGGGGTCCACCAAATATTGTGCCGTCGTACGGATATTCCCCGATAAAAAGAATATTTCCCAACCAAATGAATAACAACTTGCTTACTTTGTAAAATTTTCAAATATCATCCTTAAATTTAACCCTTTCTCAATTTAACCATTTACTAAATAAAATAATAATAAGAAAGTTGAATACTTTCATTTCATAAAATTCGGGGTCTCGCAGTAAGGCTACGTCATATGCGACTTCACCAATTCTTCTCAAAACTTCGAAGGGTCCAATGAAACTTTGGCTCAATTTCCCTTTCTTACCAAATTTTATCTTTCCCTTCCAATGAGAGACTTTCAAGAAAACGTAGCTACCAGATTCAAATTCTTGATTCAGTCAGTGTTGATCAGCATATTTCTTCTGTCTGTCTTGAGCAGCTATCAATCTTGTTCTGATCACCTTGACAATCTCAGCGGTCTGTTGCACTAATTCTAGTCCTAGTAGTTGACGTTCCCCAACTTCATCCCAACATAATGGAGTTCTGTATTTTCTGTCGTACAACGCTTCGTAAGGCGGCATGCCAATACTTGCATGGTAACTGTTATTGTAAGCGAATTCCACCAGCGGTAGATGATAATCTCAATTTCCTTTAAAGTCCATTATATAAGCTCTTAACATATCCTCCAATGTTTGAATCATTTTTTCGCTCTGCCCGTCTATCTGAGGGTGATATGTCATACTCATTCTTAACTGCGTACCCATGCATTCCTGTAGTCATTTCTAGAAATTCGATGTAAAGCGCGGATCCGTATCAGATACAATTGACACCGGAAGTCCGTGCCTCAAAACAATCTCTTTCACATATAACCTTGCCAACTGGTCTAAGCTGAATCTGATTCTGATCAGAATGAAGTGTGCGGATTTCATCAATCGGTCAACAATAACACATACTGCATCCTAACCTTTCTGAGTTATTGGAAGGTCAACCACAAAATCTATTGTGATATGTTCCCACTTCCATTCTGGGATTTCTAATGGTTGTAACAACTCACTCGGCCTCTGATGTTCTGTTTTCACTTTCTAACATGTCAGACACTTGGCAACACACTCTACAACATCTCGTTTCAAATTTGGCCACCAGAAATGTTATTAAAGATCTTGATTCATCTTGGTACTACCAGGGTAGATCAAATATTGTGAGCTATGAGCCTCATTCAAAATGTCTTCCTTAATCTCTAGCATTGGCGGTACCCAAATTCTGCTCTCAAATCTCAGTAGTCCTTCACTGTCTATCTTGAATCTTGATTCAGTTCCTTCAGATATCTTCTTTTTCGTCTTCTTACATTCTTCGTCCTGAAGTTGAGCCTCCTTAATTTTATCCAGTAAAGTTGTACCAGCTTGCATCTGGAACAGCTTCTTGTCAATCTCCATAGGGTACTTCACTTCCAATTTCAGCTTCTCCATCACTGAAATTAGCTCCTCCTGAGCGGTCAACATCATCAATTTCTCCCGACCCTTTCTACTTAAGGCGTCGGCAACCACATTTTCCTTACCTGGATGGTATAAAATCTAGCAATCATAGTCCTTAATTAACTCCAACCAAATTCTCTGGTGCATATTCAAGTCCTTCTGTGTAAAAATATATTTCAGACTCTTGTGGTCTATATATATATTTCAAACTTCTCCCCATAGAGATAGTGTCTCCAGATCTTCAAAGAAAATATCACCGCAGCTAGCTCTAAGTCATGGGTCGGATACCCCTTCTCATAGTCCTTCAATTATCATGACACATATGCAATGACCCTGCCGTTTTACACAAATACACAGCCAAGTCCTTTATGCGACACATCACTATAAACCACAAAATTCCCTGTGTCATCCAGAAGAGATAGCACAGGTGTTGTACTCAACCTCTTCTTAAGTTCTTGAAAGCTTTCCTCACACTTCTCCGTCCAAACAAATTTCACAGCTTTCCTAGTCAGATTTGTCAGCGAAGTTGTGATCTTGGAAAAGTCCTGAATAAATCTTCTGTAATATCATGTCAATCCAAGAAAACTTCTCACTTTCGACGGTGTTTTTGGCTGATCCCAGTTCATCACATCTTCAACTTTCGATGGATATACCGAAATCCCATCCTTGTCAATCACATAGCTAAGAAATTGTACCCGCTCAATCCAAAATTTGCATTTCGAAAACTTGGCATACAACTTCTCCCTTCTCAACATCTCTAATGTTACCTTCAAATGCTCTACATGTTCTTCCTTAGTCTTCGAGTATACCAAAATGTCATCAATAAATACCACCACGAATTTGTCCAAAAATAGCTTGAACACTCCATTCATTAGGCCCATAAATGCTCAAGGAGCATTCGTTAAACCCAATGAAGTCACAAAAAATTTGTAGTGACCATATCGAGTCCTAAATGCTATCTTCGAAACATCCTTTGGCCTCACCTTCAGCTGATGATAACCACTCCTCAAGTCTATCTTGGAAAAGTATCTTGCTCCCTTTAATTGATTGAATAAGTCATCGATCCTTAGTAATGGATATATATACTTAATCGTGACCTTATTCAGTTCTTTGTAGTCAATACAGAGCCGCATCGTCCCATCCTTCTTCTTCATAAATAACACCGGCGCTCCCCACGATGATACGCTCGGTTGAATGTATTTCTTTTTCAGTAACTCTTGCAGTTGTACCATCAATTCTTTCATCTCTACCGGAGCCATCTGGTACGGTGCCTTCGATATTGGAGCCATTTCTGGCGCCAAATCGATCACTAAATCAACCTCTCTGTCTGGCAAAAGTCCTAGCAGATCGTCCAAAACAACGTATGCGAAGTCCCTCACTACTGGTATCTCCTCTATCTTCGGGTTCTTTTTACGACTGTCGACTATGTAGGCTAAATATCCTACACAGCCTTGTCTTAACAACTTCCTGGCCTGCATCATCGTTAGACAACTCCCTTGTCTAGGCGACTTGCTGCCATAAAATACAACCTTTGACGAAGTCATAAGGTTAATACATTTCTTCTGACAATCAATTAAAGCACCGTAATTGAATAACCAATCCATTCCTAGAATGACGTTAAATTTCCCAAGTGTGATAGGGATAACATCTACGTTCATAATATTACCCTTAATATCCACCCTACAGTTCTTGTGTACGTACTTAACAGGGATCACTTCTCTATTCACAATCTCTATGTTCATGGGGTATTTTAACGCGTCCTTAGTTAATTCTAAGTTCTTAGCAAAGTCATCGGATATAAATGAACAAGTATCACCTGAATTAAATAATACATAAGCATTAACTTTATTGATCGAAATGATACCTAAAACCACATTGTGAGACTACACTATCATATTGAATGTCCTAGCGGTTGGTCTGTTGGTTGTGAATGGTCCCGCAATAATTAAAGCATTTCCACCGTTGTTTCCCTTGTTCACTCCTGTTCCTACTCCTCCAGATTCTTTCTTTGGACAGTCCCTAGCTAAGTGGTCCTTTGACCCACATGTGAAGCAGGCGCCTTTCTTTGGGTTAGGGTAGTTAGGTGCTATATGGCCTTGCTGACCACAATTGTAGAAGAATCTTTTCCCTTTCATACAGATCCCCAGGTGAGCTTTCCCGCAGGTCAGACATGCTCCAATCCTCTTCTTCTGACCTCCTTACTGATTTCCAGTTGACGAGTTATCAGTCCACCTCCTCTTCTGATTGTTACTTCCTCTCGTGTTACTCCCACTGGCCTTGTTATTTACTTCATTTTCATTCTTCTTCTTCTTCTTCTTCTTCTTCTTCTTCTTCTTCTTCTTCTTCTAATCCTGATTATACTTGGTCACCGCATCGCTCCTACCTTCAGCGAAGATGGCCTTCTCCAGTACTCCAACAAAAGTGTTTAGCTAAAACATTGACACTTTACTATATAACCAGGGCTTCAGTCCCTATTAAAACCTTCTTGCTTTCCTCTCATCCGTGTGTACTTGATACGTGGCGAATCTAGCCAAATCATTGAATTTTGCCGCATAGTCTGATACAGACATATTGCCTTGCTTCAATTCGAGAAATTGTACCTCCATTTGGTTCTGCGAGCTTGTCGGGAAATACATCTCGAAGAACATCTCCTTAAACCTCTCCCAGGTGATCACACCTTCTCCTCCACGGACCTTATTTGCTTGTCATCAATAACTGGCTTCTGACTTCAACATGAATGTTGCGTAGGCGGTTTTCTGGTCCTTTCTGACTCTGGCAACGTCAAAAACCTTTTTCATCTCCATAATCCAAGTTTGAGCTTCTATCGGGTTCATGAAACCTTTAAACTCTGGCGGTCCCACTGCCTTAAAGTCCTTGAACGTTGTATTTGGTGGAGCTTGAGGTTGATTGTTAATCGCCCCAACCAATAAGTTCACCAACTGCTGAACGGGGTTAACATTGGTGTCGTTGTTGTTCTTCGACTCTTCTTGGGCCGGTTGACGGTTTGGTCTTCTTCTCGGTGGCATATTTCTATTAGAATATATACTTATTAGATCTTTATTCTATCCTTTAAATATTTAAGGCTTAACTTGAACATTTAAACATAATCACTAAACACATTAACTCAAATAAACTCTGATATTTTATTTAAATCAAAAGTTTTAACATAATACGATAGCATCACTACTATTTACATCAACTATCCCGAGATAAAGAATCTTCAAGATTAAATCATCATAATATTCCTTTGTTTATAAGCACATCAAAATTTACATTATTAACTAACATAGATATTCACATAATTCATAATGTTCCTATCACGACCTATTAAGACGTCGAACAACTTCTTTGCGCTCTTCTTCCATGATACGAAACATCGTCCTTCGATCCAGCATGTACCAAGGTAAGTCCTCGAACTGAATTAAATAGTACATAATTCAATCCTAAGTTTTGTTCACCGCAGTGTTGAATGCGCAATCCATCTCCACCATCTTGACCTTCTTTGCTTGCACCTCTTCCTCGGTTTCATCTGCTCGCTGAGAAGCCTTCTCATAAGCATCTTCAGCTCTGGCTCGCTTAGCGGATTCCTCTCTCAAATCACCTTCAATTTTGCAACCTCTGCCACCAACTCCTCATTGTCACCTTCTAAGTGAACTAATTTCGACTCCACATTTCCTAGACGTGCATCAAGACATTGGATTTTCTCATTTTTCTGACCTATAGTATCCTGACGTTTGTTTGCCAACTCTTCCAATTCTCTGACTCTATCCTGCAACTCAATATTACGGTCATATACCTCGTTATACATCTAAGCTGCAATAGAGTTCGGTGGAAACTCATCTTCCTCCTCAGGATCCTCTTCCGGATCAGTCTCAGACACATGCTCCTGACCCACAACAATGATCAATAGAGATGGCTCTCTGCACTAACCGCTTGCCCGGGACAACATGAAGGGGTTCCTCTCCAAACTCGATTAGATCCTCCAAAGATCCGACATCATCCTGACAATATAGTTTTAAGTTTTAGTTACTAACCGATACTCGCGAGCACATAAGTTTATCACATAAGCACATAAAGTCTTTTATTATCTGTAAGACCCCAATTTTTTTTTTTTAATAAAGATGATTTTTCTATAAATATCATTTTTAAATATTATGGAATGAATTTGATATAATGTTATAGTTGTGGGTAATATTTATAAATTTTACAAAGTACGCAAGTTGTTATATAATATTCGATTGGTCGGGAAATATTCGTTTTAACAGGGAATATTCATACGACGGCACAATCATTGGTGGACCCCACAACGAAATTATTGTCGGATTGAGAAAACTACAAAAATATTTTTATGAAAATAACGGCGAAAGTTTTACCATTAACTGTTGAAACACCCAGTGTTAAAAGTACAGTAATACGTGTGGTTGAATAGTAGCACACGGTATCGATTATTGAGGCTTATGTAAGAAGACACTCAGATTTGTTCAATTATTGCTACAGTAATTGCTGCATAGTATCTCACGTTATTTGATTCAATTATTGTCTATATTTTTATATTATTAATCAATAATTGAGATGACAGAGTTATTAATATTATTATTTGTAATATTAACGATGTTCAAGTTACGCGCCGAGGAGAGGTTTGGTCACCTAATTGCTACGCAATAGGAGAAATCTTTATTGGAAAGCCCCCTCTTTCCTGGGAACGACCTGGTCGATTAATATTCTGAATTATAATAATGATGATAAGTGTTGTTAAAAATATTGAGGGAATTTTTATGAAGTATTTGATGTAACTTTTGGACCCCCATTTACCCGTTTTTCAAAATAATCGGTAGAAAGTTATTTTTATAATAAAGGTGGGGCCCACATGTGGGGGCCACATGTGGGGCCCATATGTGTTAAAATATGAAATGTTAGGAAATGGGGGGGGGGGAAGGCTTTGGCGTAAGATGGAGGGAATTAGTATTATATATATATATATATATATATATTATATTTTTGTTTTTTTTGTTTTGTTGTTATTTGAATTTGGTTGATTTCAATTGCCTGCACCGTTGGTTAGCATCCGTGAATGAAATAATGCTTCAGTCAAGCATCCGTGAATGAAATAAATGTTGCTTCCGTGACTTTTTTCTTACACAGTGTCCCTTCCATTCTCCTATAAATAGGATGCTTAGTTAGAATTGAAAACACACCAGAAATTTTAGAGAATAATCTTCTATAATCTTGAGCGTATTTCTTTAGAGTTTTAAGAAGTTTTGAGCGTAGTGCAAGTTTTCTACAAAAATATTCTCGCCCTACCAGTCGAAATACTCTTCTTTTATGGTAAGGGTATTATTTCTTTCGTATTCATGAAGAGAACTTACATTATTCCATTCTTTATTATTATGTTGGAATAACTTTATCTATGCCAAGCACCGCATACATGGTGAAATTCTGTTGTTATTCCATTCTTTATTATTCTGCTGGAATAACCTGTCTATGCCAAGTACCGCATACATGGTTAAATTCTGTTGTTATTTCATTCTTTATTATTACATTTGGAATATCACGCTTGGGTGTAATTTACTTTGACCTAGTTAGATTCTTTATTATTCTGTTGGAATATCCTGTCAATGCGGATTACGCCTAACCTGATTCCGTTATTTATTATTCTGTTGGAACATCTTGTCTATGCGTTTACGCATGACCTGGTTCTGTTATTTATTATTCTGTTGGAATAACCTGACTGTGTGGTCAATCGCATGCTCGGTGATTTCTTTTGTTATTCCATTCTTTATTATACTCAGTTGGTTAAAGTTTTGGATTTTATACTCCATGAAATTAGTGGAATATCCTTGATATTTGCGCTTCATCTAGTATCTTTTCATGGAAATATTCTTCTAAGCATTCTTGAGGTTTACCCCACAAAGCAGTATTATGTTGACATTTTGGACGTTATTGGTTCTTGGATAAATTAATTCTTGAACTTGTTTTATTGAATTCTTATATCATTGTCATCATCCTCATGTTTATATTATGTTGAAAGTCATCTCGTGGTTTGTCTTGCATAGATGGACTTGGTATGATTATGACCGAGGATTATTGATTGTAATCATGACCATAATGTTACAAATGATGTGGTAAAAGTCCTCATTGGCCCGTAGTGCATTGATGGACAGTTGTTGGCATGATCATGACCATTGATGAATACACGAATATCCTTGGCCGTACTGAATGGATAATTTATGGTTGTGATACTAATGAATATCCTTAGTCGTAGTGCAGAGATGATGTGGATTATTTATTAAGCTAAGTCTCATCGATAAAAGTGATGAAAAACCTTTTTAAATCATAAAAGATAGTAGATTTTATTCTCTACTTGACTCTTTTAATGGATTGCTTGTTCCGCTGCAGTTAAACTTGATGTTTGTTATATTTTATCAGTTTAACACTATTGAAGGCTAACGATAATTTATTCTGCATTATCTTAGTCATAATATTTCTTACTGGGCTAGTTGAGCTCACCCTTTTGCTTTCATTGTTCTCTTCAGGAAATGAGAACGTAGCAGGGACTAGTCAGAGAACGGAGTGACGGTCCAGATGATAGCATTAGTAGTCCTCACTATTCTATGAAATAGTGTGATAATAATTATAATGAGGACTTATTCTGAGAGTGGATATTGTCTAGAAGACAATATTTCTATTAAAACTCACAGCTCTTGTTGTTTATTAAAGATTGTATTTGTATTCTGTACCATGTATTTGACGACTTAGAATAGGTGATGTATACCTATTTTGGGGGTGTCACAGTTGGTATCAAAGCTAAGGGATATGATCCTTGGCTAAGATGTGAGACAAGAACTAGGAGGGGAGAGACGGGGAATTCCTTCGCTAGTATGACCTACCTAAGTTTATTTGGCATTTAATTGGTCGGTCAGAGTATAGGGATAATATGTGATATGTTAATTAACCCTTATTTTGTGGCAGTATTTGAAAATGACATTCGAGAATGTTGAGAACATCAATGGAGCACAGGAGACCGTTGAGTCTCCACAGATCAATAATCAGGATAATGTGCATCAGGAAGGCGACAATCCTCAGGCAAACAACAACACTTACCAGATGATGAACGATGGAATGTTCAGAGGCTTTATGCAATTCATGCAACATCAAGCAAGAGCGGCTCCTGTCCGAAATGCAGGTGGAAACACTAGCAACTCTCGGACGGTCATTGCCAAACAGTTCAAGGAGCTGGGACCACCGGAGTTTTTTGGAGAGCCAAAACCACTTAAGGCGGAGACGTGGATAAAGCAGATCAACAAGATATTTGATGTCTTGGGATTCTCCGAGGAGCAAAAGGTTCCTTTTGCCACCTTCGTGTTGCGGGCAGAGGCAGATTAATGGTGGAAATCTGTAAAGAGTACTCAATCTGCCGCACTGAAGATGTCTTGGGAGAAGTTTCAAGAACTGTTCAACGACAAGTACTTTCCCGAAAGTATTCGTCACATGAAAGAGGTAGAGTTCATTAAATTGGAGCAAAATAACATGACCGTGTCACAGTACGAAGCCAAGTTCGCCGAATTATCCCGGTTTGCGTCCCATTTGGTTGATAATGAGGAGAGAATGACACGAATGTTTCTAAGAGGTTTGAAACCCGAGATACGTCAATATCTTATCTCTCATAAACTGTGTTTGTATTCAGATGTTGTTAGTATGGCTCAGTTATTGGAGCGTGATAATGAGTCAACCCAACCAAAAGAAGCGTTGCAAAAAAATGATAATACCAGTGATAGCAATCATCGAAGCGGTGACAATAAGCGTGGAGGGAATCAACATGCCAGAAATGGTAACCACTTTTGTGGTAATCATGGTCAGAACAATAAGAGTGGACATTTCAAGAAGAGGAGATTCAACAATGATGGAAAGACGTCAGCATCAGCACCCGTCGTTAAGGAAGGAGAACGACCACCTATCATATGCTTCAAATGTGGAGGGGAGGGACACATCAGTCCAAACTGCGCGATGCCATCCAAAGAATGTTACAATTGTGGAAGAGAAGGTTACCTGGCCCGATTTTGTCATGCACTAAAGACAAGACCAGCTGGGATGGAGGCATCAAAGGCCGTCCCAGACAAGACAATATCGGTAGTTCAAGGGAGAGCGTTTGTCGTGACCTCCCAGAAAGCAAGGAACCCGAACGAGGTCATCATGGGTAAGCTTATCATAAACTCTAGCGAAGTATCTACCTTATTTGATACCGGTTCTACCCATTCTTTTATTTCTCCTACTTGCGTTCAACGTTTAAATTTGACTCTGGAGAAACTGGACTTTGACTTATCTATTGAAACTCCGTTGGGAGAAACCTTCATTACATCCACTGTTTATAAGTCTTGTTTGGTTCAAATCGGTACCCTCACATTACCTGTCGATCTTATTTCATTAAAAATACTTGCATTTGACGTAATTCTAGGGATTGATTGGTTAACTACTCATCATACAATAATTGATTGTTTTTGTAAGGTTGTTAGCTTTCATATTCCTAACCAACCTATTATGCGAATTCAAGTAACCAAACCATTAAAATCAATCGCTATCATCTCAAGCCATAAAGCTATTCATTTATTGAAAAACGGATGTCAAGCTTTCTTAGCTCATGTCACGGATCTAAACAAAAATATGTCAGTTTTGAATGATATTTCTATTGTTAATAAATTTCCTGATGTATTTCCTGAAAAACTTCCTGGCCTACCCCCAGAGCGTGAAATTGAATTTTATATCGACCTTAAACCCGGTACAAAACCTATTTCCAAAGCCCCATATCGAATGGCTCCTATTGAACTTCAGGAGTTAAAGACCCAACTGCAGGAATTGTTAGACATCAGTTTCATTCGTCCTAGTACTTCCCCTTGGGGTGCTCCTGTTCTAATCGTGAAAAAGAAAGATGGGAGTATGCGACTTTGTATTGATTATCGGGAGTTGAATCATGTCACCATCAAAAATAGGTACCCATTGCCACGTATTGATGACCTGTTTGACCAGTTGCAAGGCGCCAAATTCTTTTCAAAGATTGATCTTCGTTCCGGATATCACCAATTGAATATTGCAACCGATGACATTCCAAAGAGGGCTTTCAGAACTCAGTACGGGCATTATAAATTCCTAGTCATGTCTTTTAGATTGACTAATGCTCCTGCTGCCTTCATGGATATGATGAACCGAGTATTCAAGGAATATTTGGATCACTTTGTGGTCGTCTTTATTGATGACATCCTTATTTATTCCAAAAGTCGTGAAGATCATAAGCAACACTTGAGGCTGATACTCCAAAAGCTTCGTGAAAACAAGCTTTATGCCAAGTTGAAGAAATGCGAGTTCTGGCTGGAGGAAGTAGCATTCCTTAGGCACGTAGTATCAAGTCATGGAATATCTATTGACCCAAAGAAAGATTGAAGCTATTCAAAGTTGGGAGCAACCTAAATCAATAATCGAAGCACGTAGCTTTTCGCCACTTATTTGGTTATTATCGGAGATTCGTAGAAGAGTTTTCTCGAATCGCTACTCCATTAACTCAGCTGATTCGGAAAGATACAAAATTCAGTTGGAGTGAGGAATGCGAAGAGTTTTCAAGAACTCAAGAGGAGACTAATTTCAAGACCTGTTCGACAATACCATCCGCTCGGAGGAATTTGTCATCTACATGGTGATGCTTTGGGCAAAGGGTTAGGATGTGTTCTCATGCAACATGGGAAAGTCATAGCCTATGCCTCTCGACAACTCAAAGAATATGAGAGGAATTATCCTACTCATGATCTAAAGTTAAAAGCAGATCATTTTGCACTAAAGATTTGGAGGCATTACTTGTATGGGAGAAAGTGGAGATCTTTACAGATCATAAAAGCCTCATATATTTCTTCACTCAAAAGGAACTCAACATGCGACAACGACGTTGGCTTAAACTATTGAAAGATTATGATCATACCATCCAATACCATCCTGGAAAAGTGAACGTGGTAGCTGACGCATTGAGTAGAAAATCATATGCGGGTACGAGTGCGATATTGTCAACGCAAAGGCCCATTTTGTATGACTTGCAAAGGATGGAGATAGAGATAAAGACTCCAGGGACCCACGTGATGATGGCAAATATACGAGTAGAACTGACGTTAATCGATAAAGTTAAAATTGCTCAAGCTACAGACCTGGAGCTGATGCGTATGAGGAAGAAAGTGCAAGAAGGTGCTATGCTAGAAGCAATAATCGATGAAGAATGAATACTTCGAATCAACTCCAGACTTTATGTTCCTAACGACCTTGATTTAAAGTATAAAATCATGATGGAGGCGCACAACACACCGTTTGCAATCCATCCTGGGAGTACCAAAATGTATCGTGATCTTCGTCATACATTTTGGTGGAGTAATATGAAGAGAGAGATAGCAGAGTTTATCTCAAGGTGTTTAACTTGTCAACGAGTCAAGGCGGAGCATCAAGTACCAAAAGGTCCATTGCAACCACTTGAAATTCCAGAATGGAAGTGGGAGCACATTACCATGGATTTCGTTGCTGGTCTTCCCAAGGTTTCTCAAGGCATAGATGCAATTTGGGTCATTGTTGATAGATTGACCAAGTCTGCTCATTTCTTACCTATACGAGAAACTTATACACTTGAACGTCTTGCTCGTATGTACATAAACGAGGTTGTAAGATTGCATGGTATGCCTGTATCCATAGTTTCTGATCGAGACCCAAGATTCACTTCACGATTTTTGTGACGCCCCCAAAATAGGTATACATCACCTATTCTGAGTCGCCAAATACATGGTACAGAATACAAATACAATCTTTAATATACAACAAGAAAGCTGTGAGTTTTAATACAAATATTTTCTTCTAGACAATATCCACTCTCAAAATAAGTCCTCATTATATTTATTGTCACACTATTTAACAGAATAGTGAGGACTACTAATACTATTATTTGATTGTCACTCCGGTTCGACGAACTAGTCCATTTCGTTCTCATTTCACGAAGAAACGTTGAAAGAAAGGGTGAGCTCAACTAGTCTAGTAAGAAATATTATGACTAGGATAATGCGAGAATAAATTATCATTAGTCTTCAACGATTGTTAAACCGATAAAATACAATAGACATCAAGTTTAAGCTGCAGATGGAACATGCAATCTATTAAAAGAGTCAAGTAGAGAATAAAATCTACTATCTTTTATGATTTAAAAGTTTTTCATCACTTTTATCATTTGGGACTCGACTTAATAAATAATCCACATCATCAATTCATCCCCTGCATTACAGCCAAAGATATTATTTAGTATCACGACCACGAATTATCCATGCACTACGGGCCAAAGATAATTGTGTTTTCATCAATGATCTGATCATGCCATAAAACAATTCATCTTTGCACCCTTGGCAAGAGAATCCATAGCCATAATCATACCAAAAGCGCCCATCAATGCACTACGGGCCAATGAGGACTTTTTCCATATCATTTGTAACATTACGGTCATGATTATACTTAGAAAAATCCTGGTCATAATCATACCAAGTCCATCTATACACCACACGGGCCACAGATGACTTTCAACAAAATATAAACATGAGGATGATGACAATGATATAAGAATTCAATAAAACAAGTTCAAGAATTAAATTATCCAGGGAACTAATAACGTCCAAATTGTCAACATGATACTTCTTTGTAGAGTAAAATTCAAGAATGCTCGGAAGAATATTTCCATGAAAAGATCTTTGGATGAAGCCTTGAAATATCAAGGATATTCCACTAATTTCATGGAGTATAAAAGTCAAAACTTTAACCAACTAAGTATAATAAAGAATGGAATAACAAAAGAAATCACCATGCATGCGATTAGATTGCATGGATAGGTTATTCCAATGAGAATAATAAATAACGGAACCGAAGTCAAAGCGTAATACGTTGATCGACGAGGATATTCCAATGAATAATAAAGAATGGAATAATAATAGAAATCACCATGCATGCGGTGCTCAGATAGACAAAGTTATTCCAACGAATAATAAATAACAGAATCCAGTCCGGCGTAAAAACGCATGCACAGATGGGATATTCCAACAGAATAATAAAAGGCGGAACCAGTCCGATGTAAAACGATAGACAAGATATTCCAGCGAGAATAATAAAAAGCGAAACCAGTCCGAACGTAAAACGCATGCACGTGATATTCCAATGAGAATAATAAAGAATGGAATAACAACGAGAATTTCACCATGTATGCAGATTGGCAGATAGACATGTTATTCAATGAGAATAATAAATAATGGAATAATGGAAGAATTTCACAAGTATAGGGTAGCTTTCGGATTATCTGAGTTATTCCAATGTAATAATAAAAGGTGGAATAATGAAGTTCTCTTCATGAATATGAAAAAATAATACCCCTTACCTTATAAAGAAGAGTACTAGAAACGGTAGAAGTGGGATATACTTGAAGAAACTTGCACTACGCTCAAAGCTTTCTTAAACGCTAAAGAAATACGCTAAAGATTATAGAAGAATAATTCTCTCTACAGTTTCTCTCTCTAGAGTTTCAATGAATCCGTAAGAAATAATAAAGGAATGAGCTTCTATTTATAGAAGAATGGACTGAATAGTAACAAATCCATGAACGGTCCAGATCAATTTACTTTAAACGGACGGTCCAGATTGGTTTACAATAAAATATAATATATTCTATTTATAATCTAATAAAATGAATAACTTTTAAAAAAATTTACTATCTGCAAACACTACGCGAGGCACTATGCAAATACTATACATAATAAAATATAATATATTCTAATTATTGTCTAATAAAATGAATAACTTTATAAAAGTATTACGCTTTTATATAAAAGATTTTACTATTAGCCTAATAAAAGCGAATAACTTTATAAAAGTATTTTATTTTATATAAAAGCTTTTCTGCTTTTTTATTACATTAATAATACTAATAAAACAAAACTTATATATATATATATATATATAATATATAATATATATATAACAATCAACAATAATTGAATCAAATAACGTGAGATACTATGCAGCAACTACTATAGCAATAATTGAACAAAACTGAGTGACTTCTCACATAAGCATCAATAATCAATACAGTGTGCTACTATGTAACCACGCGTATTACTGTACTTTTACTACCGAGTAGTTCAACAGTATTAAAGGTAAAACTTCCGCCGTTATTTTCATTAAAATATTTTTATCGTTTTCTCAATCCGACAATAATTCCGTTGTGGGGTCCACCAATGATTGTGTCGTGTACGAATATTCCCCAACCAATCGAATATTATAAACAACTTGCGTACTTTGCAAAATTTTTAAATATTACCCACAACTATAACATTATATCAAATTCATTCCATAATATTTTTAAAAAAAATCGAGAAATTTAAATCTTTATTCGTAAAATTTGGAATTTTACAATTTTGGGTTAGTTTGCAGAAAGCTATGGGCACGGATTTACGATTTACTTCGGCATATCATCCTCAGATGGACGGACAATCAGAGAGGACTATTCAAACTCTTGAAGATTTATTAAGACTCTGTGTCCTTGACTTCAAGGGAAGTTGGAACAAGTTCTTACCATTGGTGGAGTTTTCCTACAACAACAGTTATTAAGAAAGTATTGGCATGACTCCATTCGAAGCGTTGTATGGAAGAAAGTGTCATTCTCCAATATGCTGGGATGAGGTGGGTGAAGCAACATTGTTGGGACCGGAGTTAGTACATATGACTACGAAAAAGATTCAAACGATCCGGCAACGTATAAAAACCTTACAAGATCAACAAAAGAGTTATGCTGATCTTCATCGAAATGACGTGGAATTCGAAATTGGAGATCATGTGTTGTTACGTGTTGCTCCATGGAAAGGAGTTACGAGATTTGGAAAGAGAGGAAAGCTCAATCCTCGATTCATTGGCCCATTTTTAATCCTCGATCGAGTAGGAACTGTGGCGTATAGACTCCTTTACCGCCAAGTATGTCTTGTGTTCATAACGTTTTTCATATATCCATGTTACGTAAATATGTGGAAGACCCGAACCACATTATTGAGTTAAAATTGGACGAAATAGCGGAAGATTTAACGTATGAAGAGGTTCCTGTTCAAATCTTGGATAAGAATGAACATATTATACGCTCCAAGGTTATACCTCAAGTCAAAGTTTTGTGGAGAAACCACGATGTTGAGGAAATGACTTGGGAGTTAGAATCTAAAATGAAATCAAGGTATCCTTACCTCTTCGACATACCAGGTACGTACCCTAATTTTGAGGGCAAAATTTCATAAGAAGGGGAGGTTGTAAGACCCCAATTTTTTTTAATAAAGATGATTTTTCTATAAATATCATTTTTAAATATTATGGAATGAATTTGATATAATGTTATAGTTGTGGGTAATATTTATAAATTTTACAAAGTACGCAAGTTGTTATATAATATTCGATTGGTCGGGGAATATTCGTTTTAAAAGGGAATACTCATACGACGGCACAATCATTGGTGGACCCCACAACGGAATTATTGTCGAATTGAGAAAACGACAAAAATATTTTTTTTATGAAAATAACGGCGGAAGTTTTACTGTTAAGCTGTTGAAACACCGGTGTTAAAAGTAAAGAATGTCGCGTGGTTGCATAAGAAGCACACCAGATCGATTATTGAGGCTTACGTAAGAAGACACTCAGTTTTGTTTAATTATTGCTACAGTAATTGCTGCATAGTATCTCACGTTATTTGATTCAATTATTGTCGATATTTTTATATTATTAATCAATAATTGAGATGACAGAGTTATTAATATTATTATTTGCAATATTAACGATGTCTAGAAGTTCTGCCAAGGAGAGGTTTGGTCAACTAATTGCGTGCCAATAGGGTGAAATCCTTATTGGAAAGCCCCCTCTTTCCTGGGAACAGCCTGGTCGATTAGTATTGTCAATTATAATAATGATGATAAGTGTTGTTAAAAATATTGAGAGAATTTTTATGAAGTATTTGATGTAACTTTTGGACCCCCATTTACTCGTTTTTCAAAATAATCGGTAGA
The DNA here is from genome assembly GCA_020205605.1 of Panax ginseng. Taxonomy (NCBI): domain Eukaryota; kingdom Viridiplantae; phylum Streptophyta; class Magnoliopsida; order Apiales; family Araliaceae; genus Panax; species Panax ginseng. The sequence goes on from CM035137.1 coordinate 99,271,916, forward strand.
AAGTTATTTTTATAATAAAGGTGGGGCCCATATGTGTTGAAATATGAAATGTTAGGAAATGGGGGGGGGGGAAGGCTTTGGCGTAAGATGGAGGGAATTAGTATTATATTTATATATATATGTTATAACATGTGTTATATATATATATATATATATATTATATTTTTGTTTTTTTTGTTTTGTTGTTATTTGAATTTGGTTGATTTCAATTGCCTGCAACGTTGGTTAGCATCCGTGAATGAAATAATGCTTCAGTCAAGCATCCGTGAATGAAATAAATGTTGTGTCCATGATTTTTTTCTTACACAGTGCCCCTTCCATTCTCCTATAAATAGGATGCTTAGTTAGAATTGAAATCACACCAAAAATTTCATAGAATTCTCTTCTATAATCTTGAGCATATTTCTTTAGAGTTTTAAGAAGTTTAGAGCGTAGTGTAAGTTTTCTTCAAGAATATCATCGCCCTACCAGACGGAATACTCTTCTTTTACGGTAAGGGGTATTATTTCTTTCGTATTCATGAAGAGAACTTCTGTTATTCCATTCTTTATTATTATGTTGGAATAACCTGCCTCACGCGACAATACCGCATACATGGTGAAATTCTCGTTGTTATTCCATTCTTTATTATTTCTTTGGAATAACTTTCACATCAAGCACCGCATACACGGTGAAATTCGTTGTTATTTCATTCTTTATTATTCTCGTTGGAATATCCCGCCGGTCATGTAATTTTGCACGACACGGTTCCGTTCTTTTATTATTACGTTGGAATATCCCGCCGATTGTGGATTACGCTCGACTTTGGTTCCGTTATTTATTATTCTATTGGAACATCTTGTCTGTGCGTTTACGCATGACCTGGTTCCATTATTTATTATTCTGTTGGAATAACCTGACTATGCGGTCTATCGCATGCCTGGTGATTTCTTTTGTTATTCCATTCTTTATTATACTCAGTTGGTTAAAGTTTTGGCTTTTATACTTCATGAAATTAGTGGAATATCCTTGATATTTGCGCTTCATCTAGTATCTTTTCATGGAAATATTCTTCTGAGCATTCTTGAGTTTTACCCCACAAAGCAATATCATGTTGACATTTTGGACGTTATTGGTTCTTGGATAAATTAATTCTTGAACTTGTTTTATTGAATTCTTATATCATTGTCATCATCCTCATGTTTATATTTTGTTGAAAGTCATCTGTGGCCTATGGTGCATAGATGGACTTGGTATGATTATGACTAGGGATTATTCGGTGTAATCATGACCATAATGTTACAAATGATGTGGTAAAAGTTCTCATTGGCCCGTAGTGCATTGATGGACAGTTGTTGGCATGATCATGACCATTGATGAATACACGAATATCATTGGCCCGTAGTGCATGGATAATTTGTGATTGTGATACTAATGAATATCCTTGGTCGTAGTGCATGGATGATGTGGATTATTTATTAAGCTGAGTCTCAGCGATAAAAGTGATGAAAAACCTTTTTAAATCATAAAAGATAGTAGATTTTATTCTCTACTTGACTCTTTTAATGGATTGCTTGTTCCGCTGCAGTTAAACTTGTTGTTTGTTATATTTTATCAGTTTAACACTATTGAAGGCTAACGATAATTTATTCTGCATTATCTTAGTCATAATATTTCTTACTGGGCTAGTTGAGCTCACCCTTTTGCTTTCATTGTTCTCTTCAGGAAATGAGAACGTAGCAGGGACTAGTCGGGGAATGGAGTGACGGTCCAGATGATAGCATTAGTAGTCCTCACTATTATATAAAATAGTGTGATATTAATTATAATGAGGACTTATTCTGAGAGTGGATATTGTCTAGAAGACAATATTTGTATTAAAACTCATAGCTCTTGTTGTATATTAAAGATTGTATTTGTATTCTGTACCATGTATTTGACGAGTCAGAATAGGTGATGTATACCTATTTTGGGGGCGTCACATTATCTTTAATGAATTTAAGGAATTCATTTCTTAGAACTCGATAAGAGTTTATCACCACTATGTTTTCAATCTTCTATAAGGCTACTACCTAAGGTTTTTCCCCACCTAAGGTTCATAACCTACAGCTTTGATACCAACCTCTGACACCCCCAAATTCAGGTACTCCAATTCCCACTGGATTTGGTGTTCACTGTACAAACATCATATGTCTATCTACCCATAATAATTAAAAACCATAAATAGATAAAAATAAATTCTCCCCTTATGGGGTTACAACATTTGAATGAAAATACATCAATCCCAGGTCATACTAACCTTAAATATTAAATGCGAAAACATAAATAAATAATAAGTCTTACACAACTTTAACATAAGTCTGAAACATAGGTATATCAATTAAACAACAAGTCTTCATCACTTGTTAACCTTGCCCTTGCCTTTACTAGTAGAGGGCTCGTTGGACCTTTCGTTCTTAACTGCAATGTTATTATTAAGCTAGAGTGAGCACGATTGCCCACAAGTATAATAATGTAACAATAATATAATAACATGCGTGTGAATCGAAGACTTCTGAAATAAGAAAACCCGACTTTTGAATCAAGAATGAACAACAAGAATCAAAAGGACTTCTGAGGGTCATAAGACCTTGAACTATGTCCTAGGTTGTCAAGTGTTTATATTTGAAACCTTTAACAGTCATAAGACTATGGACTCTTCTTCTCGTACTTAGGGGATCAGGCCTTAGTACCATACTGTGCACAATGTCTTAACGCCAAAGCATAATTAATCCCCTATAACAGGGTTGTTCATCTCAGTTTGACATTAGAGTCTGCACCAAATGAAGTTTGGTTTGGATAAGCTCAACAAGGGTTCTGAAATTTGAACGTTCATCAACTATGGACTAGTCGAATCAATAAGGTTCGCTAGTCCTACAAGGTTTAACAATAAATGATATTCAGTTTGAATAATAATCTTAAGAGGTATACAATGGAATAAGTATTGTATAACATGAATCATACTTTAAAAGAATGATAACATCTAATATGAAATCTTGAACTTGATCAATAAATAACAAGAACTTGCTCGATATAGAATATAAGTCTAGAACTTGCTCAAATAAAGTTTAAGGTTAGAAAACTTGCTCAATGTAAAGAGGTAAAGTTTATAAACTTGTCTCGTGCATGGATTATACGTTAACTATTCATGTTCCTCAATTTAATCCTACATATCATTTACATTCACAATACTAGTTAATTATAACATAACTCGTATCATAAGTTCATTCTCTTTTATCTAAACTCTAATTATGATTATACTAATCAAATCACAACACTTGTTTTCACATAATATTAGACTTCACGAACGACAAGCTAACTATGCGTTCAACAAATCAATTAGACATGTAAGTACACCATTGACATGTTAAGAATCTGTTTTAACATCACATTATATGTTTAATACATTTTTATGTTTATTAGATTAGGTTACAATTACATTTCCTGGACTTGAACAATTAAAAATCTCATTTATGGGCAAAACTGCCAAGTGGTGCTGTAGCTCCACCATTTGAACTGAATCTGGTAGCATGACTCCACCAATTAAGTTTAAGATCGACCTCTGTTGGTCTACGGTGCTGCAACTCAGACTATAAGTTTAAGTCCGAGTCAGCAGTGGTATGGTAGCATGCCACATTTCGGATTTTAAGCTTGGATTTGGTGCTGCAGCACGACACGCCAGTTCTAGAATCTGAAGATCATACAATAGTTATTTTACAAAGAACTCAAAACATCCCTTAATGGAAGAACTCTGATTATAGCATGTTTACATGAAATCGATTACTCTAATCACATGAATATATGATATAAACATATACTAACATATATATATATATATATATAACATCATATACTCATCAATTGTAAATCTCTTCAATCATAGAGGACTTTGAAATAGTTTTTCACAAAATATTATAACGTAATTTAAGGTTTGAGTTGAAGAGATTACCCTGCTAGTGTATATGATTCAAAGATGGTAAATTTCTTCTCTACTTCTCCTTCAATTCACACTTTCTCTCAGATTTCTCTCTAAATTCTCTCTGTTTTCTCAAAGTTTAGGTATTAGGAATAAAATGTGTAAGTATAAAATAAGACTGATATAAGCGCGCACAGATAACTGGCATTATCGTGGTCGGTTAATCCCTTAGTGGGTTAACTGGCCAACTCCTCTTAGGGCAATGTTTGGCTAGCTTATTAATCTCTTTTCTAATTTATTTTAATTAACTTATTTATTATATAGTTTAATAATGTCACACCCATTTAAGCAATTAATCAATATCTTATTTAATTCAATTAAATAAAATAAAATAATTTCACAATAAATCTCATAGTCACATAATTAAATTCTCATTTATTAATTATGTCAAATCATTAAATCTCTAATTAATTATTAAATTAATTAGAATAACATTATGCTTATTAAATAATTCATTTAATCAAATAAGCTCAATTAAATACATACTTTGAATAATAAAATTCTCCACATTAATTTAATCAATGTAACACATATAATTAGATTAACATAATTAAATTAATCTTTCATAAATTCATCAATTAATTATTTAACCCAATAATTAAATAATTAAAAAATATTTATTTAATTCAATAAATATTTAAATTAAATTACAAAAATTTCATTCATCACATCTTTCCATCCTTAAAAGAATTATGTCCCCGTAATCACGACTTAATCAATTCGTCCCGTTATATATCAATCGAGTATGTATCGAATCACAATTGAGAATTCAAGTAGTTTGAATCTTAAACGAGTCGAGTATAACCTTGCTCAGACTGTACTCATATTTTTATTCGAACTATTTTTTATACTTATATTTGAATCATATTATTAAAGAATTCAAAATTTATTTATATTTTTTTTGAGTCGAACATGAATTGTTTGACTGGTTTACGATGTTAGCCAGCTCATAAGTATAAAACAAGGAAGCATATAAAATTGAACGGATATTATTTGAAAATCCCAATTCAACCCCAAACCCGGGTAACCCGACCCATTTCAAGTCGTCGGCATCCTGTTTGTTACTTTTGTACATGGTCAAACAAGGTGACAGTTTGTAAAAAAAGAGAGAGGAGAGAGATGGGTTGCTTTGCCTGCTTTGACGGAGGCAAGCAGCAGAGGAAGGAAGAAGACCGTTTAGCCTCTCAAGAAGCTCGAGCTAAAGCCGCCGAAGCCGCCGAAAAGAGGCATTTCTCTCTCTGTTTCCCCTCTTATCAATCATTTATATTTGAATTGATTTCTTGTTTTTTAATCATTCAAATGTTAATTTAAGATTTGTTATTCAGCTATATTCGTCCGGTAATTCACTCTAGTGTGATACGTTTTTTGTTTTCAACTAGTATTTTAGTTGTCTTACATAATTATTAGGGCTTTTTGTATTGTTTGCGATTTCAATTTTTGATCATCAAATGTAACTGTAACAATTTATAGATAGGGATCCTATTAGAAAATTTGAGCATCATTTGGACGCCAATTTTTGTATTTAAAATGAGCATTTGCCTGTAAGGAACTGAGATCTGAATTCAGTCCTTACTCACAATTGAACTAAACTTCAAGAGAATTATAAGAGAACCAGATATTTGAGAAGAGACTAAGGAAAAGAGAGGGAAAAATATTAGGATACAGAGAGGAAAAGTAGTGTAAGATCAGGAAAATATAGAGAGAGGAACATAACAAAGCATTTTCATACCATTTACTGAGTACATCATATGTATTTATAGACTTACAGCCAAACAACTCTACTCTGTAACAACTTTTCAGCTAAAATTAAATACAACACATTTTATTTGGAAATGACATCTCTACCCAACCAACTATGTTTAACTACTAAACTAACACCATAACAATTCCTCACAATCCCCTCTCCTTAAAAAGATCCTTGTCCTCAAGGATGGAAAGTTGGAAATCCAGCATGAATATCAGACCAAGTCTCCCAAGTAGCTTCAAAAGGTAAAAGTATTAGACCATTGGATTAAGACTTCAGCAACAACTGCATTATTCTTCTTTACCAATTTGCGATCAATGACTGCAATAGGCTCTATAATGAACTATCCATGATCATCTACATGGCAAGACCTGAAACACATGTGCTGCAGTACTAAATTTTTTCTTTAAGAGAGAAATATGGAACACATGATGAATTTTAGCTTGAGCTGGTAGCAACAACTTATAAGCAACAGGTCCAATCCTTTCAAGCACCTGAAATGGCCTGTAATATTTTGAATCTAGCTTAGAATACTTGGACCGTTTCATAGAAATTTGCTTGTAGGATCGAACTCTTAAGTATACCATATTCCCCACATTAAAGACCCTCTCCTGCCTATTCGATTAGCATAATTCCTCATTCTACACTGAGCCTTAGCCAAATTATCTTTCAAGAGCTGCAACAATTGATTCCTAGAAGCACAAAACTGCCTCGTTGTAGGATCAAAAATTTGGCCATATTGATGGAAAGAAATGTGGGGACCTGCATAGCCATATAAAGCCTAAAAAGGAGTAAGCTGGGCACCACTGTGGTAATGGGTGTTGTACCACCATTCAGCAAGTGACAACCATTCGCTCCAAGTCTTTGGTCTTTGACTACACATGCATCTTAAGTAAGTCTCCAAACACCGATTTAACTTCTCAGACTGACTATCACTTTGAGGATGATATGATGTGCTAAGTTGCAAATGGGTACCCAATGACTGTCAGAAATGCCTAATAAAATTTTTATACCTATCTGAAACTATTGATGAAGGTAATCCATGCAGTTTATGAATGTTGTCGAGGAATATAATAGTTACATCAGTAGCATCCAGTAAATGGATGTTTCAACTCCAAAAAATGAGCATATTTGGTAAGTCTGTCTATGACTACCATGATAGAAGTATATCCAATGAGAATTAAATAACCCTTCAATAAAATCCATGGCAATATCCTTCCACGGTGTTTCAAGAATAGGTAAATGTTGTAACAACCTCGGAGTAACACTAGTTTTATGCTTGCTTAACTGACAAACCTCACATTCTTTCACAAATGTAATCACATCAGATCTTAAAGTGGGCTAATAAAAATGCTGAGATATTCTTTCAAAAGTACCTCTTCTTCTTGAATGACCCCCAATAGAAGACATGTCTTGTAAAAGTTTGAGCCTTACCTCCGAGGAATTACCCACAACCAACTTATCCTTCTACCGCAACCTTCCATTCTCAAAAGAATAATCAGGGACTTAGGAAGAATCCAATACTAACCGAGAGATAATTTGCCGCAGGTCTGGATCAGTTGCCCAAGTTTCAGCCAAATCTTGAACCCATTTAGGTGGCACTGTAGTGAGGGCCAAACAGTTTAGAACCCCAGTTTCCATTACACACATAAGATTTCCAACAGGATGCCTAGACAATCCATCTGCTGCTAAATTCTCCCTGCTTTTCCTGTACCAGATTTCATAATCTAGTCCCATGAGCTCGGTAATCCATTTTTGTTGATTAGTAGTAGTGATTTGTTGATCCAACAAATACTTGAGACTTTGATGGTCTGTTTTAATAATGAACTTGTTCCCACTAGATAATGTCTCCATTTTTGCACTGCATATATCACAACCATCAGCTCCTTCTTATAGGTCAATAATCCCAAATGCTTAGGAGCAATAGCCTTACTTAAGAAAGCAATTGGTCTGTTCCTCTGCATTAACACTGCCCCTATACCAATACCACTAGCATCAGTCTCCACTACAAATGTGACGGTGAAATCGGATGTAGCTAAAACTAGAGCATTAATCATAGCTTGTTTAAGGTTGTCAAAGTCTACCTCAGCTTCATGACTCCATTGGAACTGGTCTTTCCTTAACATATCAATTAATGGTTTGCTGAAAAAACCATAATGCTTTATAAATTTTCTATAATAATATCGTGTTAAGCCCAAGAATTCTCTTAGACTCTTAAGGTTCATGGGTTTGGGCCACTGAACCATACACTCAACCTTAGTTGGATCAGTTGATACACCTTTAAAAGTAATAACATGACCAAGGTACTGTACCTGTTGTGTAGCAAAGGTACACTTGGACATTTTTGCATACAATTCATGTTGCCTTAACAGCTGTAGAGTCGTCTCAAAGAAAACCAAGATAAATTTCCTCAAGTAAGGAGCATACATAACATTCATAAGACTTTGAAAAGTAGTTGGTGCATTAATTAACCCGAATGATATTACTTTAAATTCATAATGATATGTATGAGTTCTAAAAGCAGTTTTAGGAATATCTGGAGGATGGACTCTAATCTGGTGATAACCAGACCTCAAATCCAACTTAAAATACCATTTTACACCATAAAGCTCATCTAACAACTTATCAATTGCAGGTATAGGAAACTTGTCCTTAATAGTAACATCATTCAAAGCCCTATAATCAATACACATTCTCCATGTGTTGTCATGTTTTTTAACTAAGAAAACTGGGAAAGCAAATGGACTACTACTGTTTTGGATAACCCCAATTTTTAGTAAGTCAGCAACAATTTTTTCAATCTCTGATTTCTGAACATAAGGGTATCTATAAGGTCTCAAATTAATAGGTTGGCTGCCCTCCTTCAAGTTAATGTGGTGATCATGAGATCTCATAGGAGGCAAGCCTTGTGGTTCTGCAATTAGCCAATTACATCAGAAAATGAAGCTAACAACTCTTGCAACTTAGGACAAGGAGTTGTAGGACTGCACTCCTCACACTCCATAATACCATACAAATACCCAAAAAAACCCATGGGAAGTAGTTTGTAACGACTTAAATTTTCCAGAATTCATAAGGTGTATAGGAGTAACATATGTGCTTTCCCCTTGGAATATTACTGATTCCTCATCTCGATGAAACTGAAGTTGTAATTTGTTGAAGTCAAAAGTAACTGGACTCACTGTTTTCAACCATTGAACCCCAAGTACTGCATCAACTCCTCCCAAAGGAAATACCCTCATCTCAGTATTAAAGTCCAGATTCTGAATTTGCCATTTAAAATCAGTACACACTTGAGTGCTGTGTACTTGGAAGCCATCAGCCACAAACACTGTTACTGGATTAGTATCCAAGAAATTCCCATTACTCCCACTATCAATGAGAATACTCACTGTTCCTTGCACTCTAATAGTGTTGTTTGCATTGTGCCCTAACAAAACATGTAAAGTTATTTGAACATCATCTAACTTATCATCTGGTAGCAATTTATTTTGCTTTACCTTTGGCAATAATTTTAGTTCACACACAATTTGTTCCTCTGAATCCCAATTTGATTCCTCTTCCTCAGAAGGTATCATCATAATCAAGTGGGGTTGCTTGCAGACATGTCCTGGGACATAGGATTCATCACATGAGAAACACATGCCTTTCTTTCTTTTCTCAAAAATTTGTTCCCTGGTTAGGGTTCTAATAAGCAAGATCTTTTTAGGTTCAACTGTATTAACTCTCATTCTAATATCTGCCATTCTAATATCTGCATTAATGTTTCCAGAGTTCCCCATTCCTACACCACTAGGAAACCTTTGCACATTAGATGCTACAATAGAAATTCTGCTCACCAGATTATTGTTAGAAGAAGGCCTCAAAACAATTCTACTCCTTTTAATCCAAGCTTCTAATTTGGCTTCCTCAACTCTAGCTAAACGAATAACTTCTTTAAGTGTTGTAAAACTCAACTCTGATACCTAATTGAATCTTCTCACGAAAGCCCCCAACAAAACAATTAACAAAAAAATCTTCATTCAATTTAGAATTCTTTATTAAAGCCCAACCCCTGAGATCTTCAAATTTAGCTGTATATTCATCCACAGTTCATGTTGCAATTTTTTGAGCTCAGCTATAGGATTAACTTTAGTCTCAGGACTAAATCTAGCCAACAGTTCATCAATTAACCCATTCCATGTCATTTCAACTCCACTTTCAACAAAGCTAAAATACCAAATTTCAGCTTCTCTTTCAAGATGCATAGTGGCTAAGTATAGCTTCTGAGAACAATTTATTACACTTCCTAATTCATAACCAATGTTGTAAAAGGCGCTAGGGGGGGAGGCGGACGGCCAGGGGGCCTAGGCTGAATTTTTTATTTTAAGTCAATTTTAATATTTTGTATTATATTTATCCAAACAAAACAATAATATAAAGCAAAACAATCTATAATAAAGATAATAAAGGTCTTTGCTTAAAGTTCAAACACATATCCATATTGCCAATGTCAAAGTTCAAACACAAACATGCAATTGTTCAAAGTTCAAGCACAAACAAATTAATATTAATTTCTTAAAAATCAATTTGAGATATTTTTAAATTTAAATAAATGTTATTTTTAAAAATTAGTGTGAAGTTTATTGAATGAGACATTTGATATTATTAATTATGAAATTATTTTTATTTGTGTAATGTTCAAAATTGAGAACTTAAAGAAAATGACAAATACCATAAGCTAAGTATGGCTAACATATATCTTTAACGTATTAGTTTTATTCATAAAAAAGATTGCTATTAAATAATAAAATTAAAATTTTTCGCCTAGCTCGCCTAATTTCCTGCCCTGCCAAGCCCGCCTAGAGGGATTTTTTGCCGCCTTGGGCCTAGGCGAGACGCCAGGGGGGCCTAGCGCCTAGGCGACCGCCTAGGTCGCTTTTTAGAACATTGTCCATGACCTAGGGTTAGTACCATAGAATTTAGGAAATTCAAATTTGATCGTGCGAAATATTCCTTCATAGTTACTGAATGAAGAAACACCTCCTTCGTAAGGTCCAAGGACATATTCGGTAGGATGCTGAGTTGAAGATTGAGGAACAATACCTGAGGGTAGTCTGTCAACTCCAGATGAATTCGAACCTTGTTTCTGATTCTAAGCTAATAACATAGCTTCAAATCCTTTCAACATCTGTTCCAATTTCTCATCGAAACCTTTATTCAACGATTTTACCGAATATTGTAGCTGATTTTGTGGATCCCGTTATTCTCTAAGTTAGTTAATCGTTGATTATTAGTAGCCATGGCCGATCGACTGAGTTTTGATATCAATTGTAAGGAACTGAGATTTGAATTCAGTCCTTACTCACAATTAAACTAAACTTCAAGAGAATTATAAGAGAACCAGAGATTTGAGAAGAGACTAAGGAAAAGAGAGGGAAAAAGATTAGGATACAGAGAGGAAAAGTAGAGATAAGATCAGGAAAATATAGAGAGAGTAACATAACAAAGCATTTTCATACTATTTACTGAGTACATCATATGTATTTATAGACTTACAACCAAACAACTCTCCTCTATAACAACTTTTCAGCTAAAATGAAATACAACACATTTTATTTGGAAATGACATCTCTACCCAACCAACTATGTTTAATTACTAAACTAACACCATAACAATTCCTTACATTGCCTTCCCTTTATGGTGATGAAGAAAGTGATATGGTGTCTTGTTTTAGATTCCTCGATAGTGACTTGTAGCATATTGCTTTTGAATTTTTGATTGATTATGGAAGGAATCCGGATAATTTATCAGTTTGTTGGCATATTCCAGTGAGTACCTTCAAAGATAATTTGTTAGAGTCACAAACATTACATTTGGAAGATAAGAAATAGGGGAGTTTTTCTTTAAACAAACAGGGCCTTGGTTTGAAACCATCTCTTGGGAAGTGAATACAAGCTACCTGTTGCACCAATTTATTCATGATATCAAGCAATTGAGTACAAAGGTTTAAATTGTCTTTTGCTGTTTGATGTTGTAGTTATGAGATTTTTATTAATGCAGTAACTCGGCATTATGTGGTTACACGAAGACATATAAGTAGTTTTGGCAACGTGTATGTCAAATTGCACAAGACGCACACATGAGACTAACACATGCACTATTGCTACTCCCTCCGTCACATAATACTGCAGCACACCTTTTTGCACAAAGTTTAAGAAATTTTTAAATTTTTATTTGGTTTCCTGATTGGTCCCTATAAAGTGTGCGGTTGAGAATGATCTAAGAATGTGAACCACAAAATGTTTAGTTAGCGGAGGGATCCACTATTATTTCAAACGATAAAATTGATACGACTATGAGTCTATTAGTCATCTAACTTCACAAATATTTCTCAAAAAGGACATGTTGCAATTTTTTTTGGGACTTCTTAGAAAGGGTTGTGTTGCAATAATTGTTGGGACGGATGGAGATTTATTTATCTCCTCTGTGCATGTACAGCTTTTGTTTTACATTATTAAGATTAGATATGTTTCTTGCATATTAGTTATGGGCAGTCCTTCCAGTGAAAAATGCCTTAGGTATGATTTTATTCTCTTGACGTGAGATAAAATTGTGAATCTTGGTCTCACATTTTTTATGATTTTATCCAGTTTCGACCTGAAAAAAAGTAAGAAAATTGAAAGTGAGAAAAAGGGGAGAATTCTGGTGAGTTTACAGTCAGTTACGCTACTGCCAATGATAGGATGGGACTTGAAACCTCCAAAAGCGTGTGTTGTGGCTGTCTGTATAGGATTAACTCTTAAACCATATTGCATATAAGGTTACTAAAGAACGAAACGCTAGCCTGTTTGATAGGACGGTGTTTGGATGAGCTGATTTTTTTTAAAATTTCCTTGAAGTGTAATAAGCTTTTACGAATAAATTGATACAAATAATTCTACCTTTTGTGGTTTACATCAAAGTTTGAGGGGAGAAAAATTGGGCGACCGCCTGGGTGGTGGTGTGGTGCCACAGACTAGGCGATTTGACTACTACGGTTTCTGGTATATCCAGTAATACAAAAAAAAATTGGATTGCCTATCTATGATACTGTGTCTAACCAAGTCGATTATGGCTCAATTGCAGGCAAGAGCAATTTGATAAGTCCGCTGCAGGAAGAGCTGCACGTGCACAGATAGCAGCTGCTGCAAAACAATCTGCTAACACTAACAAAGGCGAGCCAGTTCTTAAGGTATTATTGATGGTTATTCCCATTTTCTAGTTTCAATGCTAGCACTAATGATGCTTTATATGACTGTATTTTTTTTTATTATTATTATTATTTTTTTTGCTATATTCGACTGAAATTTTAACATTCTTGCCTTCCCGAGACCTCATGCACCCCAAGCCTTATGAGTAGTATTTTACCATTGAGCCATGAGGGGCTTGGTTATATATGGCTGTTTGCAGTCTCAGTGCCTCCTTTTTGTTTTATCTTATTAGTAGTATGGAATTAAGATATGCATATGGCAGTATGCTGCTGCTTGAGTTTCTAAAGAATATGAAAGTGACTACTGACTTTGATTTCTTTGATTTATATTTACAATGTGCACAGTGGCAGATGGGATGAGGAACAGCTTTCTTAGCTTAGTTTTGGACATTTAAAGTAAGTATGTGTTTCACTTAATATTTTTTCTGTCAACTAATCTTCTTACTTTATGTGATTGCTGGGGATGGAAATTAGGGTTTTATAATTGGTGGGGAATTTGTGGAAGAATTGGGGAGAAGAGGGAAAAGAAAACCAATCTATACGTTCAAAACTCTTGTAATATTTCTGACTATTATAATAACCTTTAAAGTTTACTAAGAAACTAACTCAAACATGATACTATTAAAATTATAAATAAAATAATATTACATTCTATAAAATTCTCCTTGTTGGACTTTGGACTCTCTGGATGGGTTTCTAAAGTCTTGTCCTGCACAAGTGGTGGTCAATTTGGCTCTCCTTGGGTTTGTATTTACTAGGCAACTCGCACTTTGTGTTCCGTTAAAGTAATTATTCATCTCAGATTTGTCATTAACCATTAAAGCAGTTATTCATCTCAGATTTGTCATTAACCATTAAAGCAATTGTTGATTTGCATACATAGCTAAAAATACCTGAGTAGTTACCTGGATTATTGGTTATTGTCATTGATTTGATTGCTCTCAAAAGTTCTTTAAAAAACTTCAGTTTAGAAAGGTGTGCTCTGCATTTTTAGGGTTGTCATTAGTGTGAGACTGTTAGTTAAAAATCATGTCAGTGCAAATATCTGCTTTGGTTCAAGAATTACACTGGTGGCATAGTATTAGGGCTTGCTACAGAGCAGGGAAACATGTTTTGATTATGTTAATGATTCTCTAATCTCTCTGAATCATTGTCTGACAACAATCCAGATTGATCTCAAGTTTGTGGGGAAGAAATTGTTGGATATTGCACAAAAACACTCAAAATTAGATACAAACACTAAAGTTCAAAAAAACAATTAGTTAACAGGCAGCAAAACCTCTCACTAATGTACATTCACATCTCACTCATCAACACAATTTGGCATGCCAAGCATACTGTATGGTCCACTTACTGGGGTCTCATAGCTGTGCCCAGCATACCCAGAACTCTCTTACAGTACTCCACGAGACTTGTCTTCCCAGTACGATATAAGAGCACTCTCACTCTACACTAGCTTTTACCCACTTAACCATGAGTTCTGTATTGCCATACGAGTTCACACAATGAAGACCAAGGACGTTTGCACAGTTGAGCTTTCTGTGGCGGAGGTTTTAGACTGCACAATAATGGCAGTACCTCTGTAGCCAGTAGGATTTGGAAGTGGAATATAACTCTAGAAAATATTTTTTGAGATAGGAGATATCTGACAAGATATAGTTCTAGCGCCAAAGAATGGTGGCACATAGAGAGAGAGAGAGAGAAATGGGTTCTAGAGAGACGGACATGGGAGGACTCTGGTGAGAGATTTGGTGAATATTCTGCCGGCAGGAGTATGTGACTGGGTGTTTGGATTGTCTTTAAACATCGGAGTATTCTAAATAATGAAAACGTGCTAATATACTTGTTGAGAATAGCGAAATGCTGACAAATAGATTTCTATGTTATGAGCATTAATGAGAAAAATGATTAAACACTGATGTATATTTGGACTTATTAAAAAAAATCACATATTTAATGTGTAATTCATAAACTATAAAATACAATTGACAATTTGACATGGATGTCAATTCTAGGAAAGGATAAAAATAAGAAACTGCTTTAACAAAACTGATGTTCCCTATTGTGTGTAGTGGATGTCTCTCTTCCTCTACATTTATGGTATCGGGTTTTGAGCCATTCATCACCAATCAAGTGCTTGCAAATCAATAGAGCATGGATTGTGTGTACATGCTTTTGTTGAAAATTTAATGATCAGGTTCCTTCAAGATAAAACTTGGATTAGTTTCCAGGATACTATACTGAAGCTCCTTTTTATTTTTAAGATAATATTGAGAAATAGGCAGAGAAATTGTGGGAACTATTTTTCATTGTTAAATGTGTGCAATAAGCTGATGCTATGCGGCTCTATATCAACCATAATTGCAGGAAATTATATATCTTTGGCCAGTATTATTTAATATCTTTGGTTCTTGATACTGATCTGATGAAATTAGCGATTCAGTACACGATTGTGCTTATTCCCATATTTGCACCCTGATGAAGACTTGCTGAATTCAGTAATGTCAAATATTGAATCGGCTTATGTGGATAATTTGTAACAATTCATTTTAGTAGTCCATCCATTACAGAAAGTATGCATACTTTGTTAATAGTTTGAAACCTCGTTATTTTGTTTCTTCTATGCAGTGTATATGGATGGAATAACCATCAATCGCTTTTGTATCGGAACGAGTTGAAATCTCTGGAGTATAATATTCCTCTGTTGTGAATGTTACCGAGGGAAAACTGGAAATACAGTGCAAAATGTTGTGTCGTGGTTATTTTTTCTTTCTTTTCACGCCCATTTCCAAGTCCTTTTTGTTTTCTTCTTATCGAATTCCTATATGTATAAGCTGTGTACAGATAGGTTGTAATACATTCACAATGGGTTTCTGTGGCTCCACCTTTCTTAGATCATATGATGTGGACTGGGAGGTGCATGCTCCTGCCAATGCAAGTGTATTACTATCCCCTCCCCTCTCTGCCCCCTCCCGCTACCCCTCCCACGGTCCCACCCCCTCCTCTATCAGAGAAAGAGGCTCATTTAACTTGGATCCTCATTAATTTTTGAAAACCTAGAATTTAAATTATTATGTGAATTTATTCTAATTTTAAAAATAGCAGTTTTGTACTTGATAATATATTTTAAATAATTTATAATATAAACTATTGTATTAATCAAAATTAAATAAATTCATTATTATATTGTATTATTCATTATTATATTGACCAAAATTAAATCGATTTAAATAAACAGTCTTATTTGACAATTTTTGGAAACGCTATGAATGTATATTTGTTCTATGTTAATCTCTAAAACATAACTCCTTCCATCCTCAAAAAGATGAGTTGAGTGCCATTTTCATACAAATTAAGAAAAATAAAATGAAGAAAAGAGAATAAAAAAAAATTCAAATTTAACCTTAATAACCTCACAAGGTTACATAAAATGATAATTTTTTTTTTTTTATATTATGTCAATAAAAAAAGGAATCACTATTTTTACATGATTCCCTCTCACATAAAAGTGAGACCCACTTTATACTCGTGTGAGAGAAGAATATGTAAAACTATCAAAAAAAAAATCGAGGTGAAATAAATTTTTTTTTTCTTTAAATGGACTCTGAAATAAGAGTAATAGACCATATGGACGTATATGGTCTTGTTTGTCCGAGCAATAGGACGAATGGACGTATATGGTCCGAGAGACCCTTCTCCATCCTCATTTTTATACATGTTTCCTTTAATAGCTGGAATAGATGGAGACAATGCCAAGTGACAACAGAATGCTATTCTGTCCTTTAAGGCTTGAACAAATCCTTTGTCTACTTCACTAAATTGTTACTCAACTTGATATGGATGTACCATTCTTTGATTATCAACAAGATTCAGAAAGCTACAGATGCTTGGTGTTGCTATAAATCCATAAAAATTTACCTAAAATCGAGTAAAATTACCATGTTAACTTGCTTGATCCCCTTTGAATTCTTTTCGAGGAATCAATGGCAACCACTTTTACACAAAGCTTTGAACAGGAGCAGACAGTTTAAGCTCATGTGCAGCCTGAAAACAGTCCGCTGCTTGCAGCATTGAGCCTTCCATCTTGCAAATCAACCCAAGCTGAAGCCATGCCTCGTCGTTTGTAGGTTCTAGTCTTAAAGCGTTCATTAAGAAGCTTCTTGCAATTGGAAGTGTTTGCCCACCCATTTTCATCAAGACTTGAGCAGTTGAAACAATACTTGGGACATGATCTGGTTCTATAGAAAGTGAAATCGAAAAGGAAATGAGTGCTTCCTTATATAGTGATCGAGCTTCAAATAATTCACCTGTATGCATTAAAGAAACAAGGTAATGGCTACTGAATTGAATACTATTAGACAACTAGATTCACTGTCACGGTTGGTAGCTGCATTCGTACCTGTTGTATGCCAACCTCGAGGGAAATAGAAATCGAAGGACTTAGCTTTCCCTATACAAATTTCTGCATCACACCACGAGTCAAGGTCCGAATAAATCTTGGCAAGATCTAGCCAAGCTTCCGTTTCTAATCTTCTTTCCAATAAACCCTGAGAAATAGAAAAAGAAATTTCTGAGGCCATGATACACAATACAAGAATTAGTATCCATAGCAACCACAATGAATAGCTAAAAATCTTATTCTTTGCCTTTTCTTTTTCTGATAATACTAACTAAACTTATTTTAATCATCAGATGAACTATATATGTAAGAGCAACTAAAACTATATGTACCTCAGAATCCAAGTTCTTTGTTTGAAGTCCTCCTTGTGCTTGAATCAGGGACAGCAAAAGCCTATAGGTCTCTATTGCTTGCTTGGGCTGTTCTTGAGCTATTTGAAGAACAGCTTTCAACCTAAGAAGTTCCAACTGGTCAATTCTTCCAGTCTCATCTAGAGCAAGGTCAACTATGGATTCAGCCTCGCCAAATCTTTGCTCTGCAGATACTGTTAGAGCTAATAGTTTCCAACCTCTTCCAGAGCTTCCTGCAACCATATCAGAATACAGCATTGCATTATCGAAGGCTGCAGCCATATTTCTCTGCATGGCGTTCTCTAACCCAAGACTAAACATAACGTCTGGATCTTCATTACTGGATATAGCAGCATGATTTAGAGAGTTTATAGATTCTCTGTGGAAAAGTACTCTTTCGGAATCTGAAACAGAAATTCTTGCTGCATTTCCATAGCAAACACCAAGGAATTTATGGGCCAGATCCATGAAATGCTCATTTTGATGATTGGCCAATTCAATTACTCTACGGCCCAATTCAATCCCTTCAAGAGCATGTTTTGGATCTTCAGAGCACAATTTAGCTCCCAACAAAAAAGAAGGGAAATGGGGTTCGTGCTTTGATTCCGAAAACCCTGCAATCTTCTTAACAAGACTTAATGCAGCCTTATTCTGACCTGCAGCGCTGTAACAAAGAGCAAGAAAGAACCACCTTTCTGCTCGGTTAAAGGTACCAGGAAGGACCTGCTCTACATGTTCTGCCAAGGATTCAAACTGTCCACATATTGACAATGCAAAACTCAAATGATTGATAATTTCTGGATCCCACCTTATTTCACAATACAGCAACTTTCTCATGAGTATATACAACAAAAGGATTGCTTCCTCTGTGTTATTTGAAGGGTTTGTTGGACCCCATAATTTTAACTGTGGAGGAAGGCTTACTTCAATGCCTCCATAGAGTAACATGGCAGCTAAGTTCTTTTGTACACTCGCCAAGTTTTGCGGGTCCAAGTTCCAGGGCTTAACTAGAGCCCGTCTATATGCTATTATAGCTTCATCTAGAAACCCTGCCTCTATCCAGAACTTAGGAAGCAACTCAAGTGCTTTGTGAAACATTTCCTGCAACTTGCAACCTTCAGCAATGCCTTTGTGCATTCCGTTAGGAAGGGCTGATTCAACTATGTCCAAGATTAGTTTGCACTCTCTAGCAGCCTCTGATATATTGTAAAACAACATTTAGAAAAATAAAAAGTGAGAACTAACAAAAATTTGAGGATACCTTAACATCAATAAAGCTTGACTAATGAATACAAAGAAACCGGAGCTTTTCTTTTTTTAATCAAAACTCCCTACAGAGTGAATTAGCAGCTATGGTAGAGAAGCATAGGCATACCTATAACTTTCCCTAGTTCATTTAACGATTTTGCTTTTAGTAACACTGCTTCAAGAAGTAGACTGACTGAATGCAGCGACATTACACTTGGCTGTACATAATCACTTTTGGAGCGTGATTTGCATTGTTGCCTAGTTCTCTCGGTAATAGCCTTAGTCATCCTTGGGGATATAGTTTTAATGTCAATTCCATAGAACACTTGAAGGGCAGCATCAAAATTCCCTCTTTGGTATTCAAGCCTACCCAACAAAGCTCTAGCTTCCTGCAATTGACCAGAATGCCATATTCCATTCAAATTCCGAAATATAAAAACAAGAACAAAATATTGACTAACTAGCAATATTGGTTATGAAAATCACATTTCATCTTATCCCACCACACCTCATTATACAAAGCCAAAAAATAAAAACTCCTTATAAAACAAGAATAGGTTGTTACACATTACTAACTAACCTCATAATTCAAAGAAAGAGCCTCCTTTAGAGTGGACTCAGCTTCATCCACTTGGGCGTCTTCCAACCTTGATTCCCAGTCTCCAGTCCCAGTTCTCGACGAGGAAAGGCCACTAGCTGAGAAATCCCTTGTTGCTAATGATTCTGGCGACTGTGGTGCCGGCTCCTCAAACTTGAATTGCTCTCCTGAGCAAGCACACAACATCTTCCCAAAACAAGCAGAATTGTTCTAAGTTAACTTTTTACAAACAATTCAACTTTCACTGTGTTTCTTCATAGGTATCCCTAAAAATAAATCCAAAAGAAACAGTCTCCATAAGAACCCATTTCATCATTTGACTCAAATTAACAAATAAACAAACATTATAAGCATATTTAAATAATCAATGACTTGCACAACAACTCATATTAGCTCAATGTGCCTAATTTTTTAAAAACAAAATTTGTCAATAAATTAAGACATGCATCAATTTCATACAGTATATATCATCTCAAACAATTATTAAGTTAAAAAAATCCTTAGTTCAGAAAAAAGCCAAGAATGAAGATCTGCAAAACCCAAGATACACATAACTGGCATATACATGATCTATAGCAAAAAACCTAAGTTGGGGAACTTTAAGAAGAGATAAGAGAAACCCACAAACCCAAAAGCAACAGAAAGAACTTGGTGATAAAGCTTGATAAAAGACGAACTGCAAAAGGACACTAAAAGCTGAAATGAAAAGGGCGAAACAAACGAGAGAACAGAGCTTCGAACTTACCGTAAAACCAACTCTAAATCAACGCCGGATTGGGCGCTAAGAGTGAGATTTTTAATTAACAGCCATTAAAGGCGCTTCTGAAAAAGGTAACCCAGAAAAGTGTATCCTCTCTGTTTATGGGTTCATGTATGAAATGGGAAATGGTGGGTATGCGATTTGAAATCAAAAGATTACGAAATGGGTTTGGAGATCTGAGGTTTGGTAGGCCATTTTCATGTTTGTCTTTTCCAATATTTTGAAATGCGGAGCTTGTGAAGTAGAAAGAGAGAGGGATTTTGCTGCATATTGTTGGGATGGGGAGAAAAGGTGGTTGCACCTGTTAATAGACTCTGTTTATTTTGCTCTGTTTTGGTGGGACGTTTTGGGTTTACTTTCACTAATTTAATGTACACTGATTTTTTGGACCCCTTGTTTAGATGATTTTGAAAATTAGAACATTGACATGACACCGGGAGGTCCGGAATCCTCTTTTTGTTTACTAGATTTTGAAAATTAGAACATTCACATGACACCAGAACCTCATTGAAATAATATAAAAATGATATTATAGGATGAATATTTATCTACATTTGTTTGATTGTTATTTATGTGAATAAGTATTATTGATAATTTTTTTAAAAAGATGTGAAATAAGTGAGACATCTTATAATTTTATTTAATTTTATATATGAACAAATTTTGTCATTATAATTTGACACAAATTTACCGTAATACATAATATTAGATGGTAATTCCCTTACCAGCTATGAAACTATTACTATTTGATGCATTTGAAAATATGAGCGAATTTGAGAATTTTATTTATTTATTAGTAGCTTATTTTAAAAATAATTTATTTAATTTATAAACACATTGTTTAGAATTCTAAAACAAACACGATATATTATTTGAGACTCAAACGCAATAAATTAAAATTAATATAATATTTGGACATCCAAATATACTAAACATACCGTTGTAAACTAAACATTACTGAACATGCCCTAGGTAAATGATAAAAATAGTGCACATATTAGAGTCCGTTTGAAGAGCTTTTGGGTAGATTAAAAATATTTTTAAATTAAATATAATCCCTTAGAACATATATATTTTTATTTTTATTTTCATTTGTTTCAATGTAAAACTTTATTATCATGCGTTAACTAACAATCTCTCATTTAACGTGTTCTCTCTTTATCTTTATTCACATCAATACTAAACTCTCCCTTAAACTTGAACTATACTCTTTTTGAGCCTAGTACCCCCATCAAGTTCTATTTGACGAAAACTTATGTCTTCAATATCTCTTGTTTAATCTACCAAAAAGTCTTTGTCAAGCCCATCACATCTTCTTCTATGTGACAAGCTTATCACTTAATATTCCTTGAAAAAGTCTTGGCAGACCGGATATTTAGACAGAAAAATTGGACATTTTTCAATATTTTTTTTTACTTGCGACTCTCAAAAAATGTATAATATTTATTCTAACAGAAATTTTTACAAAATATAGTGTTTTAGGTGTAATTTAGATACATATACAAGAACATGGTTGTATAATAATAAAAAAATAAAATTGAAAAATATCCAATTTGATTCA
Organism: Panax ginseng; assembly: GCA_020205605.1. Lineage (NCBI taxonomy): Eukaryota > Viridiplantae > Streptophyta > Magnoliopsida > Apiales > Araliaceae > Panax > Panax ginseng. The sequence goes on from CM035137.1 coordinate 99,293,802, forward strand.
TCAAGAGTCTCTATGAGAATAGTTAACAATTTGTTCAAGTAGTACATAATTCAACCAATATACATAATTCACTGAATCTAGCCTATCATATCTCTTAATTGATGAGTTCACAGTTTTTAATATCTCTTATCAAGAATCAACTAAGAGTCACAAGAAGAGTCGAATACTTGCTCAATCAATTATTTTCATCACCATGCACAATCAATACTATACCCGTGACCCAAGCCAATAATCATATCTCAGATAATAATTGTTGGGAATATAACAAGTTCATATACGTTTACATAAAATCATGTCTTAACCCAAATAATTAATCTATTAGATTTATAGTTTATTATAACATATATATTCTCAATCTTTTTTCTTATATTTTAATGTAAGATTTTATTATTATTTGGTACCTCATCAATAAATATTTGAATTTAAAAGTACTTTTAGTTAAAGTAGAAATTTTTTACTTTTTGGAAAGCAAGATCTCATACCATGCAGTTAGCTTAGAATTATTATTAGTACCTTCAAAACACTTCTATAATATATATCGAAACACTATTTTTATTTGAATTTTCTTATAAAGATACTTTTATCAAAAATTATACATCTAAAAATATATTTTTTTATCTAACCACAACTCGATCAAATAAGCACTTAATAAAAATTGTGCTCTAGCTAAATATATTTTTATGATTATATTTATATATCTATTATAGTGTCTTATATATTTATATAAAATTCCTATATAAGTATAGGGGACATAATTACACATTCTTGGATAAAAGTTATAAATTTCGGAAGGTTGCGAAGAAATTGGATCCGATTATCATGAAATTAATTTTATAATAAGTTGGTCAATTTATAAATACAACACTGATGCTGATAAGCATACAGAGATTATCTTACGATTTGCGTATCGGTATTGTATTAGTCAATTGACCGAAGTTAAACGAAATTATTGTGATCAGGCAAGGTGAGTAGGATAAGTTTGTTAAACTACGCCACGTGTAAGTTTAGTTTTAGCAGCAATGCTACTATCACATAAAAAAAATTACATAATGCTCACATACATACATGCATATTGTGGATCCTCGCCTGACATGTGAAGCTCATAATATGTATATATATGTGAGTATTATGTGATTGTATTATTATTTTAATTTAGGGAGCATGGCTAGTTTTGGGAAGCATGGAACAATAGAGAGAGAGAGAGAGAGAGAGAGAGAGAGGGAGGGGGGGAGAAGAGAGAGAATATTTTTTTATAACAGTGGTTGACAGAGCTTCCTTTTGGATTTTAGTAGTAGAAGACAGTAGACTGCAGACCAGTAGGACTGGCATCTAATGCATGGTTTCACAAATTTCTACCAAATGAATTTGAAAATCAAAATTTACTTCTTGTTTTTTAAAGAAATTAGCAGGTGAATCCGTGTGGAACACAAATATGTTTGAATATTATTATATCAATTTTAAAAAATATTATAATTATAAATCTTAAAACATGCGTAATATATATTGTTACTGATGAAGTTGAAAGTTCTTATAATTAGGCTTTTGAATTTTCTTATTCAATAAAAAATGAAAAAAGAATTTGGGATTCAAAGATAAAGTGAATGGAATAAAGAATAAAAGATCAACTCATTAGATGAGTCAACTTATTTAAATCAACTTGACAAATCAAATTAACTTAATTGAATATCGTGATTTTAGATATAAGAATAAAAATTGATTCAAATTTTTCACGAAAAATTAGGTAATTTTAGAAAGCTCTTCTCATATAAATAGTAAATAAAAATTTACATTTATGTTAATAAAGTTTTATAACAATATCAAAAAAAAATTATGAAAATTACAATTTCTAGACTAGAAGGGCTGGCATCTACTGCAAAAGGTTTCACATATTTCTATAAAATGGAGTTGTAATCAAAATTTATTTGCATTTTGAATTTATTTTTATTTTATTTTTTTAAAAAAACCTAGCATGGCATGGGAATCGGGAGGGGAATGTTTTGTGCTTGTTTGACCAGCTTATTTGGGGAAACTGGCTGGCCCATATTTGACTTTCAAGTTCCAATTTTCAAGTTTTAATGTAGTTTTAAAATTTTCCTCATCTGTTGTCCTTTCTCTTTCATTTCATCAGCTTTTCATATCATGGGGCAGGGAAAGGTGGTTCACATGCCTTCATACTATGCCTTCTCTAGATCCTAGATGGCTAACAATAGGAATATATATATGGGTTATATCCACAGTAATCGGTTACTCTGGAGTAATCTTTTTTTTAGTCTTGTGTTGTGGCAGCTGGAGCAAAAAAAAATTTAAAAAAAATTGACACAAGGCTAAAAAAGGAGTTGCTCCACAACAACCAGTTGCTGTGGATGAAACTCCATATATATATATAGGGAAATGATCTGTGCACAACGTTCGCTAGTAACCCTATTTCGACTAACGCATATCCAGCCGTCTAAAATGGGAGTTAATATTGAGATGATCTCCCAAACCGCTAGAGGATGGCGAATACCAATAATTTTTTTCCTCTCTGCTTTGGTAGAGGGAGATGGCCCGGTCAACGACAACGTTTTGGTGGCCGCTACTCCTCTAGCTGACCACAGAGAGGAATTTAAAAATTTGGGCATTAAGGGAATTTGGCCCAGCCGCTAGTGGGAGTAGCGGCCAAATTCACCTTATCTTCCACCTTAGATCTAACATTTTACTCCATTCCCATCCAAATGCTTAACAGATGCAGAAATATAGCTTCGGAAAGAATCGCTAGTTCGAAATCTTTGGTTTCATGAGAAATTATTGGTAAGTCTTCATCAATGGCTTTCATGGTCGCTTACAAATATATTTTTATCTAGCTCTTACGAATCTTTGCTAGTTTAGAATGTAGAAATGAATCGAGTATGTTCATGATTGTGAAAGTAGTAGTATAAAGGTAATGGTTCCTTATGTTGGTCAATTATTTTATAAATTAGAAGAAATTTGAAATTTTTTATAGATCATATGCCCAAAAAAGTGGATTTGAGATTAGGATTGCTACGAAGTCGTAAACAACACGCTCTGATAATGATTTGACGTCGAGGTTATATGTATGTAAAAAAGTTTGGTAGACCAATTTGTTGTGAAGAATTCATTAGATGATGAATGTGATAACGATAAGAAAAGAAGACAACGAGACACAATTGGTGAACACTATGCAAAGCTAGAATGTATGTTGTCATGAAGAAAGAAGATAAGCTGGCGATTTCGGTTATTGAGTTGGATCACAATCATCGATTAGTGACACCTACCAAAGTAGATTTGATTGAGACACATAGAAATATTACGCCTAAGTAGCAAAGAAAATTAATTGACACTTTAAATCAAAATGTATTGGACCAAGTAGGATGATGAATGTTTTGAGCACAATGGGTGGAGGAATGCAAAATATAGGTTTTAGTGATAAAGATGTTCGTAATGTAGTTAGGGATTTAAGGCGTGACTCGGAGGATGAAAATGATGCACAAGCAGCAGTTAATTATCTGAAGAAATTTGATTCTAGCAGTGCGAGTAAATTTTTCTTTCGTGTGAAATCAGGTGAAGACAATCGCATTGCTTGTATCTTGTGGGTAGACGCCCGTTCAAGATTTATGTATCAATGTTTCGAAAACGTGGTTACATTTGACACTACGTATAGGACAAATAGGTATAATATGCCATTTGTTCCATTTACCGGGGTTAACCACCATTATCACTCTGTTTTATTTGGATTTGCATTATTAAGGGATGAGACAGAAGACACTTTTAGCTGGGTCTTAGAGACGTGGCTTGAAGCCATGGATTACAAAGCTCTTGTAACCATCATCACTGACCAAGATAAAGCTATGAGCAATGCTATTGGTAGGGTACTCCCATCCACTCATCATTTATTGTGTTCTTGGCACATTAGCAATAAATTTCCATAAAAATTACATAATGTTTATGCGGAACACCCATCGTTTAAAGATGATTTTAACAACTGTGTGTATAATTCATATTCCAAATTCCGGGTTGCAAAGAATTCATATCTTGGTGAGTCAACGTGTACCAAAGTTGAGGGTGCGAAATGGGAAATTAAAGATCATTGGGGGGAGTCTCACCGAAGAAGTTCTCGTTGATCATTCCAATCTTTGGCCCACACAATCTTTTTGTTATAGACCCTTTAGGTCCATATGGTTCTACTGGAACATCATCACCAATAAAAGACGAACCACCCTCGTACGTAAGCTGAGTAAGCTGAGACATATCACAAGTAGGCTGAGTAGGGATGTATTCATCGACCTCAATGGCAGGGTGGCCTCTCTGTCTGTTCACCTCATGTATACTCCTCCCCCCCACCCCTGACATCCGCATCATACAACTCATATAGTTGATCCCAACCCTCTTTCATGTTATTGTATTCGGGAGGAAAGTCTTGCTTGAACTTGAAAATTTTGTCGAGGAGAGATTTTGCGCCCTCAATCTATGCAAAAAATAACATAAAATAAGAAAACAAACAAAATAAATTAGTATTGAAGAATACAATAGATTACATCAAATAAATAAGATGCAATATATTATATTAATTGAATAAGATGCAATATATTATACCATGCTAACCATATGATGTTGATTATATACAGAACGAGGCTCGTAGGTAGTGTTGGAATCTCCTTCCCGTAGAGGGCGGTGCAAGTGTCGTCGAGTAATTTTTTTGTACCACTTGAAGTATGTATCCATAGGGATAGTTTTTGCAACCTCCTGAACTTCTCCCTCGAAACAATCCATTTATAACTCCCACTCATCAATGTATTTTCTTCTTATTTGTATGTAATCTGGTGGCTCAAATGACTGTTCTATGAGTTGTCTCAAAGCATCATTTCTCTCAGCTGGGGACGGAATGCCTTGGATATACCCATATTGCCTCATTACCCGGTCGGGCATTTGATACTCGACAATATCAAAATGAATCAATGGGACCCGATCGGATCCTGCCAATCTAGCCTCATAGTTATAGTACCTCAATCATCATCCCATATTTGGTATGGGTCGCCATACTACCTCCCACCGAGGTTGCCTATCAAATTTGCCCCAGTAGAAAGATAGATGGTGATGGGGATCGCTTCGCCTATCACCATATTGATGTTTGGCGGAGTACGCCCATGCTGTTGCTCTAGGGACCCAAAATGCAAAATTGGGCCTAGGGTTAGGCCTTCCAACCAGAAAATGCTCGTATGCCCAAATTTGTAACAAGGTCACACAACCATTTACATAATTACTCTCTTTCATAGATGATGTGTACAGACCCCAATATAAATATGACAAACATGCGGCACCCCATGCATATGTGGCAGTCTTATTTGAATCATAAATAAAATGCATGTACATAGGGTGTATGATATTTTTTTGACCTTGTGGGAAATAAAACCCCAAGATAGCCAAAGGACATATGCCTTTGTATACATACCAACCACATCTCGACTTGCATTGTCTGGACACTTGGAAAAATTTTTATGTAACCAGACTAAGGAAATACCACGTCTTTTTTTGACATTATTCCATTCCCCAGCCCATTCATCCCCAAAGATTTCCCTAAAATAAGCTAATGGAGCATCAAATGAAGGACAAGTTAAGGGCTTACCCAATACTGGTAAACAAAAAATGAAATGGACATCCTCCAATGTTATTGTTATTTCACCACATTTCATATGAAATGTATTTGTCTCTGGCCGCCATCTCTCAATCAAAGCAGATATAAGACTGACATGTGTTCTAGTTACTACTGCAGGATAACTAAACCCCTTAAACCCCCACGCCTCTAATAATTTTTTTTGTAGGCTGGTAAGTTCCCATTTATCATATGTAATTGAAGTAGATTGGCTTGACATCAGTGTACCCCTTTCAATCCCATTCCACACATCTTCCGATACATGCTTTTCTTGAGCATAAAGGACATTGCAATCTATGGGTCCAGGCAACCAATTGTCCATATTTACCTACAAATATCAATAACAATAAAACTTATACACATACTAATATTTTATACTAATATCAATAACAATAATAAAAATATACATAAAAATATTTTATATATAGAAAATACCCAATTTATACACATAATTTGTATACATAGATGCATACCTACCACCCAATTTGTATACATACATATAATAATACTAAATTTGTCACTTATATACCATGCTTTCATATAGCAATAATTTGTAAAATATTTAGCAAAATTCTATTATTCAATGTCTATTTTGTTTCTAAAAATACTTACAAAAGCATAGTGGGTAGTAAGACACTTACTCTATCAGTTGAATTTGAGATTGATGGAGAACGTTAGCTATTTTCAGTAAACAATCCTTCATTGCCTCTCTCGCTGCCTAGGTAGTCTCAAGCATCTCTGTAGCAATAAGCCGCAAACGCTTAAGCAAGATACAAGTTCAGATCACAGGAGCCTTTGGCGCTACTCCCACTAGCGGTTGGGCCAAATTTCCTTAATGCCCAAAATTTTAAATTCCTCTCGTTTTGTTGGCATTACTCCTCTAGCTAATGACCAATGAGGAAAAAAAAAATATTTTGGCCATCACTCCCTCTAGCGGCTGGGAGATCATCTCAGCCATTAACTTCCATTTTGGACGACTAGATATGCGTTAGTCGAAATAGGGTTACTAGCGAACGTTGTGCATTGATCATTTCCCATATATATATATATATATATATATATATCAAACTTTATTTGAAGTTAATTATGTATATTATTTTTTGAAAGTCGGTACTTTTATAAGTAATATTTGATATTTTCATAGAGAAATTGATATTTTCATATGGTCATCTCTCACTTGAGCATACAGTGGGTCACACTTTCATATGAGAAAAAAATTATGTGGTAATATCGAAAATACATGTGAAAATAATGCCCCCTTTTTCATAAATTCTCTTATGTGAGTGTAAAAGATCCATTTAATATTCGTGGGAGAAATTTTATAGAAATATCACTTTTACTTGTAAAAATATCAATTCTTTATTTGTTTTATCCCATAAAAAATAGTTTTTAACTTTTAAAGTTAAATTCAACAGTTTTAGAGATATTAATCACGACTTGCAAGTATGACTCTCAATGAAAGCACTAATGATACAAACCTTAACTCATTTGACCCACCTTAAAAAGCTAGCTACTCAAGGAGAAATGTTATGACCTATATCAACCCACATCAAGTTGTATTTGCAACCGATGTAAGACTATTCCTTACGATTTACTATATCAATTGTATTATTTCTTACAATATTAGTGGATGAAATATTTTTTTGTCAAAATGCAAAAGAATTTGTATTCTTGAAACATATACTAAAACATTACTACCTGTGTCCTCAAAAAAGGAATAAATGTATAAAAATTTTATTCCCAAAAAAAAGAGATATAATACATAAAATATAGGGTAAATATGTTATTTCATTAATATAAAAAACAAAAGTACTTAATCACTGATGCTATATAATCTTGTGAGGGTCGTTAAAGATAATTTAAATTATTTTTATTCTTTAATCATTTTTTGACTAATGGTAATATCACAAAGCTCATATCATATGAATTGTAAATAATTTTTTTTTACATTTATGTGAATAAAATTTTGTAAAAATATCACTTTTTTATATGAAAATAACATTTTATTTTATTCAAGTTTTAAATTTTTTTTTATCAGCTGTCCTTTCTTTTTCATTTTATCAGCTTTTCATATTATGGGAAAGGGAAAGGGAAAGGGAAAAGGAAAAGAGGTTCACATGCCTTCTTACTATGCATTGATGGTTAATATTGATAGGAATATCAACTTTATTTGAAGTAAATTATGTTTATATTATTTCTTATATCCAATAAAAAATAACTTTTTGACTTTCAAAGTTAGATTCAATATTTTTAGAGTCAATATTTGTATTATTTCTTACAATATTAGTGAATGAAATTATGTTTATATATATAATAAGGCAAAAAAAGTAATTTTTAGTACGGATAAATTTAGTAATTTTTGTTTTTCAGCATGGGTTAAAAATATATGTATAAAGTTAATAAATTTACTCCGTATTGGCCACACAATTTTGCTAAATATATATCCGAGATTTAGAAGACTATTAATATTGCTAGAATAATAAGTGTCTTTTATGTTTTATGCCATTATATATAACACCTTAATCTCACATTGTAGCGATATGTTGGTCGATTTCGCATTCAATGAATATGTACAAGTATACACGTGATAAGCGGGTTTTATACCTATTTATTGAATACCAATTCACGCGAACTATGCCCATCTCAAGTATATTTTAGAGTGTTTTTAGTTGCATTTTATGTTATTTTGCATTGCATTTACTTAAAACTCCTTTTTGTGAAAAAGTGCAGGAAATGGCCTAATTTAGTGGTATTAATGGCATGAAGCTAATGGATGCATGCCGTGAGGATCTAGTGGAGCAAGGAAACCAAGCATGACAAGGATGAACTGCATAACAATTTAGTAGCAAAGCAACAACAATACTGTAACCGGACTCGTAAGCGATAAGAAAGCAGCAGCGCATCGCAAGCCGCCATGATGTAATAAGCTTCGAGGAATGCGTGCATGTGAAGACAAAGTACGGACAGACATTACACATCGCAAGTCGCGTGCCGTCTGAGAAATACATCGGAGGAGGCGCTTGCCGATGCCTCGAGGTCTCGAATTTCTGCTATTTTATTTTAATTTTTAATTAAAAGGGTGGTATTTGATAAAAATGATTTCTAACTGGGGTCAGACGTATCATTCATTACTTTTAACGTATTTTCATATTGGTAACTAGGGTTTACACTATGAGAGAGATTCCAACGTAGAACGAAGCCTAAACGCCAACTTTTCTAATTCTTCTTGGGATTTTCTATCATTGTGGATTATTATTAGTATTTTACTGGATATATATGAGAATTTGAACGTTAATAGTGGATTATAATCAGCAATTGGGTTTGATCGTTTCTATCCTTCATCTTTCAATTGTTTGTTTATTAGCCATGTTTTGCTTTGATCCCATAATGGCTTTTGGTTCAGTTATGTACTAAACTCCATTATGGGATTCTAACGGATTTTAATATGTAGTCTAATTGCATGCTTGATTGCTGGGGCTGTTTTACATATCATATGTGATTTCTATTATGATTGTTTTGCATGTATGAATGTTTGATCACCATTCGTTTTCAGTACTTGTATGGAATTGACAATGAACATGCAAATATGGATTGTAATTATGATAACATACCTATATGGGGCTGTTTTGCATGGCTTGTGTATTTCGTGAACCAGATAAATATATACTGTTTCACCGTATGAGTTAAAATAAGGGCTTGTGCTTAAATTCAGTATGATTGTAATTTCACATAGACATATAGTGATTTTGGTTATATTGATGATTACATGGAGTCTATCGCTTGTGGATGCTGTGTAAGTAGGTCATAGTACATTGAAAAATGGCTATGACTCTATTAATGCTCTTGACTACTTTCCTGTGATATGTGAACAATTCTTGCATGATAGTGGTAATTAGATGAAGTATTAAATTAAGTTAGGATCCCATTATTTCCAGACTTGGTTTATTCCATTATTATTCTTGTTTTAGTTGTTATATGCAATTAGAGTAATTCACCAATATAGTCATTAGTTTAAGCATATAAGTATAGTGATTTAATTGATGTAAAGTAGTTTAAATTTGACAACTTTCTCTGTGGGATCGATACTCTACTTACTCTATATTACTTGTTGACACGTGTATGCTTGCATGAGTTAGAGCTCTTTTATCAGAACTGAAAAAGAGGCAACAAGTTTTTGGCCCCGTTGCCGGGGAAAGGCATTTAATTTAAATAATTATCATCAATTTCAAGCTATATTGTATGACTTAGACAATTCTGATCGTTTCTCATTTCTATTTTTGTTTTGTTTTTTGGTTTCAGGTACTTGTAGATTTTTATGCACACGAGATCATCCAACTTAGAATTAACACCAGCGCAGGATAACATTAACGGAAGAGGTTGGAAAGCAAGTGTACGGAGAAATTTGCAAGCTCAGTTAGAGAGTACTACAGTTAGTATGGCAGAAGAACAGAGAATTGAGCAAAGAGAGGAGCACCGGACTTTAAGGGACTATTCCATGCCAAATATTAACGAACTTTAGTCTAGCATAGTCAGACCGGGGATAGCAGCGAATACTTTCGAGATTAAACCGGACACTATTCAGATGGTGCAGAATTCGGTACAGTTTGGGGGTGCTGCTACGGACGATCCGAATGAACACCTTTTGAGTTTTATCAAGATTTGTGATACATTCAGATACAACGGTGTGATGGAGGATGCTATCAGACTTAGGTTATTCCCATTCTCATTGAGGGACAAGGCGCGAAGTTGGCTGCATTCTTTGCCGTCAGGGCCAATCACTACATGGGAGGATGTTGCCTCTTTTTTAGTTCTAACAAAAAGAGCTCTAACTCATGCAAGCATACATGCGTCAACAAGTAATATAGAGTAAGTAAAGTATCGATCCCACAGAGAAAGTTGTCAAATTCAAACTACTATGCATCAATTAAATCACTATATTCATATGCTTAGACTAACTACTATAATTGACAAATTAAACTAATTGCAAATAACAACTAAAATAAGAATATTAATGGAATAAATCAAATCTGGAAATAATGGGATCCTAACTTCATTTAATATTTCATCTAATCACCACTATCATGCAAGAAGTGTTCACATATAACAGGAAAATAGCCAAGAGAACTAATAGAGTCATAGCCATTTTTCAATGCACTAGGGCCTACTTACACAGCATCCACAGATGATAGATTCTATGTAATCAACAATATAACCAAAATCACTATATGTCTATGTGAAATTGCAATCATACTGAATTGAAGCACAAGCCCTTATTTTAACTCATATGGTGGATAAGTATATGTCTATCTCATTCACAAAATACGCAAGCCATATACAACAGCCCCATATACGTATGCTATTATGACTACAATCCATACTCGCATGTTCATTGTCAATTCCATGCAAATACTGAAACGAATGGTGATCAAGCATTCATACGTGTAAAACAACCATAATAGAATTCCCATATGATATGTAAAACAGCCCTAGCAATCAAGCATGCAACCAAACTACATATTAAAATCCGTTAGAATCCCATAATGGAGTTTAGTTCATGACTGAACCAAAAGCCATTATGGGGTCAACGCTAAGCATGATTATCAAGTAAACAATTGAAGGATGAAGGATAGAACGATCAAACCCAATTGTAGATTGTAAACCAATGTCAACGTTCAAATCCTCATATAAATCCAGAAAAACAATATTATAAATCCACAATGATGGAGAATCCCAAGAAGAATTAGAGAAGATGGAGTTTTTGCTACATTTTTCGTTGAAATCTCTCCTAATGTAAAAACCCTAGTTACGATATGTAAAAACCCTAGTTACAATATGAAAATACGTCAAAAGTTATTCAAGTCTGTCTGACACCAGTCAGATATCGTTTTAAAACAAATTACAATCATTTTAATTAAAAATTAAAATAAAACAACTCAATGACTCCAATTTATCAGCGGCAGCGGCGTGCGCTCCTCGATGTATTTGTCGGCGGTATGCGCGACGACTGAAGGTTCTACTGTCCACCAACCCTCTCATGCGGTAGCGCGCCCCTATAAGCTTGTCATGCTTGCACACAGCGTAACTTGCGAGAGGTAACATTGTGCATTTGGGTGCTCACACACGGGCGCGCGTCTCAAGCTCATCCTCGCCAGACGATCGCGCGACTTCTGATTGGTGAATTCTAGTTCTACTCCTGAGTTTGGTTCTGCATTGTTGCTGCTGTTAGTTGATTTCACAATCAAAGCAAACATGAAAGTGTACACGGTCAACAAGTAATAGAGTGATAAGATAGAGTGTCGATCCCACAGAGAATTCTAATTAATAAATTCCAACTACTAGCACTATATCAATTCAATTTTATTTAAACAACCCTAAATTGTGATTTTTCAATTTAAGAGAACTAAATTAAACAATTAAGAGAGATTAGTCTAAAAGAAAGCAAATAAACAAAACTAAGATTTGATTGAATTCAGGTAAATAAGGATTAAGACTCCAATATCCCCAATTATGAACTATAAATCAATTATCCAATTATCCCAATTATTATGCCTACTGAATTGTTAACAGGAATTCTCAAATGCCAAAAGTCCTTTTACAAGTGATCAATTGCCTTCTATTTAATCCAGATTAATCTTGCTATATTCCTATGCAAAACAATTGAATTAAACTCTTTTCAATCCCAATTCCTTATGTGTTACATGCGGTGAACAGATATTTCCATTCAATTCACAAACCTAATTATTCATTTTGCAATTAACTAAGTCACATGTCACCATGCCCAGTTCTAACCCTAGAATTCCTCTTTCAATTCCTTCAGAAAGTAACAAGGTAATTATTGGCGGATAATTAATTAATCAGCACAAAGCAAGATGAACAATTCACTTCAACATAAATAATCGGAATAAATCAAATAATTAATTCATAGCCATAAAAGGTTCAATTGGAATCTTAATTAAAGAAATTAGTTCATAGCAAAAATTAAAACCAACAATCTTTTGCAAATCATCCTTAAAGAATTACACAAATTAAAAGAATGAAGAAGAAGAAAAACTCCAAGTAGAATCCTTCAAATTCTCCTCTTGCCTCCTTGATCAATCTCCAATTGTGTAGATTGGTTCCCTAATTCAATGTAAATAAACCTTATATACTTACCATCTTGTGCCCCCAATCCTTTTCCAAATCAACTTGTTAAATAACCTTCCTTAAGCAAGTCAACCGGCCAAATCCAACGCGTAGCGTCTCGGTCAATTAATTCCGGCCCAGCGCCTCGGTATTTGGGATTAATCTTGAGTGGAGCGCCAAGTATTCACTGGGTGCATAAAATTACTATTATGCCCTTTTCAGCTCAAATTCCCCAATCATCCTACTGACTCCCAAATCTGATAAGAACACATAAACACAGTAAAAATGAATCTAATTACCTTGAGAATACAATAAATTAAGCCTAAATATATCCAATTCATGGGTATATAACCCAATCATCAAATACCCCCAAACTTAAATCGTTGCATGTCCTCAAGCAACAAAACACAAGACACAAAAATAACTAAACAACCATGCAAATGCAAACTATCTATATGACCTTAATTCCAGCAATCCAATAGCACACATATATTCATAGGCCTCAGAAAAATCACATAAACATGCTAATACATCATGTTAAAACAGATCAATAATACCCCAACAATCAATAAATCTAAATCTGTTATTACTGATATCGTGAGTGTGTGTACAACCACCATGCTAACCAATGAAAAGCAAAATATGAAAGATAATAAATTTCTTCGAAGGCCTCATACAGTGTAAATTTGAGAACTCAAAAAATAAACTTGATTCAACTGAAATCAAACAATCACCAAGGTCCAGGAGTCAAAATGGAATACTTATGCTTTTTTTTAATACGAGGGCTTTTTGCACTTTTTTCGCTTTAGTTTTTTTTCTTTTTTTTTCTCATGACTATGCATTGTCTTATTCCCTTAGGCTTTTCAGTGCTACCTTAACGAGCTTTCGACCAACGACTACCAAGCCATTAAGACCTTAGGGCGCTAGGTGTAGAGACAATCCCCTCGGGCTTACTTACTCAAGTAACAAAGGCCACAAAACTAGACAAGCATGCCACGATGTTTATTATATTTTTTTAAAGCTTATATACTCCAAATATTTTTCCCCCAAACTTGAGTTTATGTCTAAATTCAGCCTTCACTAGCTATTCAAATTATTCCTTCATTTCACTAGCATTCATCCTTTAGAACTCTATTATCTATCCATTTAAACTATCATAGCCAACATGGTCATTTTTCAAAACGTGCTATCCTTATAATATCAGTTTCAAACAGAAAAAGATTTAAATCATGTCAAGAAAATCATATCACTGACTCAACAATCCTTACTAGACTTGCTCATGCAATTTTAATTTCATCATTGGCCCCCAAACATACGTACTATCAAAGGCTGGAATTAACATGCAATCCTAAAATGAAACACTTAATCACAATAAAAATCCAAATTAAAACCATTAACAATCTAATAATTCAAAATAAAAATTAACTACCCCCAAACTTAACAAGAGCAATGTCCTCATGCGAAAGATAAAACAATATACAATAGAGGACTTCCCTGATGAGCTTATTCCTCGGGTGGAGCATCCTCATCCTCGCTAATCTCTCTTGATCGGAAGGAAACACAGGCGAAGCAGGGAGCAAATAGGGGGCGGCTCAAAAGAGTAACGCCCGGGTATAGTTGGGCATTCATGGCATTTTGAGCAGCGAACTGGTTAACCAAATATTTGTAGATCACATCTTGACGTTCAGACAGGCGGACATTCTAGGCCTCCAGGTTGTAAAACCATCCATCTATCTCATGCTGGACTGCTTCAGGAACCACACCACGGTGAACTGCTGATGAAGGACCATAAGTAGGTGGAGCCTGAGGTGGTGGAGCTTGTGTAGCTTCAACTTGGGGAATTATGAAACCCAATCCCCTAGGGTGGTTTGCCCCACCTGTCTACACTTTATACCTGTTTATTAACTTATGGTCCAAAACTAGCATAGGCGTTTGAATCATCTCATCGGATTTCCATTTTACCCCAAACTTAGCACACAACACGCAGATAAGAGACAGATGGGGTAACCCTCCTGTGGTCCCTCCTCGTGATGCTCGGAGAATAGATTGCTGGATAAGGTGGCCAACATCTATCTTTAATCCTTGAATGATGGAGTACAGTAGGACAACCCTCTCCTTGGTGACATGACTCACATGTGTGCATGGCATAAGTTTGGCGCATATAAAGGCATACCACGCCTTTCCATATAAACCGAGGTTAGAAAGTGGAAAGGTTATGCAGCCATATTCATGTAATGTCCATGTGGTGCCCGGTTGACAAAGCTCGTGAATTATTTTCTCATAGTCCGGCCCATCACTCACAAGACTTGCATACTCGTCGTTCAGTCCCTCTAATGGCAGTTGATAGCACCCGTTTATGTCCTCGTCGCCAATTTTAACCGTTTTCCCCTCACAAACACCCCATAGTGGAAGTGCTCGGGCACGTTGGCGTAGAACTCCTTGATGACTGCAATCACCGCTGGATCGGGTTGTGCGGTGAGTGTGAACCAATTCCTCTCAGCTATCATAACCGCCAAGTCTCCATCTTTTGATTGATCGGGTCTGAAACCGCGTTCTGGGACTAGTGAGCGGGTAGCCATGCGGTTATAGCGTTCCTGAGCCGCGGCACTAACAAAACGTCGGCTGTCGAATTTTGGAGGTGGAGTCGAAACGGTCCCTGAACCTTCGCCACGTTGACGCTTGGAGGCCATGTAGAAATGTCTACAAGAATGTGCATATACAGGAATTAGAATTGGGCATAACTCAAATATGTATACAGAGACCCCGGACACTACCCCCAAACTTCAAGTTATGTGCACGTGGAGTACATAGTTGGGGGTGTGTCAGGAACACAGACTTTCATAGGATTGCAAGAGTGATTTAGTATGGGACTTCTTCTTTGAATGACATGTACATCATTATTACCCTTAGTATGCATCAATATAGATTCCACCCCTCCCCCACAATAGTGATATATATGTATGACAGTGGACCTATGGTGTTGGGGTGAAAATATGGCAAGTGAATTCAGTGTATGGGTAATGTTGTGTCTGAAAGGCCCATAAGATTTGACGTGAAACAAGTCTATGGCAACCGACCAGATACCTTCATGGGGACTAAATATTTGGTGAATGCAAGTAACATGCAAATACAATTAGGATATGGCTTTGTGTTTACTTAGCCTTGATCATTGAGTCAGACAAACTATCAAACACCATGTGTGTAGTTCATATATTGCTTGAAATACTACTAATTTGTCTAACCATTCAAACCCCAAATATGCAATTACCATGAGAATAACATAGACATGATAATCCGGGTCATTGGCATCATGCATATGCAAGAAGGGGTAGAACTAGATTGAATAAAGCATTATACATACCTTGGATATGGAAGGGGAAATCAAAGTCACAAAGAAAAGATCTTAATACAAATCAACAATTTGTAATTAGCAAAGCATGTAGGTTATGTGATGAGAACGAGGAAGAAGTTATATGGGGGTGAAAGTGAAGAGTTCAAATATTGCACGTGTGAAGCAGTTACAAAGATTAGGCAAACACGATGTAGAATTGGAACCAACTTAAGACTCTAAACACGCCTGACATCGGGGCACTTTGGGTTTTGAGTGTAATGGCGGCACGAAGCGCCGCTATCACGATATCTGAAGTCGAGTTCTAGCGTCGTATGCCGAGGAACATTTGTCCGAGAAGGCCGGGCGCCGAAAATAGGGTGAAATATGGGGCTAATGGCAAGGGCATTTCTTGACGGCTAGAGTGATGATGGCGCTGAGGCGCTTAGGTGTTGATTGAACCTCTCGATGCTTAGTATTTGGGGCTCTCTTGGCTATGTCTGTTGTAGCCGGGCGCTGAAATACTTGTCTTGTCCCCTTGAACTTGCAACTCACCTTGGAGCAAGGAGTGTAATGATAAGGATATGCACGAGTATATACTTACAACTTTTTATAACTTGAAATTATTTTTAATAACAACTAATTTGACTGAAGTAAATCAAATAAGTGAAAATTCTTGGGTTGCCTCCCTATAGCGCTTGGTTTATAGTCGTCAGCCCGACTTTGCTGCTGTGCTTAATTGACCACCGGGTCGGAAAGGTACATGATCGTGGATTGACGTTTGATAGGTCCACTCCAGTAATGTTTAAGTCGTTGACCGCTTACCTTAAATTTTCATTTTGACTTCGGTTCTTCGACCTCAATGTTTCCGTGTGGGGCGACAGATATAATCACGAATGGCCCGGTCCACCGGGATTTCAATTTCCCAGAAAATAAACGCAGTCGAGAGTTGAAAAACAAGACTTGTTGGCCCGGTTCGAATGTCCGATCAAGAATTTTCTTATCATGCCAGGCTTTGACTTTCTCCTTGTAGAGTTTTGCATTCTCATAAGCATTGAACCAAAATTCATCCATCTCGTTTAACTGCAGTAACCTTTTCTCACCAGCTGCTTGTAGATCAAAATTAAGTTTCCGAATGGCCTAGTGTGCACTGTGTTTAGGCTTGGCAAAATATGGTTATGGATTGGTTTTGGTTTTCAAAATATGGTTATGGTTCCATTTAAGAACTTAAACCATATTAACCATTTTTAATATGGATAATGTGGGTTGGAACCATATGGTTATGGTTAAAAACCATATTAACCATTTTAATATTGTTATGGGTTATGAGTTTCATGAAAACCTGATTTGACACTAATATTATGTGATTATGTATATACCCCTTACCCCCACCCCACCCCAACCCCACTACCATTAAAAAAAATAATATTATATGATTATGTATATACCCCTTACCCAGCACCCCACCCCAACCAAAAATAATAATATTATGTGATTATATATATACTCCTTACCCCCACTCCCACCCCACTCCCACCCCCACCTATCTACCCACCCACCCCACCAAACCCCTTACCCCACCCCACCACCCCCACTATCACTAAAAAAAAATAATATTATGTGATTATGTATATACCCCTTACCCCCACCCCACCCCACCCCATCCGGCCCCACTCCACCCTAACCAAAAATAATAATATTATGTGATTATGTATATACCCCTCACCCCATCCCCACCTACCCACCCACCCCACCCCACCCCACCCTTACCCGCATCCCCCACCCCCACCTACCCACTCACCCCCACCCACCCCATCCCCATCCCCACCCCACCCCAACCCCACTACCACTAAAAAAAATAATATTATGTGATTATGTATATACCCCACCCCCACCCCACCCCAACCAAACCAAACCAAAAAATAATATTATGTGATTATGGATATACCCCTTACCGCCCACTCCCACCCCACCCCCCACCCCCACCCCCACCCCCACCTACCTACCCACCCACCCCACCCAACCCCTTACCCCACCCCCACCCCACCCCCATTATCATCACTAAAAACTAATATTATGTGATTATGTATATACCCCTTACCCCCCACCCCACCCACCTCACCCAACCAAAAATAATAATATTATGTGATTATGTATATACCCTTTATCCCACCCCCACCCCCACCCCCACCCCCACCCCCCCACCCCCACCCCCACCCCACCCCCACCCCCACAGATCTCCCCACTCCCACCCCCACCCCACCCACTCACCCCACCCCACCCTACTCCACCCCTACCCACCCACCCCACCCACCTACCCCACCCACCCCTATCCCAGCCCACCCCTATCCCACCCACCCACCCACCCCCCCACCTACCCACCCACCCCCACCCCCACTTAACTACCCACCCACCCACCCACCCAACACTCCCTACCAAAAAATGATATTAAGCGATTATGTATACCTCACCCACCCCACCTACCCCAACCCCACACCTCCACCCCCCACTTACCTACCAACCACACCCCACCCACCTACCTACCCACCCACACAACACTCCTTCTCAAAAAATGATATCAAACAATTATGTATACCCTACCCCACCCCACTCCACCCCCACCCCCACCACTCTCTTCTAAAATAAATTAATATTAAACGATTATGTATACACCACCCCCCCTCTACCCCCACCCAAAAAAAAATAATCGTGTTTAGTGCAGTTCTTGAGAGAGAGAGAGTGCAATTGAATAGAATATGGGTTGAAAATGGTTAACCGATTAATTAACTATATTTGTTTTAAAAATATGGGTTCAAACTTTAACCAACCTGAATAAATAAAAATGGTTAACCGACCCATTTGGTTCCAGTTAATATGGTTTGACCCAACAGTTAACTACTTATATTACCAGGTCTAACTGTGTTCTAGTTCAACCGGGAGATGACACGCCTTTTCATAGACCATTCGATAAGGTGACATGCCGATCGGATTCTTATATGCTATTCGATATGCCCATAGAGCATCGTCAAGACGCAAAGACCAATCTTTTCGTGACGGATTGACCACCTTTTCAGAATTCGCTTGACCTCCCTATTCGAGACCTCCGCTTAACCATTGGTTTGGGGATGATACGCGGCTGCAATTTTATGACGAACCCCATACTTCACAAGCAATTTAGTAAACTGCTTATTACAGAAATGAGTTCCCTCATCACTTATTATCGCCCTTGGCGTCCCAAATCGTGTGAAGATGTTTTTCTTTAAAAATTGGAGGACAACGTTGGCATCATTCGTGGGTAAAGCTGCGGCTTCTACCCATTTGGACACGTAATCGACCGCCAACAGAATATATTGATTATTAAAGGAAGATGGGAAAGGTCCCATAAAGTCGATTCCCCACACGTCGAACAGTTCAACCTCCAAAATTATGTTGAGTGGCATTTCATTGCGCTTGGAGATATTACCTACTCGTTGGCACCGATCACACTTTAACACATAGAGATACGCATCCTTGAATAGCGAAGGCCAGAAAAATCTTGATTGTAACACCTTGGCTGCTGTTCGATCACCGGAATAATGGCCTCCATAGTCTGATGAATGGCAATGACCTAGTATGCTGTCCATCTCTTCATGTGGCACACAACGTCTAATCATTTGATCCGTGTAGGCCTTAAATAGAAATGGTTCGTCCCAATAGTATTACTTCACGTCGTGGAGGAATTTCTTTCGTTGTTATGAGTTCAAATCCGGTGGTGACACCTTAGCAACCACGTAATTCACGTAATCTGCGTACCATGGTAATATTGGGGTTACTCGGAGAAGTTGTTCATCTAGAAATTTCTCATTGATCATTATGTTGTCTTTATTCTGAACCTCCACGTTTTCCAACCGAGAAAGATGATCCGCCACCAAATTTTTGGTACCTTTTCTCTCCCGGATCTCCAAATCAAATTCTTGTAGTAACAATACCCACCGTATTAACCTCAGTTTGGCGTCCTTCTTCTCAATCAGATACTTAATGGCAGAATGATCAGTATAAATGATTACCTTGGTCCCAATGAGATATGCTCTGAATTTGTTGAAGGCAAACACAACTGCAAGTAATTCTTTTTCGGTGGTTATGTAGTTTAACTGGGCATCTGTCAACGTCTTGTTAGAATAGTAGATTGTGTGAAAAATCTTATCGTGACGTTGTCCCAATACTGCTCCAACTGCGTAGTCGATGGTGTCGCACATCAATTCGAACGGTAAAGACCAATCAGGCGCCACAATAATTGGAGCAGAGACCAACTTCTTCTTTAATACCTCAAATTCCTCGATACATGACTGATCCATCTTGAAAGGCACGTCTTTCTCCAACAGGGAACATAAGGGTTTTGAAATTTTGGAGAAATCTTTAATGAAGCGTCTATAGAAACCCGCATGTCCCAAGAAGCTCCGGATTCCCTTCACAGATGATGGAGGAGGTAATTTCTCAATTATCTCAATCTTTGTCCACCTCTAACCCTGCTGCAGAAACCTTATGCCCCAAAATAATCCCTTCTTTCACCATAAAGTGACATTTTCCCAATTAAGAACCAGATTAGTCTCCACGCATCGCTTCAACACTAAAATTAGATTTTTTAAACATAAATAAAAGCTATCACCGAACACAGAAAAGTCATCCATAAATACCTCCAAATTCTGTTCGACCATATCGGAGAAGATCGCCATCATGCACAGTTGAAAGGTTCTTTGGTGCATTACATAACCCAAAAAGACATACGCCGGAATGCAAGCGTCTGGTAGGGGCATGTGAATGTAGTTTCTCTTGATCCTCCGGTCTTTAAGGCAATTTGATTATACCAGAATATCCATCCAAGAGACACAAGAGGCGATGTCCCGCAAGCTTTATCCAATATTTGATCAATAAGCGGCAAGGGAAGTGATCCTTGCGAGTGGCTTTATTAAACTGCGGTAGTCCATACACACTCTCCATCCATGAATCGTTTCTAGTAGGGATGAACTCATTAGCTTTATTCTTCACCACCGTCATTCCCCTTTTTCTTTGGTGCGCCTTTGACAAGACTCACCCATGAGGCGTCATCGAGATTGGGTAAATAATGCCGACATCCAACCATTTTATGATCTCCTTTTTCACCACATCCTTCATAATGGGATTTAGCCTTCTTTGCATCTCAATGGTTGGTTTTGCCCCCTCTTCCATTAAAATCTTATGCATACAATATGATGGACTAATTCCCCTAATATCTGCTATAGTCCACCTAATCGCTATTTTGAACTCCCGCAGGACCCGTAGCAGTTTCTCCTTTTGCGTGTCAGTTAACTCCGTCGAAACAATAAC
This sequence comes from Panax ginseng, assembly GCA_020205605.1. NCBI lineage: Eukaryota > Viridiplantae > Streptophyta > Magnoliopsida > Apiales > Araliaceae > Panax > Panax ginseng. Next base: position 99,315,245 of record CM035137.1, read on the forward strand.
TGGTAGGGTAGCATCTTTTCCCAAGTAGGCAAACTGCAGATGGGATGGTAGCGGTTTTAGTTCCAAGACCGGTGGCTCTTCTATCGAGGGTTTAAACTTTTTACCTTTCGTTTCAGGCCTATCAAGGGTATCGAATGATTGATTGGTTTTCCGGAAGACAGATGATGTATCTAGCCATTTGACATACTCCACGTCATCTTCAATACCATCTTCGTCCATCCTGAGCAAAATGGATTCAAGCGGGTCCTCCGAATAATTTCCACTGAGCTTGTGATTAACCAATTCCTCCATGATATCAACCCGCAAACATTCACCTTTTTCTTTCGGATAAGACATTGACTTAAAAACATTAAAGTTGACCTGTTGATCTTCAACTCGCATCGTCAATTCACCTTTTTGCACATCGATTAACGTTCTACCCGTTGCTAAGAATGGTCTCCCAAGAATAATTGGGATTTCGCTATCCACTTCACAATCCAAAATAAAGAAGTCCACGGGGAAGATGAATTTATCCACTTTAACTAAAACATCCTCAACAATACCTCGTGGATATATAACCGATCGATCCACCAACTGCAAACTGATATTTGTTGGTCGTGGAGCCTGAAGTCCAAACTGGCTGTAGACGGATAATGGCATCAAATTTATACTGGCCCCCCAAATCACACAATGCTCTACCCGAAAACTGATTTCCAATTTCACATGGTATATTAAAGCTACCTGGATCCTTAAGCTTCGATGGTAAATTATTTTGAATAATAGCGCTGCATTCTTCGGTCAATGCCACTATTTCGAACTCACCCAATTTCTTCTTCCTCGACAAAACCTCCTTCATAAACTTGGCGTAACTTGTCATTTGTTCCAAGGCTTCGGCAAAGGGGATGTTAATATGCAGTTTTTTGAAAATATCCAAGAATCATAAAAACTGCTTATCCAACTTGGATTTCTGAAACCTCTGCGGATACGGTATGGGAGGCATTGTGATGGTTGGTTCCGGTTCTTTCTGCTCTAAGGTCTCATCTTGACGTTTTCCGGTGTCCACAACTTCCTCTGTTTCACTGTTTGCGTTGTCCCTCTTTTCCCTATTCGTGACTGTCTCTTGCAAATCCTTTCCACTTCGTAGAGTTACAGCCTTACAATGCTCATCTCTGCCCGAATTTTTCTCTGTGTCACTCGAAAGTGTTCCAAGTGGTCGGTTACTAAGTGCATGTGCTATCTACCCCACTTGATTTTCCAGATTCTTGATCGACGCACCTTGACTTTGCATATTCAGCTCCATTTGATTAAATATTTTTTCTTGTTCCTCGTTCTTTTTGTCAGTAGCCCTAATGAATTTTTCCAAGGCTTCCTCCCAACCTGATTTCTTCTCTGGTTGTTGTGTCTGATTTTGAAATTCGGATGTGTTTTGTTGTCTCGGCGCTTGAGCTTGAGCTTGATTATTACTCCATGAAAACCCCAAATGATTTCTCCAACCTGAATTATATGCGTTTTGATTCGGGTAAGGTTGTGTAAATCGATTATAACTCCCTACGAACTGAGCTGATTCAGAATTTATGGCACATTGATCCGTAGCATGACCCCCAGCACATAATTCACAAACCATTGCTACCTGTTGTGTGGATTGTGGGCGCCATATTTTCACTTGCTTAGCTATTGCGGCCACTTGTGCTGCTAATGCTGTCATCGCATCTACGTCAAACTTTCCCGGTGTTTTCGGAGGGTTAGACCTAGTCATGGGCCACTGATAGTTGTTGGTGGCCATTGTCTCTAATAGCTGATATACCTCATCAAAACTCTTAGACATGATCGCTCCCCCTGCTGCTGCATCAATACTGGCCCTCGTGGACGCGTGCAAACCATCACAAAATATCCCTAACTGCATCCACTGCGGAATTCCGTGATGAGGGCACTTACAGAGCATATCCTTAAATCTTTCCCACGCCTCATATAACGATTCTGAGTCAAACTGTGCGAAGGTGTGAATATCGTTCCGTATTTTTGTCGACTTCGCTGGTGGGAAAAACTTAGCTAAAATTTTTTGAGCTAAGTCGTCCCAAGTTGTGATTAAGCCAGGAGGCAAAGAATTTAGCCAACTTCACGCTTTATCTTTCAAGGTAAACGGGACATCCTCAACGTTGTAGCATCCTCCGATACATTGTTGAATTTGAAGGTGTCGCAAACTTCCAAGAAACTTAAGATATGCTCATTAGGATCATCTATCGAACTACCCCCAAACTGAAATGTATTATGTAGCATCTGAATTATTCCCGGTTTAATCTCGAAACTGTTTGCATTGATTGCCGGCCTCCTAATACTCGATTGTATATCCGTGACATTCGCCATGGCATAGTCCTTATGTGATTTCTGGTCGTTCCCTGCCATGTTCACTGGGATTTCTTGTTCTGCCAGTTCTTCTTCCACAGGTGACACTACACTAGTCGACTGCAATTTCTGGAACTTCCTTTCAATATCGTTCGTATAAGGAAAAAGTTCCTTTTTCACCCTTGATCTAGTGTGCATACACTCGCAAAGAATTCTTGCAAATACAAGAAGAAAACTAAGTAACATTTAAATTAAGACCGAATTGATTATAACTAATATAGAATTAATATTAATAAAGAGTTCCCCGGCAACGGCGCCAAAAACTTATTGGTTGATTTCACAATCAAAGCAAACGTGCAAGTGTACACGGTCAACAAGTAATAGAGTGATAAGATAGAGTGTCGATCCCACAGAGAATTCTAATTAATAAATTCCAACTACTAGCACTATATCAATTCAATTTTATTTAAACAACCCTAAATTGTGAATTTTTGAATTAAGAGAACTAAATTAAACAATTAAGAGAGATTAGTCTAAAAGAAAGCAAATAAACAAAACTAAGATTTGATTGAATTCAGGTAAATAAGGATTAAGACTCCAATATCCCCAATTATGAACTATAAATCAATTATCCAATTATCCCAATTATTATGCCCTCTTGAATTGTTAATGGAATTCTCAAATGCCAAAAGTCCTTTTCCAAGTGATCAATTGCCTTCTATTTAATCCAGATTAATCTTGCTATATTCTTATGCAAAACAATTGAACAAACTCTTTTCAATCCCAATTCCTTATGTGTTAAATGCGGTGAACAAATATTTTCATTCAATTCACAAACCTAATTATTCACTTTGAAAATAACTAAGTCACGTGTCACCATGCCCAGTTCTAACCCTAGAATTCCTGTTTAAATTCCTTCTAGAGTAACAAGGTAGTTATTGGCCAGATAATTAATCAATCAGCACAAAGCAAGATGAACAATTCACTTCAACATAAATAATCAGAATAAATCAAATAATTAATTCATAGCCATAAAAGGTTCAATTGGAATCTTAATTAAAGAAATTAGTTCATAGCAAAAATTAAAACCAACAATCTTTTGCAAATCATCCTTAAAGAATTACACAAATTAAAAGAATGAAGAAGAAAAACTCCAAGTAGAATCCTTCAAATTCTCCTCTTGCCTCCTTGATCAATCTCCAATTGTGTAGATTGGTTCCCTACTTCAATGTAAATAAACCTTATATACTTACCATATTGTAACCCCAATCCTTTTCCAAATCAACTTGTTAAATAACCTTCCTTAAGCAAGTCAACCGTCCAGTCAATGCGCGTCTCGGTCAACTGAATTCCCGGCCCAGCGCCGGGGCTCTGGGATTAGTACTGAGTGGAGCGCCCCGGCATTGTGGTGTAGAAAATTACTATTATGCCCTTTTCAGCTCAAAATCCCCCAATCTGTCCCTACAACTCCCAAATCTGCATAGCAACACATAAACACAGTAAAAATGAATCTAAATACCTTGAGAATACAATAAATTAAGCCTAAATATATCCAATTCATGGGTATATAACCCAATCATCAAATATCCCCAAACTTAAATCGTTGCATGTCTTCAAGCAACAAAAAACAAGACACAAAAATAACTAAACAACCATGCAAATGCAAACTATCTATATGTCCTTAATTCCAGCAATCCAATAGCACACATATATTTATAGGCCTCAGAAAAATCACATAAACATGCTAATACATCATGTTAAAACAGATCAATAATACCCCAACAATCAACAAATCTAAATCTGTTATTACTGATATCGTGAGTGTGTGTACAACAACCATGCTAACCAATGAAAAGCAAAATATGAAAGATAATAAATTTCTTCGAAGGCCTCATACAGTGTAAATTTGAGAACTCAACAAATAAACTTGATTCAACTGAAATGAAACAATCACCAAGGTCCAGGAGTCAAAATGGAATACTTATGCTTTTTTTTAATATGGGGGATTTTTGCACTTTTCCCGCTTTATTTTTTTTTCTTTTTTTTTTCTCATGACTATGCATTGTCTTATTCCCTTAGGCTTTTTAGTGCTACCTTAACGAGCTTTCGACCAACGACTCCCAAGCCATTAAGACCTTAGGGCGCTAGGTGTAGAGACAATCCCCTCGGGCTTACTTACTCAAGTAACAAAGGCCACAAAACTAGACAAGCATGCCACGGTGTTTATTATATTTTTTTTAAAGCTTATATACTCCAAATATTTTTCCCCCAAACTTGAGTTTATGTCTAAATTCAGCCTTCACTAGCTATTCAAATTATTCCTTCATTTTACTAGCATTCATCTTTTAGAACTCTATTATCTATCCATTTAAACTATCATAGCCAACATGGTCATTTTCAAAACGTGCTATCCTTATAATATCAGTGTCAAATAGAAAAATATTTAAATCATGTCAAGAAAATCATATCACTGACTCAAAAATCCTTACTAGACTTGTTCATGCAATTTTAATTTCATCTTTAGCCCCCAAACATACGTACTATCAAAGGCTGGAATTACCATGCAATCCTAAAATGCAACACTTAATCACAATAAAAATCCAAATTAAAACCATTAACAATCTAATAATTCAAAATAAAAATTAACTACCCCCAAACTTAACAAGAGCAATGTCCTCATGCGAAAGATAAAACAATATAAAATAGAGGACTTCCCTAACGAGCTTATTCCTCGGGTGGAGCATCCTCATCCTCGCTAATCTCTTTATCAGAAGGGGGAAACATAGGCAGAACAGGAGCAGCAGGGAACTGGCTAAGAGTAACTCCCGGGTACAATTGGGCATTCATGGCATTTTGAGCAGCGAACTGGTCAACCAAATATTTGTAGATCACATCTTGACGTTCAGATAGGTGGACATTCTGGGCCTCTAGGTTGTAAAACCATTGAATAACTGGCCTCAAGGGACTCTACCTAGTGACATTGAGAAAAATCTGAAGGGGAATCATGAGCAGTGTCAGGCAATCACTTTGAGGAGTGGAAAGCATCTTGAGGGGCAGAACGTAGAAAATTCAACTAAAAAAGATGACAAAGTGGTTGAAAAGAAATAGGGTGAGGAAAAGCAAGAGGGCAAGAGTAAAACAGATGTTGAGCTCGTTGTGTATCCTCCATCACCATTTCAGCAGAGAGTTCAGAAACAGAAACTAGACAAGCAATTTTCAAAGTTTTTAGAAGTTTTTAAAAAACTTCAGATCAACATTCCTTTCGCAGAAGCCCTAAAGCAAATGCCAAGTTATGCTAAATTTATGAAGGGGATTCTATTAAGGAAAAAGAAGTTAGAGGATTATGAAACTGTAGCATTGACGGAGGAATGCAGTGCAATTCTACAGAGAAAGTTACCTCCAAAGTTGAAGGATCCGGGGAGTTTCACCATTCCTTGCACAATCAGGAACATGGCCTTCAACAAGTGTTTGTGTGACTTGGGGATGAGTGTGAACCTCATGCCGTTGTCAATTTATACTCAATTGGGTTTGCCAGCTTCGTTGCCGACAAACATATCTCTGCAGTTAGCGGACAAATCAGTGACATATCCACAAGGAATTTTGGAAGATATCTTAGTTAAGCTGGATAAATTTATTTTTCCAGCAGATTTTATAATTCTGGATTATGAAGAGGACAAAAACATCCCAATCATCTTAGGGAGGCCATTTTTGGCTACGGGTAGGACTCTCATCGATGTTCAGAAAGGGTAATTAACCATGAGGGTTCAAGACCAAGAAGTTAAATTTAATGTGTTCAAAGCCATGAAGTTACCTACAGATGAGGAGGAGTATTTCCGGCTGGATGTGATTGACAAGATAGTAAATGAAGACTTGGTTAAAAGTTTCGTCAGAGATCCATTAGAAAACACCCTACTGGGGGATGAAGACTTGGATGATCCAGAGTACGTAGACTACTTGCATATGCTGGATTCTTTGCCTAGAGTTAGCAGGTTCAAGGTACCATTCGAGCCATTACACACGGAAGAAAAAGATTCAGCAAGGATGAAACCTTCATTAGAGGAGTGACCTACTCTTGAGCTTAAACCACTTCCTAAACACCTCAGGTATGCTTATTTGGGTAATTTAAATACTTTACTTGTTATTATTGCATCTACACTTAACGAACTGTAGGAAAGTAAGTTGCTGAGGGTGCTTAGAGAATACAAGTCAACTATAGGATGGATAATTACAGATATAAAGGGGATAAGTCCATCCTTCTGCATACACAAGATTCTTATGGAAGAGGACGCAAAGCCAATAGTGGAACATCAGAGATGACTAAATCTGATCATGAAAGAAGTGGTAAAGAAGGAAATACTAAAGTGGTTGGATGCAGAAATTATTTACCCGATTTCAGACAGTACATGGGTTAGTCCAGTTCAGTGCGTTTCGAAAAAGGGTGGAATGACAGTAGTAAAGAACGAAGACAATGAACTGATTCCAATGAAGACAGTGACCGGATGGAGAGTTTGCATGGACTATAGAAAGTTAAATAAGGCAACTCAGAAGGACCACTTTCCTCTACCCTTTATCGATCAGATGTTGAACCGGTTAGTGGGGCATGAATTCTACTGTTTACTGGATGAATATTCAGGGTACAACCAAATAGTCATAGCTCCTGAAGATCAAGAAAAGACCTCTTTCATGTGCCCATACGACACCTTTGCATTCAGGAGGATGTCCTTTGGTTTGTGTAACGCACCAGCGACCTTCCAAAGATGTATGATGGCTATCTTCTCGGACATGGTGGAGAAGAATGTGAAAGTTTTCATGGACGACTTCTCAGTCTATGGAGACACTTTTGATACCTATCTAGAGAACTTGGTCATGGTCTTGAAGCGATGTGTGGAAACGAACTTGGTGCTTAACTGGGAGAAGTGCCACTTTATGGTTATAGAAGGAATAATTTTGGGGCACAAGGTCTCTGTAAAAGGCTTAAAGGTTGATAGGGAAAAGATGGACACAATCGAGAATCTTCCACCGCCGACTATAGTAAAGGGAATCTACAGTTTTTTGGGGCATGCCGGATTCTATCGAAGGTTTATTAAGGATTTCTCTAAGATTTCAAAACTACTGTGCAGTCTCTTAGGGAAAGATGTAATTTTCAAGTTTGATGATAAATGTAAGTCAACATTTGAGAAATTAAAGAAGAAATTGACTATAACTCCCCTAATTGTAGCACTGGATTGGATGATGCCTTTTGAATTAATGTGCGATGCTAGCGACTATGCGATAGGGGCTGTTTTGGGTCAACGCCGAAAGAATATATTCCATGCCATATACTACTCAAGTAAAACCCTCACGGATGCCCAATTGAACTACACAACCACTGAGAAGGAGTTACTTGCTTTAGTATACGCCTTTAACAAATTTAGAGCTTACTTAATAGGAACAAAGGTGGTGGTATACACGGATCACTCGACGATTTGTTATTTGATCTCAAAGAAGGATGCTAAGCCGAGACTCATCAGATGGATTCTAATCCTTCAAGAATTCGACTTGGAAATAAAGGATAGGAAGGGGACAAAAAATCAAGTGGCGGATCATCTTTCAAGATTGGAAAATCCAGATTAGGATGCGACATATAAATGTGTAATCAATGAATCATTTACGGATGAGCAGCGGTTTGGAGTAAACTCAGAGTTTCCATGGTATGCAGATTTTGCCAATTACTTGGTAAGCAAAATCTTTCCCCCTGAACTGATATGACAACAAAAGAGAAAGTTCCTACATGATGTCAAGTGGTACATGTGGGATGAGCCTTATTTATTCAGATAGTGCGCAGATAAAATGATTCAGAGATGTGTACCGTACAATAAAATGAAAAATATTTTGCACGAATGCCATTCATCTGCTTATGGGGACATTATGGTAGTGAGCGGACATCGGCCAAGGTACTATAGGCAGGATTCTACTGACCTACTGTGTTCAAGGATGCCTACCAGTTAGTGAAAAACTGTGAAAGATGCCATAGGGTGGGCAATATCTCAAAAAGGAATGAAATGCCGCTCAACACGATCATAGAAGTTGAGGTTTTTGTACATCCTGATAGCTGTGGACTATGTATCAAAATAGGTGGAAGTTGTAGCACTCCCTACAAACAATGCCAAGGCAGTTCTAAAGTTTTTACAAAAGAATATCTTCACAAGGTTTGGCACACCAAGAGCAATCATAAGTGACGAGGGAAGTCATTTCTATAATAGGTCATTTACAACTCTCTTGGCGAAGTATTGGGTCAATCATAGGGTAGTTACAATATATCACCCCCAAACGAGTGGTCAAGCTGAGGTTTCCAACAGAGAGGTGAAGAAATATTTAGAGAAGGTAGTGAATCCAAGCAGAAAAGATTTGTCTTTAAAGTTGGATGGCGCATTATGGGCTTATAGGACAGCATATAAGACGCCAATAGGGATGTCTCCGTATCAGTTGGTCTACGGAAAAATATGTCACCTCCCAGTAGAATTACAACATAAGGCATATTAGGCTATTCAGAAACTCAACTTTGATCAAACAGCTGCAGGAGAAAAGAGGTTACTCCAACTGAATGAACTCAACAAATTTCAACTGCAAGAGTATGAGAACTCAAAGCTGTACAAAGAAAAAATCAAGAAGTGGCACGACCAGAAAATTTTGTAGAGAAAGTTCGAACCGGGACAATCAAAATTATTGTTCAACTCACGACTGAGATTGTTTCCCAAAAAGCTCAAATCTCGATGGTCGGGCCCATTTACGATCAAGACTGTTTTCCTACATAGCGTCATTGAACTGTACAACAGATATCCGCTAGAAACATTTAAAGTCAATGGGCAAAGGTTAAAGCGTTACTGGGGTGGCGACATTGACAACGAAGCCATTACAACCACACTTACCGATGCACCATGAAATAAGAGGCATCGTTGGGCTAACGACGTTAAAACTAGCGCTACTTGGGAGGCAACCCAAACTCTAAACCTTTTCTATTTTATTTATTCAGTAAATCTTAGTTCATAGCATAGTCTAGGTAGTTATTTTTTAATAATTATAATATAATTGACTTAATTGCGGTGTATTTGTAGGGAAGCATGAATAAAGCACACCAATGCACTTTCTGTCCACATAGTGCGGGGCGCGCTATTAGGAAGCTTTTTTCTGTCTGCATAGCACGAGGCGCACCAGGATTCCATACAACACAGCGCGGGGAATGCCAACATGCACCCACTTTCTGTCTACCTAGCGGGGGGTGCGCCAGAGAACACTATGACTCGGCGTGGGGCACGCCATATGGGCCTCACTTACTGCCATCCTAGCATGGGCCGCGCCAAGGCGCGGGGCGCGCTGATCAGAAATCTTAATTTTTAAAACACGCGAAAATTTGCCCTTTTCCAGTCTAACACCACTTGTTCCCCAATTCTTGCCCAATTCAAACACTCCCACTCCCCCATAACTTCTATAACGTGCAAATACAACCTATCTACCTCTTCCACTTCTTCCCATCTCTCCATATTACTTCCCAAACCAAATTTTATCTCAAATTGCCCACATTGACCACACCTTCTTAGATTTATGCTTAATTCAAAGTATCCCACTCACCCACAACCACTATAACTCCCCCTCATACACGTTCTTTTCATATTCCTCCACCATTCATCTTCTATATCTACTCTACTTCCCTCAATCACCCATAACCCTTCTAAGAGATACGTACCACACTTAAAGTCCCAGTCCCAAAGACTGATTTCTGTCTATACGGTAATTCCAAATTGTTACAACATAATTCTATTGAGAAGTATTCTTTCTTTTTTAATAAATTGGTTGGAAATCCTTGGGATACTATTGCCCAAGGAGTGTATTGGATTGTTTCTTATTGTGGCCTAGAGTTTGTCTGAAGAAGTCAAGTTTGGGGGTGTTAGCCTTCACGCCCGCAAATTGTTCGACGATTTGCCTGAACCAATTTTTCACCCTCTATTACACTAAAAATACCATGTCTTCGCATAAGAGACCTCATGCATCCACTTCTACTGCTCGGGCTCAATTTGATAGCACGAAATTCATCAGTGAGGGTGCCGAGGCAAGGTTTAAATTGACCATTGACAAGAAGACTTATGTATTAGAACTGGGATTAAAGCTGGATGCCAATCTTGACGGAGATATGGCATTAATGATTGTGGAACGTAACTGGTTTTAGTTAGTGGAGCAGCCACTACTCGCGGTGATCAACATCATAAAAGAGTTTTATGCCAATGCAATTGAGCATGTTGATCACACACTTATGGTACGGGGTAAACCGGTGTCATTCCATGTCAATGCCATCAAATGAGTACTTTGGGCTGGAAACACTAACAGATACACGCTATGAAGACGGCTTGCCTAATCTGGATAAATTGATTGCAAGATTATGCAAACCAGGAACGCAATGGGTTACCTGAGCTGGTATTAATGAAAAAACAAGCTTTCCCCACTCAGCCTTAAGCCGTTATGGCAAAGCATGGTACGCCTTCATTTGTGCCTGGTTGATGCCCACACGCCATTAGAATGATGTGACTAAGGAACATGCGAGGCTGATATATGACATTGTCCACCACCACTTTCGGGCGAATAATTCAGTTGTGTTCTACAATGTGAATGTGGGTGAATGCATTCAAGAATCGATCGCCAGGATCCTATGGGGAAGTACCATGGGGGGCCTTTTTCTGGATTTCTCATCACCGATTTATGCCCCAAAGCTGGAGTGCAATGGCATTCCTCCGAACCGATTCAACAACCAATGGCAATAATCGATCATGCTACCATTGAAAAGTGCACGACATGGGATGGGGTGAGATCCTATCCAAGAGGAGAAGGTTATATCATGATTTGACCACCCTCACCCCCGGTTGCAGCTGATCTAGTGGAAGAACAACATTCTCGAGGTTCACAAAATAGATTCTTATGGCTAGCTCAACATCAGGATTTGATGCTTCAGTACAATGTCAACTCTTTCAACACTCTTGCTAAAGCATTTTCTCACTGCAATCCAAGTGGTGGTCCGGTGTCCATGCATGTTCCTCCTGTTCTCCCAACATACCCTTATTCTGATGATGACGAGCAGAGACTCGTCTTTCAGGGAAGTCCTAGCGCTTTTATTTTCTTTATATTGTTGTAATGGGGACATTACTTGTATTAAGTTTAGGGGGGGGGGGGGGTTTGCTTTTGCTTGATTAATTAATTCTGTTGGTGATTACATATTCATGTTAGTTAGTTTTTGATATGTTAGTTTTTGATAAATTAATATAATTATTTTGTGATGATGGCATTTAGATTGATTCATTCATGCATATATATATATATATATATAAATCTATTTTGCATTTGCATTTAGTTCATCTTGCATGAATCCATCTATTAGATAGTAAAAGTCTATTTTGGCCAATGATGAGATTGGAATTGTGTAGACAAATATAGTATTGATTATTTAGGCTTTGATGTGATCTCCTGTTATGAATTGAATCTTTTTCTGTTTGAAATTGGTATACTCAGGTTAGCACTTTAGAATAATCTTGTTAACTGATTAAGTTTAAATTGACACATAATAGAATTCTTAAGGATAATACTAGTTTGAATGAAAGAAAGACATGAATAGGCGGAGATGGCTAGATTTAGACAAGAACCTAAATTTGGGGAAAATTTTGGGATATATAAGCTTTATTGTTGAAAAAAATATATATGAATAAATACCATGGCTAGTCTAGTTTTTTGACCTTTGTTACTTGAGTAAGTAAGCCCGAGGGGATTATCTTTACACCTAGCACCCTAAGGCCTTAATTGGTTTGGGAGTCGTTGGTCAAAAGCTCGCTAAGGTAGCATTGAAAAGCCTAAGGGAATTAGACATTGCACAGCCATGAGAAATATTATATATATCAAAAAAAGAAAAAAAAAGAAAGAAGAAGAAGAAATAAAATGGGAAAAAGAGCAAAAATCCTCCGTAAGTGATAAATTATATAAAGCATAAGTATCCCGTTTGGAATCTTGAACTTGGTAAATGTTTGACCTTAGTTGGATCTAGTTTGTTCTTGGATTTCGTGAGTTTACAATGTATGATGCCTTTAAAGAAGCCTATTATGTGATGCATTTAGCATTATATCTGTTAGTATGGTTGTTGAGCATGCACGCATTATATTAGTAATAACAGTTTAAGATTTGATGATTGATTGGGAAGTTAGTGATTGGTCTAGATATGATATACTATCTTGTTTGCTTGATTTCTCTGAGGCTATATGATTAGACTATGTTCTGTCTTAATGCTGGATTCGTAGGTATATAGTAGTTATATTTGCATAGCATATCATTTTGCTTGAGGACAAGCAATGTTTCAAGTTTGGGGGAATTTGATGAGTAGGTTTTTAACCTATGATTTGACCTTATTTAGATTGGTATGTTGCTAGTTTTTGAGTATTTCATGTTACTTTTGATGGATTTTTGCTCTTTTTACAGGTTAATGAGGAAAAGACGTCCAAGAGTTGGCATTTGAAGAAATCTCAAGCATTTTGACATTCTGCATCACCGACGCGGGGCGCGCCATGACTAAATAGAAGATTGCCATGGGGCATCTTTGCATGAAGAATACATACTGGCGACACGCAAGACAGTGCAACATTGTAATAATGAAGGACGACGCGGGCGCCGTATCAGACGGAGTTAGTTGCAGATTTGGATCTTTTTGCATGAAATTGAGTTTTACTTGGATCTATGATTTCTTTATGTAATAGGGTCAAGTTAGGAGTGTGAAAAGGTAGTTATTTAATAGTAATTGGGATTTTTGGGACTAAAAAATTGTTGGGTACAAAAAGAAATTTGATTTTGATTAGAATTCCCAATTGGATTGGATGACTTTTATAAGGATTGGGATTGGATTTGGTTCAGCCATGGGGATTAACTTATGCCAATTAGTAGAGGACTAATAGAAGAGAGAATTCATTACACTTTTGGGAGCCATAATTGAGAGAGGATTATTGGAGGAACAAAGCAAGGAAGGTGATTTCACAAAGATTGCAGAATTAAAGTCCAAGAAGGGTGGTGTATTACTATTCTTCTTTTTAAATTCAGTTCTTGTAATTGGGATGATGATTTCTTTATTGTATTCAGTTTTTAATTCATTAATTATGAACTAAATTACTTTTTCGGCTTGCAATGGATCTTTAGTGTTGAATGATAATTATCATGCCTTCATTTCAGTTTAATAAACTATCAATTCAGTTTATCTATTATGATTCGTATTTAATTTATGAATTGCTTGATCACCAATTTTATGTGGATTTGTATGGATTCGAGAGATGATTTATGAATCTAGACCTAATTAAAATAACATATGTTCTTGAATTCTGTGTTTTAATGGAATCTTGATTTATGTTAGGATAGAGATATACCTAGCATCGTATGTAATCGGGTAAAGAACTTGGAATTTAAACCTTATTTGATTTTAATTCGCATAGAGATATAGTGAATTAGTTGATTAGGGTGTTTGGCTTAATTCTATCAAATTGTGGATTTAAGTTAATACGATATTAATGCATCGAGAGATGGCTAATTCTACTTAAGTGTTTTTGATTAATAAACTGAGATAGTGAATTCAACTGGAAAAGGTGTGATAATTAGAGTGAGACTTAAAGTGAAATTGTAAGCCTAATTCTCCATTATTTGATTAAAATTACAGTTGCTAATTTGTGAATGACTTAATTTGGATTTTTAATTTATTAGTTTTTATTAATTATAATCCTTGATTCGAATAGTTTAATAAAATTGGAATAATATAAAACTGGTAATTGTTAAATTAAAATTCATACTAGTCTCTGTGGGAACAATACTTTTCTCATCATTATATTACTTGTTGATCACGTATACTTGCGTGCTGTGTGTAATTAGAATTTGACCAACAGGGTCGCCAGATACATGGTACCGAATTCAAATACAACTTCATTTATACAACTATCATGCAACATATGACAACACATAAGCTGTGACTTTCAATATAAATATTGTGCTAAATTTAATACGACAATATACACCCAAATTATTACAATATCATATAAAATACAACAACAAATATTTCAAGTCTTCAAAGGAACATGAGAAGATTTCTGTCGTCCTCATTCTAATGAGGTGTATTTTTTACGCTTTAAAATTCGAGTTCACCTCACCCTATTGTTGTTCACCAAAATTAACAATTAAATGACGTATAGAATACGACACATACATTTTAAGTCATTGATACATTATATATTATCATGCTGTTTTATAATGTATTGAGAAACTTCAACAGTTACAGACCATCACTCTATTCCCTTGTTATCTCCGCTAGACCCAGCTACACTCTTATTGCCTGAAAGGAATTGTGAAGCAAAAGGGTGAGCACAAATAGCCCAGTACAGAATATTATGATTAAGATAATGTAGAACGAATTATCCTTAGTCATCAACAGGGAAAAATCTTACAGAATACAATAGACAACAAGTTTTAAATCAACAACTACAGCAAAAACAACAATCCATTAGAAGAGTCAAGTAGAACATAATATCTACTATCTCTTCCAAATTAAAAGTCCATCATTAATATTTCATCCTTGTAATACCCATCAATAGTTCTTTGTTGTACCCAAGACAAAGAGAACTTTCATCACCTGTCTTCACCTGAACCACCAAAGATTATAGTTAAATTCACAATTCATGTTTATAATAATATAAATCAACAGTTTGTCCTTGCCACAAAGTCTTAATAGAACTTTCACTCAATGTCATTGCCACAAAGGCTAAAAACACTCAATAATCATATCATCTTTACACCTTACACCAAAGACATTCAAATGTAACAACAATGGTCATGATCTTATTAATCAATTGTCTATCTTTGCACTACGGGCCAAAGATGTTCAACTGTACAACCAATGATCCACAGTTCATCTTTGTAGTACGAGCCAAAAACATACAACTGTAAAATCAATAATCAATAGTCCATCTTTTCACTGCAGGCCAAAGACATACAACTGTAAAATCACTGGTTATGATTACACAATTCCGGTCATGATTATACCAATACACAATTCTTGGTTATAATCATACCAATCAACAGTTCATCTTTACACTACGGGCCAAAGATAACTTTCTAACACAAATTTAAGTCTGAGGATTATAACAATGATATAACAAATCAATCAAGTGAGATCAAGGATAAATATAAAATATTTATAATTTAATTTATCCAGAGTTCAAGAATGTCCAAATGGGCAACATGATGATCAAAACGTGGATTCAAATTTAAGAATAAAATCATATATCAAAGATAATTTGGACAGAAAAGAAACCAATTTTTTCGTGAATAGTACCCGAATGAATAGTACCCCGTCATGCAAAATACCCCGTCACACAAAGTACCCCGAATGAATGGTACCCGAATGAATAGTACCCTAGATAAATAGTACTCCGGTATGAATAGTAACCATAAATGGAGAATACAAAAGAAAATGATATCTCATGACTAGTACAAAAGAAATGATATCTCACATGAGTATATAAGAATATACGAAACTAGAAATGGATTTTTACCCATCATGCGGTAATACGCGTAGATAGGTTACTCCCACAGATTAATAAAGAATGAATACAAAGGGTCATTCACCATGCATGCGGTAATCCGCGTAGATAGGTTACTCCCGCGGATTAATAAAGAATGAATATGAAGGGTCATTCACCATGCATGCGGTAATCCGCGTAGACATGTTACTCCCGCAAATTAATAAAAAATAGAATGACAATCCTTATGAATATGAAGAAAATAACATCCTTTACGAATATGAAAGAAATAATACCCTTTACGAATACGAAGAATAATACCCTTTACCTTAGTTGGAGATTGGATAATGCAATAGTGAAGTAGCAGAATATTCTTCTTCTTTCTTGATAGTTTCTCTCACTATAACTTGTGATTATAACTTTGCTCTTCAAATTGGTAGGAAATAATGAATTGATAGTGGAATATTTATAGGTTAGGAAGAGGTGGTAAATTACAAGGTTAATTATACTTTAGTACCTTCATCTTTGCTTCTATTTTTAATTTAGTCCCTCAAGTATTATCAATCTTGCATAACTTCCCCTAATAGTACTTGCATGTGAAGCAATAGTTCCTTGCATGTGAACCAATAGTTCCTTGCACGTGAACTAATAGCAATTAATTTCTCATTTATCTGATTAATTACCCGTTTGGTCAATTTAACATCCAGAAATCAACTATTATCGAAATAAATGTCGATTTCTACAAACACTAAAATTCCCAACAAAATAGAAATATTTTTTTCAACAATTTCATATTTGAATTTTCGAAGCTTGACTTTTTCCAAAAAGTCAACATCGACAGATTTTGTGTTTATAGTCTATTTTGACTAATTTCATCGTCCTGGACTCAAATATCTCATTCGCGTCTCCAAATTCAACTCTGAACTCCAATTCGAATTTTAATTTCATTTTCTTGTGTTTTATACACACTTTTACTTTTTAGTTAGTTTAAACTATTTAATTAGTCTCGACTAACTATTAAATTAAATCTCATCATTTATCGCTAATAAATATATATAAAACATTTTTAATCTTTCAAAAAGTATTCATCATTAATATTATAACTCACAATATTGACAACTAGATCCTTTCCAGGAAAACGTGGGCTTTCCGATAAGAATTTCTCCTTATTGGCGCGTAATTAAATAACCTAACCCCTTTACTCGACAGAACTTTCTAGATATTGTCAATAATGCAAATATTAATATGAATAACTGTGTCATCTTAATTATTGATTTAATAATATAAAATATTGTGCAGATGATACTGTGACAATAATGGAATCAATAATATGAGATACTATGCAGCAACTACTGTGACAATTATTGAATAAAACTGAGTAACTTCTTATGTAAACATCAATAATTAGAGATATTGTGCAATACTGTGTGCTACTTTTTAATACCGCGAACCACTGTGGAACAACGCATATTATTGTACTTTTATCACCGGGTATTTCAACAGTTTAACGGTAAAAGTTTTTGCCATTATTTTTTTAAAAAGGTTATTTCTGTCGCTTTATATATTTGACATTTATTTCGTTGTGGGGTCCACCAATGATTGCGACGTTGTATGAATATTTTCCGACACAACGAATATTTTATGACAACTTGCTTACTTTGTAAAATTTTCACATATCAGTCTTAACTTTAGAATTTATTAAATTATCACCTTACTAATATTTATAAGAAAAATTGAATACTTTTATTTCATAAAATTCGGGGTCTTACAATCTCCCCTCCTTATGAAATTTAATCCCCAAAATTTACGTACCTGGTAGTTCGAAGATGTGAGAATACTTTGTTTTCATTTCAGATTCTATCTTCTTCGTCATTTCCTTTATATCATGATTTCTCTATTGCCCATCTCTTGGATTTCAGATATCATTCTAGAATACAGCTTCAAAGCAAAGGTTAATTGACATATCACAATTTGTTAACTTATTAAGTAAGAAAATTCAGCTTATGTAGGACACACACTAATGAAGAATATTACTCATCTCTCCCCTCATATTTCTAGTCTCAGATCTTCGTGAGAGACTATATTCCTAAGCTTTAATACCAGCTGTGATGCCCCCAAAATAGGTCCATACAACCCTTTTTGGGTTCGCCAGATATACAGTACAGAATCCAAATACAAACATCAATTCTACAATTGTCGTGCAATATACGACAACACATAAGCTGTGAGTTTCAATACAAATATTGTACTGAATAAAATACGACAATATACACACCCAAATTATTACAATTTCGTATAAAAGACAACAACAAATATTTCAAGTCTTCAAAGGAACACGAGAAGATTTCTGTCCTCCTCATTCTAATGGGGTGTATTTTTGACGCTTGCAAATTCGAGTTCACCTCACTCTACTGTTGTTCACCAAAATTAACTATTAAATGACGTATAAAATACGACACACACATTTTAAGTCCTCGATACAATTATATATTGTCACGCTATTTTATAATGTATTGAGAAACTTCAACAGTCACAGACCATCACTTTATTCCCTTGTTATCCCCGCTAGACCCAGCTACACTCTTATTACCTGAAAGGAATTGTGAAGCAAAAGGGTGAGCACAAATAGCCCAATAAAGAATATTATGACTAAGATAATGTAGAACAAATTATCCTTAGTCCTTAACAGGAAAAAATCTTATAGAATACAATAGACAATAAGTTTTAGATCAACAACTGCAGCGGAAAAAACAATCCATTATAAAAGTCAAGTAGAACATAATGTCTACTATCTCCTCCAAATTAAAAGTCCATCATTAATATTTCATCCCTATAATACCCATCAACTTTTACTTTGTTGTACCCAAGACAACAATTCCTGGACATAATCATACCAATCAACAATTCATCTTTGCACTACGGGCCAAAAATAACTTTCTAACACAAATTTAAGTCTGAGGATTATAACAATGATATAACGAATCAATCAAGTGAGATCAAGGATAAATATAAATATTTATAATTTAATTTATCCAAAGTTCAAGAAAGTCCAAATGGTCAACATGATGATCAAAACGTGGATTCAAATTTAAGAATAAGAATCATATATGAAAGATAATTTGGAAAGAAAAGAAACCAATTTTGTCGTGAATAGTACCCTATGAATAATACTTGAATGAATAGTACCCCGTCATGCAAAATACCCCGAATGAATACCCCGTCATGCAAAGTACCCCGAATGAATAATACCTAAATGAATAGTACCCCGGATAAATAGTACTCAAGTATGAGTAGTACCCACAAATGGAGAATACGAAAGAAAACGATATCCCATGACGAGTACAAAAGAAATGTTATCTCATATGAGTATAAAAGAATATACGAAACTACAAATGGATTTTCACGCATCATGCGGTAATCCGCGTAGACAGATCATTTCCATAATTAAATAATGAATGAATAAGAAGGGTCATTCACCATGCAAGCGGTAATCCGCGTAGATATGTTACTCCCGCAGATTAATAAAAAACGAATACGAAGGGTCATTCACCATGCATGCGGTAATCCGCGTAGACAGGTTACTCACGTAGATTAATAAATAATGAAGACGAAGGGTCATTCACCATGCAAGAGGTAATCCGCATAGACAGGTTACTCCCGCAGATTAATAAAGAATGAATACGAAGGGTCATTCACCCTACATGCGGTAATCCACGTAGACAGTTACTCCAGCAGATTAATAAAGAATAGAATGAAAATCCTTATGAATATGAAGAAAATAACATACTTTACGAATACGAAAGAAATAATACCCCTTACGAATATGAAAAATAATATCCCTTACCTTAGTTGGAGATTAAATACTGTAATAGTGAAGTAGCATAATACTCTTCTTCTTTCTCTCTATAGTTTCTCTCACTATAACTTGTGATTATAACTTTGCTCTTCAAATTGGTAGGAAATAATGAATGGATGGAGGAGTATTTATAGGCTAGGGAGAGGTAGTAAATTACAAGTTTAATTGTGAGACCCCAAAATGAAAGTATTCAATTTTTTTATAATTATTCTATTTAGTAAATGGTTAAATTGATAAAAGGTTAAAGTTAAGGGTGATATGTGAAATTTTTTCAAAGTAAGCAAGTTGTCATAAAATAATCGGTGGTAAAAGTATAGTAATACGCGTAGTTGCATAGTAACACACGGTATTGTAGAGTATCTTTGATTATTAATGTTTATGTGAGAAGTCACTTAGTTTTATTCAATTATTGTCACAATATTTTATATTATTAAATCAATAATTGAGACGACAAAGTTATTCATATTATTATTTACAATATTGACAATGTCTAGAAGTTTTGTCAAGGGGAGGTTAGATAATATAATTGCGCGCCAATAGGGAGAAATCCTTATCGGAAAGCCCCCTCTTTCCTGGGAACGACCTGGTTGTTAAATATTGAGAGTTATAATATTAATGATGAATAAGTTCGTGTTGATTAAAGATGAAATTGATAATTCCATTGTGTGAGAATTATTAGTGTTAGTGAAAATCGACATTTATTTCGATAATAATTAATGTCTGGAGGTTATATTGACCAATCAGGTAATTAACCGGATAAATGAGCAATTAATTGCTATTAATTCACATGCTTATAACTATGTGTTCACATGTGTGTACTATTGATTCACATGATTTACTATTAGGGGAGTTGGTGCAAGTTTGATAATACTTGCATGACTAAGTTAAAAATGGAGGTATAGTTGAAGGTACTATACTATAATTAATTTTTTCACATGTTTAGAACTATTGAGTCACATGATTTACTATTGATTCACATGATTTACTATTAGGGGAGGTGGTGCAAGTTTGATAATACTTGCATGACTAAATTAAAAATGAAGGAAAAGATGAAGGTATTATACTATAATATTTCGAGCTCCAAAATGTGCAATTATGGAAACTATATTTTTCTATAAATAGAAGCTCATTCCTTCATTATTTTTCACCAATTCACTAAGTCTCACAAGAGAAATTATTATAGAGAAATTATAGATAGAGAAGCTATAGAGAGAAAGAAGAAGCGAAGTCGGCTACTTCACTATTCCAATATCCAGTCTTTTTCTAAGGTAAGAGATATCATTATTGTGTAAGGGGTATTATTCTTTCGTATTCATGAAGAGAGTTATTTTCTTTCAATACTCGTAAGGGTTGTTATTCCAATCTTTATTATTATGTTGGAATAACCTGTCTATGCGAAGTATCGCATACATGGTGAAATTCTTCTATTATTCCATTCTTTATTATTCTCGTTAGAATACTTTTATCTGTCTTGGTCTATCGCGTGCATGGTGAATTCGTTGTTATTCCATTCTTTATTATTACGTTGGAATATCCATGCTGTGCATAATTCTCGCATGACTGGTTCCATTCTTCTTTATTATATTGGAATATCACATCATGCGGATTACGCATTGACACGGTTCCATTCTTTATTATTCATTGGAATAACACATGCATGCAAGGCCTATCGCACGCACTGGTGAATTCTCGTTGTTATTCCATTCTTTATTATTCTTTTGGAATACCTCATGCATGCGGATTACGCATGACACGGTTTCATTCTTTATTATTCTATTGGAATATCACATGCATGCGGATTACGCATGCCCTAGTTCCATTCTTTATTATTCATTGGGAATAACCGTGTCTATGCGATCTATCGCATGCATGGTGAATTCTTACATTATTCTATTCTTTATTATTCATTGGAATAACTTTGTCTATGTGGATTACCGCATACATGGTGAATGATCCTTTGTATTCATTCCTTATTAAATTATGGAAATGATCTATCTACGTGGATTACCGCATGGCGGGCAAAAATCCATTTGCATTTTTGTAATTTTTTTGACCCTCAAAAATTCTGAAAAAATTTGAAATGATAATTAGTTGAGTTTTCTAGATTGTGTCCAAAAATGACGATTTTTGGATGTATAGATTAGGAGTTATGAATTTTATGGGAAAAAACTATTTTAAAAGTAAACCCTTATAACTCCTTGTGGTTAACTCCAAAATTGATGAAATTTTTATTAGGAGTACATGTATATCACATGAGTATACCCTGTAAATTTCGGAATATTTGGACAAAAGTACAATTTATGATAAATGTCTAAATATTTGGCATTTTTGGCCATATAAAAAATAGTAGATGAATTTTAAAAATTTTGAGAAAAATATATGTTCAATATGGGACTATATTCTGCTAAATCCCAGAAAAGAAAACTTTTTGGGACTGATTTGTTATTTTTCATGAAAATAGTTTAGTTACGAATATATGAATTAAATATGTTATGTGAAGTTTAAAAATTGGTAAATAAGATTTTATGGCTTGGAAATCCTATATAAGGTATATGCAGATTTTTGATGAGGGATTTGATCATTGGTGATGAAATCTTATGAGTATGGCATTTTTGAATGATTAAATACATTATTTGCTAAAGTGTAAACAATTAAAATAAATTGTTTATAAGTTTAAGAAGTGATTAAAATATTGTTATAATATTAATAGTATTAGATTATGAGTTAATTAAGTGATTGATCAATATTTGGATAAATTTAAAGTCTTTAATATTTATCCTTGTTTTCGTTTGATTAATGCTTATATTATTGTCATCATTCTCATGCTTATATTGTGATGAAAGTCATCTGTGGCTTACGTGCATAGATGTACTTGGTATGATTAGGACCAGGAATTATTCGGTATAATCATGCCCGTAATGTTACAAATGATGTGATAAAAGTCCTCATTGGCCCGTAGTGCATTGATGGACAGTTGTTGGTATGATTATAACCAGGGATTATTCGGTATAATCATGACCATTGTTGAAAACACGAATATTCTTGGCCCGTAGTGCATGGATAATTCGTGGTCATAATACTAATGAATATCCTTGGCCGTAGTGCAGGGATGATTCGATGATGTGAATTATTTATTAAGCTGAGTCTCAACGATAAAATATTGATAATACACTTTTAATTCGTAGAAGATAGTAGATATCATGATCTATTTAACTCTTTTAAAATACAGTTGTATGTCTTTGGCCTGTAGTGCAAAGATGAATTGTTAATGAATATCTTTGGCCGTAGTGCAAAGATGAATTTATTAGTATGATTATGAACAAGAATTGTGATTTGGTATAACCAAGATTTTTGATTTTTCAGGTAAAGATAGGTGATGAAAATTATCTTCGTCCTGGATGCAAAGAGAAATTTAGAATCACAATTATGATTATGAGTTATTCACATGATTGTGGACAGGAATTGTTGATTGATGTTACAGGGATAAAATATTGTTGGTGGACTTTTAATATAGAGAAGATAATAGACCTTATGGTCTGTTTGAATCTTCTAATGGATTGCTCGTTCCGCTGCAACTATGGTTGAAAAGTTTTATCATCTACCATATGTTCTAAATTTCTGATTTATTACTGACGAAGACTACTGATAATTTAATTATCTTTAGTCATAATATTTCTTACTGGGCTAGTTGAGCTCACCCTTTTGCTTCACAATTCCTTTCAGGTAATAAGATTGTAGCTGGGTCGAGCGGGGATAATAGGGAAGTAGTGTGATGATCCGAGACTGTCGAAGTTTCTCAATACATTATAAAACAGCATGACATGCAATATATAATTGTGTTGAGGACCTAAGATGTGTGTGTCGTATTTTATACGTCACTTAATAATTGATATTGGTGAACAACAATAGGGTGATGAGAATCCGACCTTGAAAGCATCAAAAGTGCACCGCATTAAAATGGAGAGAACATAAATCTTCTCGTGTCCCTTTGGAGACTTGAAATATTTGCTGATGTACTTTATATGGCATGTAATAATTTGAGTATAAATATTGTCGTATTATATATGCTACAATATTTGTATTGAAACTCACAGTATATATGTCGTCGTATTTTGCACGACAGTTGTATAAATGAAGTTGTCAGTAGTGTATTTTCTAGCGACTCAAGATGGGTGATGTATACCTATTTTGGGGGCGTCACATTAATTATACTTTAGTACCTTCATCTTTGCCTCCATTTTTAATTTAGTCTCTCAAGTATTATCAATCTTGCATAACCTCCCTAATAATACTTGCATGTGAACCAATAGTTCCTTGCATGTGAACCAATAGTTCTTTTCATGTGAACTAATAGTAATTAATTGCTCATTTATCCGATTAATTACCCGTTTGGTCAATTTAACTTCCAGAAATCAACTATTATCAAAATAAATGTCGATTTTCACTAACACTAATACTCCCAGCACAATAAAAATATTTTTATCAAACAATTTCATCTTTGAATTTTCAAAGTTTGATTTTTTTAAAAAAAGTCAACTGTTGACTTTTTGACCAAAAAGTGAACCTCAACAAATTTTGTGTTTATAGTCTATTTTGACTAATTTCATCATTCCGGACTCAAATATCTCATCTGCGTCTCTAAATTCAACTCCGAACTCAAATTCAAATTTTAATTTCAATTTCTTGTGTTTTATACACACTTTTACTTTCTTAGTTAGTTCAAACTATTTAATTAGTCTTAACTAACTATTAAATAAAATCTCATCATTTATCGCTAATAAATATATATAACACATTTTTAATCTTTCAACAATTATTCATCATTAATATTATAACTCACAATATTGACAACTAGATCCTTTCCAGGAAAGAGGGGGCTTTCCGATAAGAATTTCTCGTTATTGGCGCGTAATTAAATAACCTAACCCCTTTCCTTGACAGAACTTTCTAGATATTGTCAATAATGCAAATAATAATATGAATAACTGTGTTATCTCAATTATTGATTTAATAATATAAAATATTGTGCAGATGATACTATGACAATAATGGAATGAATAATATGAGATACTATACAGCAACTACTGTGATAATTATTGAATAAAACTGAGTAACGTATTACGTAAACATCAATAATTAGAGATACTGTGCAATACCGTGTGCTAGTTTTTAATACCGCGTACCACTGTGGAACAACGCTTATTCTTGTACTTTTATCACCGAGTATTTCAACAGTTTAACGATAAAAGTTTTGCCATTATTTTTATAAAAAGGTTATTTCTGTCGCTTTATATATTCGACAGTTATTCCGTTGTGGGGTCCACTAATGATTGCGATGTCGTATGAATATTCCCCGACCAAATGAATATTCCCCGACACAATGAATATTTTATGACAACTTGCTTACTTTGTAAAATTTTCACATATCAGCCTTAACTTTAGAATTTATTAAGTTATCACCTTACTAATATTTATAAGAAAAATTGAATACTTTTATTTCATAAAATTTGGGGTCTTACCCAAATCATGAATTCCATTACCATGTAGAAAACATAATCACATGCTATCATGATTAGATCTAAATTTATAATTCATCTCTCGAATTCATATAAATTATCATAGTAATTATTGATCAGACAATTAAACAATTATGCACAAATCATAATAGACAATCCATAGAATAGTTCACAGTAATTAACAGAGAAGCATACTAAAATAAGCTACTTAATATGATCCATTGTAATCTTAAACAAGAGATTTAGTTCAATTTCATTGAATTAAAGTCTAAAATCCACAATTGAATAAACAATAAAAGACAAAAATAAAAGTAATTAAGGAGAGAGAATAAAATTTGTTGTTTGCAAATCTAATGCTCTCTCCTGCTACTGCTTTTAATCTTCAATGCTCTCTTAGATGCTTCCATTTCCAATCCAATTTAAACAAAGGTTTATGAATGAAATATAGAATTTATTAATAAATCTAATTATGTGTCTCTAATCTAATCTAATCCCTACTCTATGTCTCCCTTTCTATCAAAAGTCTCCTTCCTTTAATAGATAAATATCATCTTAAATCAGCACTTTAGTCAAATCCAAATTGGAATAGAATTTTGCTCCTTTTCTCCACAGCCTTACCAAACTAGCTCAATTCTTTCTGCCTCCCAGCGCCTTGGCACTGAGTTTCCTTCTATAAGTGCCCCAGCGCTGCTGATGTGTTGGAAATTACGGCTATGCCATTAATAGTCATGTTTTGCCTAGGGGTGTAAACGGATATATACGGATTTGGATACAGTAGTATTCAAATTCATTTATTTGTGGATACTTTTAAACCGAATACGGATAATATCTGTTACGCCCCCAAAATAGGTCCACACAACCCATTTTTAGTCACCAAAAACAACATTACTGACGCGAACTTTTCTATTACAACTATTGAACTGTCGTGAAAAATAAGACGACACATATACTGTGAGTTTCAATACAAATATTGTAACGTATATAATATGACAATATTCATACTCAAGTTATTACAATGCCATATAAAATACAACAACAAATATTTCAAGTCCTAAAAGGAATACGAGAAGATTTCTGTCTCCTCTTTCTAATGGGGTGCATTTTTTTTATGCTTCCAAATTCGGGTTCAAATCACCCTATTTGATTCACCAAAATCAATTACTAAATGACGTATAAAATATGACACATACATTTTAAGTTCTCAGTACAATTATTATGCCACACTGTTCTATAACTTGATGAGGATTGCGACTAATTCGTAACACCACTTTATACCCATGTTCTCTCTGCTAGTCCCAGCTACACTTTTATTTCCTGAAAGGAATTGTGAAGAAAAAGGGTGAGCACAAATAGCCCAGTAAAGAATATCATGACTAAGATAATTAAATTATCAATAACCTTCATCAGTAATAAATCAGATATTTAGAACATATGGTAGATGATAAAAGTTTTTAACCATAATTGTAGCGGAATAAACAATCCATTAGAAGAGTCAAGTAGAATATAATGTCTACTATCTTCTCCAAATTAAAAATCCATCATCAATATTTTATTCCTGTAATACCAATTCACAGTTCTTTGTTGTACCCAAAACAAAGAGAACTTTCACCACCCGTCTTTACCTAAAACACCAAAGATCATGGTTATACTAATTCACAGTTTATGTTTATAATTATGCCATTAAATTCATCTTTGCACTCCGGGCCAAAGATATTCAATTGTAACACCAATAGTTATGCCAATTAACAGTTCATCTTTTGCACTACGGGCCAAAGACATACAACTGTAAAACCAATAATTAACAATCCATCTTTACATTACGAGCCAAAGACATACAACTATATGATTATACCAATACACAATTCCTGGTCATAATCATACCAATCAACAGTTCATCTTTGCACTACGGACCAAAGATAGCCTTCCAATAGAATTTTAAGTCTGAGGATGATGACAATGATATATATAATGAATGGACATAAATAATCAGAATAATAAGATAAAATAGATTTTAGTGATTTTCAACTTAATTATCCAGATTCCAAATTGCCAACATGATATACAGAAAATCGATTAGAATTATTGATAGAATATAAAAAAAATGATACCCCTTACCTTAGCATGTGACTTAATTCTGCTTTCTATGAAATTGATCAACTTAAACAATACTTGCATTCCTTATCTACACTTGGAGTAACTTTACACTCAACAGAAATACTCATAATATTGTAGTAAACTAATTTTATATTTTTAGTGTAATGATGGTGTCTTTTGTTTCTCATCTAAGCAATCTATTTATACTGAAAATTGTCGAGGCAACTAGCACACCCATTTTGATAAAATAACCAAATGAGGTATATAAAAATGCTGGTAGTAGAATTTATGGTCCCACAGAGAAAATTAAACTAAATTGTACACGTTTTAACAATAATTGAGTTGTGGTCCAAACTACTTTAGGAAAAGTAAAGTGTCGACAAGTCCTGCCATACTTATTTTTGTAAAAAAAATAATAATTGAACAAACATCTGCATATCATACTTATCTTTAATCAACATCCTTTTCAATCTTTGAACCATTATTCACATACAACAATTTTACACTAAGTTTCATAATTTTTCATCATTCATAGAATTTTCTATGAATTTCTTATATTTTCAAACTAACTATAAATAGTTTAAAAATACAATAATTACTTCTGATTTTCAATAATTCATCAAAAAATTACAAAAATTCTATAATGATATTATATGATTTCTGTAAAAATATTTCAGCCCAAATATTATTTTTGATAATTTAATTATAATTTCCAATATTCAGAAACTTCAATAATTCATAATAATTAGCCCTTTTATCAGAAAATTACAGATATTATGTCCTTTTCATGTGAAATTTAATTTTTTACAATTTGTATAAGAAATTTTTTCCAAATTCTGAACGAAAAATAACTGAAATAGGCTCTGCTGGAAAGTTCCTCGGCGGTGACTTTTCGGTCATCTTATCCGGCGATCCAAAACTTTTCCTGTGAGTTTTTCTTAAATTTTCTGCCCAGATCAGATCTGCTATATTTTAGGAGTCCAACCATATTTTTAGTTTCCAAATTTCGTTAAAGATTTTTTATTAAAACTATATCAAAAAAGATCTTTCGGTGAAATTTTCTTTCCTTTAATCTCTTGATTTCTCTTGTCTATGCAAGTTAATTTAATCCATTACAAATTTATAAGCATAACATATCCTCTTTCCACAAATTTCATAAAACTTAATAACCATATATGAAAATCAAATATTAACAAAGGTTTTAAGTTTACCTTTCTTTGTTTTCATTTCTTCTTCATCATCTTCTTCTTCTTTCTCTTCCTTCTCTCTAATTTTTCTGATTTTTCTTCCGAATGAGTGAGGGTGGGAGTGAGGAGAATGTTAATAATTCATTTTATCGCCTCTTTCTTTTCTTTCTCCTTTCTTACTTTATTCCTTTCCTTTTTCTTTTGTCTCCCACATGTTTCCCCACCATTTCACACTCACTTCTCTCCCCTCTCAATTATCAGCCGCATAAGCAGCCCCACTACCTTCTAATAATCTCATTTCTCCTCTTTTATTAGCTCATTTATCTGATTAATTATCCGTTTGACCATTTATCAATATAATATTTTACAGTTTTAGAATAATAATCACAAATTAAATTAGACTTTTATTTCATAAAAGGGACTTACAATATCCGCTTTTTTTGAATACGAATAATATCCATTTTTTTTGAATACGAATAATATCCTCTTTTTTCCAAATACGGATGAGGACGAATACGAATTTCCCGGTTACCATTTACAACCCTAACTATAACTAGAATAAAAAAATAATCAGATTTAAAATATAGTTTATTAATGAATGAATGTTAATTTATTTATTTTTAATAAATATTTAAATACAATAAATAATGTTCTAAATTATAATTCAAACAAGTTTTCATCATTTTCGAAATCATAAATTTCAAAATAAATGCTCTACTTATTAATGTTGAGATATCCATTTTATGTGTGTGGAAAATACTGTATTGTGTATGGATATTTATAATTTATGATTAGATTAAAAAGTTTACATTGAATATTTAATTATTTTTTTCTCAAATACTTGACTAAAACTTGATAATATGTTTATGAGAATTTTTATTTATAATTTACCCTCAATACATAAATTACAATTTATATAGTTAGAAAAAGTTTATTTTATTTTCACTACAAGGAAGAGCTTATTTCCGACGGAATCTTCCGTCGAGTTTAAGGATATTCCTTTGAGGATATCTTAAGACTAACGAAATATTCCGTCGGGGATTTGGTCGAGTTTAAGAGCGTTGAAATTAAGTTCATCGATATTTCAGTCGAAAATAAATAACTCCGATGGACATATTGTCGACCGACTATTCCGTCGACAGTAAGATATTCTCGACTAAATACCTTCCATCGAGAATATTCAGTCGATGTCAATATGCCACGTGGCACCACCCTGTGGTATGTGTACATGATTAATTCCAACGGAATTCTGTCGAGCTTACTTTTTTCCGTCGAGAATAAGGAGTTTTTTTTAAAAATTATTTTCTCTGTTTTGACAACATCATGAGTTTTAACCCACATTTCTTATACCTGTAAACTTGTTTATATTTCCAACAGTACAGTCAACATAATAATAACCTTCCAACAACATATACAAGTCCAACATATATAACTGACTTTTGTTCACATACAAGTCCAACAATAATTAAAATACTCTATATAACTATAATATGTTCAATACCCTTAAGATATACAAAAATACTCTATATAAACTACAACAGTCCATAATATATACAAAAATGACTCGTTCACATAAAAGTGCAACATGAATTACAAGGTTTAAAATATAAAAATGTCAAATATCAACTAAACTAAGTCAAACTAATAGAACTACGCTTGGTGTGAGAAAGATCATAGGGCGGGCATCGACGTTGCTGATCTGGCGTATGAAAATTGTCATCGTCGTCTCCGTCGTTCCTCCACTCGTGATCGGAATGAGGACCCTGTTGATACAAGTAAAAATATAATTCATTAGTCCGTATGATAAAATTAAAGATGCAAATAAATGAAAATTAAATAACATGCAGAATACGGGAATTTAAAATGAATAGTATACCTGAGTAGTCAAGGGCTGACTCAACAACGACTCAAAAGCGTCCAAGAGTAAGGTAACCACCATCCGGACCACCTCGTCGCGTATCGCGGTGAACTGCTCCATAGGGATACCTGTACCCTAGGAGGTGGCACCATCTGTTATGTCCTGAGCAAGCTGGTGGAGGCGAGCACTATTGGGCAAGTTCTGATGATGGAATAAAGGATCCGTACCATACCGCTCCGACACCGCATCTATAACCCTCTAGAACATAATGTTGTCTAAGCCAGCGCCCTTATGTGATGGTCCCATGGGGAATCACGGTCTCAGGCGCTGGCTAGTTCCTACAGAAATAAATATAATATGAATAATAATCAAGATCATTTTAATCATGAACGAGAAATCTATACTAAAATATTATACCTCCAGGTAGTGTATAAGCTGGTATCCTCGGCAACCCCAGCACTCGATACTGACCGATAGTGCTACTAGGAGGATCCTTAGACGCGACCCAAAGAGATGTCTCCTCATCTTGAGATAAACTAATCTCAGGCGGAGGGATAGTTGTAAGACCCCAACTTTTAGGAATAAAAATGAATTTTCTATAAATATCATTTTTTTAATATTATGGAGTAAACTTGATATAATGTTATAGTTGTGGGTAATATTTATAAATTTTGCAAAGTATGCAAGTTGTTATATAATATTTGATTGGTCGGGGAATATTCATTTTAATAGGGAATATTCGTACGACAGCACAATCATTGGTGGACCCCACAATGGAATTATTGTCGGATTGAGAACGACAAAAATATTTTTATGAAAATAACAGCGGAAGTTTTACCGTTAACTGTTGAAACACCCGGTGTTAAAAGTAGAGTAATACGCGTGGTTGCATAGTAGCACACGATATTGATTATTGATGCTTACGTGAGAAGTCACTCAGTTTTGTTCAATTATTGCTATAGTAATTGTTGCATAGTATCTCACGTTATTTGATTCAATTATTGTCGATATTTTATATATT
The DNA here is from genome assembly GCA_020205605.1 of Panax ginseng. NCBI lineage: Eukaryota > Viridiplantae > Streptophyta > Magnoliopsida > Apiales > Araliaceae > Panax > Panax ginseng. Next base: position 99,346,658 of record CM035137.1, read on the forward strand.
ACTAAATCAATAATTGAGATAACAAAGTTATTAATATTATTATTTGCAATATTAACGATGTCAGCGATTACGCGAGGAGATTTGGTCACCTAATTGCGGCGCGCTGAGAGAGAAATCCTTATTGGAAAGCCCCCTCTTTCACGGGAATGACACAGTCGATTAATATTGTGAATTATAATAAATGTGATAAGTTTTGTTTTATTATTATTATAAATGTAATAAAACATAAAACTTTTTATAAAGTTTTATTTTATTTGATTATAAATAGAATATATTATATTTTATTATGGATAGTATTTGCATAGTGCTGCATAATGTTTGCATAGTAAAATCTTTTATATAAAGCAGAATACTTTTATAAAGTTATTTGTTTTATTAGACTATAAATAGAATATATAATATTCTATTATGCATAAGTTTTGCATAAGTACTGCATAGTATTTGCATAGTAAAATCTTTTTATATAAAAGCAGAATACTTTTATAAAGTTATTCGTTTTATTAGATTATAAATATAATATATTATATTTTATTTAAAAGATTTTGTTTTATTAGAATATTTTATTAATATCTTGCATAGTAAATCAATATGGATGAGTCGTTTAAAAAGTAAATCAATCTGGACCGTTCATGAATTAGTTACTTTTAGTCCATTCTCCTATAAATAGAGAAGCTCATTCCTTCATTATTTCTTACAATTCTTTGAAACTCTATAGAGAGAAACTATAGAGAGAAAGAAGAAAAGTATACGCTACTTCACTACTCCTATATCCAGTTTCATCTAAGGTAAGGGTATTATTTCTTTCGTATTCATGAAGAGAACTTACATTATTACATTCTTTATTATTACTTGAAATAATAGATAGGTATCATGCGGCTACCCTATACTTGATGAAATTCTTACATTATTCCATTCTTTGTCATTATGTTGGAATAACCTATCTATCATCAATCTTTACGCATACATGGTGAAATTCTTACATTATTCCATTCTTTATTATTACATTGGAATAACTTCGTATATCATGCGGCTACCCTATACTTGGTGAAATTCTTACATTATTCCATTATTTATCATTATGTTGGAATAACACATACATCAAGATACCACATATATGGTGAAATTCTTACATTATTCCATTCTTTATTATTACATTGGAACATCACATGCATGCGTTTACGCATGACACAGTTCCATTATTTATTATTCTATTAGAATATATCATGCATGCGTTTACGCATGACACAATTAGATTATTTATTATTCTATTGGAATAACCTGTCTGTACGGTTTATCGCATGCCTGGTGATTTATTTTGTTATTCCATTCTTTATTATACTCAGTTGGTTAAAGTTTTGGCTTTTATACTCCATGAAATTAGTGCAAATATCCTTGATATTTGCGTTTCATCCAGTATCTTTTCATGGAAATATTCTTCTGAGCATTCTTGAGTTTTACCCCACAAAGCAGTATCATGTTGAAAATTTGGACGTTATTGGTTCTGGATAAATTAATTCTTGAACTTGTTTTATTGAATTCTTATATCATTGTCATCATCCTCATGTTTATATTATCTTTGAAAGTCATCTATGGCTGTGGTAGTGCATAGATGGACTTGGTATGATTATGACCGAGGATTATTACGTATAATCATGAGTAGTAATGTTACAAATGATGTGGTAAAAGTCCTCATTGGCCCGTAGTGCATTGATGGACAGTTGTTGGCATGATCATGACCATTGATGAATACACGAATATCCTTGGCCCGTAGTGCATGGATAATTTGTGGTTGTGATACTAATGAATATCCTTGGCCGTAGTACATGGATGATGTGGATTATATATTAAGCTGAGTCCCAGCGATAAAATTGATGAAAAACCTTTTAAATCATATAAGATAGTAGATTGTAATCTCTAGTGACTCTTTTAATGGATTGATTGATCCGCTGCAGTTAAATTTGATGTTTGTTATATTGTATCAATTTAACACTGTTAAAGGCTAATGATAATTTATTCTGCATTATCTTAGTCATAATATTTCTTACTGGGCTAGTTGAGCTCACTCGTTTGCTTTTAATTCTCTTCAGGAAATGAGAACGTAGTAGGGACTAGTCGGGGAACGGAGTGACGGTCCAAATGATAGCATTAGTAGTCCTCACTATTCTACGAAATAGTGTGTTAATAAATGTATTGAGGACTTATTTTGAGTTTGAATACTGTATAGAAGATAATATTTGTATTAAAACTCACAGTTCATGTTGTATATTTAAGATTGTATTTGTATTCTATACCATGTATTTGGCGACTCATTTAATAGGTGATGTATACCTATTTGGGGAGTCATGATTTAGTATCAAAGCTTAGGGATATGATCCCTGGTGAAATATGAGATAAGAACTAGGAGGGAGAGGCGGGAATTCTTTTCGCTAGTATGACCTACATAAGTTTATTTGGTATTTAATTGGTGGTCGTAGTATAGGGATAATATGTGATATGTTAATTAACCTTTTTTTTGTGGCGGTATTTGAAAATGACATCCAGATAATGTTGAGAACATCAATGGAGCTGAGAGACCGTTGAGTCTCCACAGATCAATAATCGAGGATAATATGCATCGAGGAAGTCGACAATCCTCGTGCAAACAACAACAACCACTGACGGATGATGAGCGATGAAATGTTAGAGGCTTTATGCAATTCATGCAACATCGAAAAGGCAAGAGCGGCTCCTGTCCAAAATATAGGTGGAAACACCGGCAACTCTCGAACGGTCACCACTAAGCAGTTCAAGGAACTGGAACCACCAGAGTTTTTTGGAGAGCCAAAATCACTTAAGGCGGAGACGTGGATAAAGCAAATCTGCAAGATATTTGATGTCTTGGGATGCTCCGAGGAGCAAAAGGTTCCCTTTGCCACCTTCATGTTGCGAGCAGAGGCAGATTACTGGTGGGAATCTGTAAAGCGTACTCAACCTTCCGCACTAAAGATGACTTGGGAGAAGTTCCAAGAATTGTTCAACGACAAGTACTTTCCCGAAAGTATTCGTCACATGAAAGAGGTAGAGTTCATCAAGCTGGAGCAAAACAACATGACTGTGTCACAGTACGAAGCCAAGTTTGCCGAGTTGTCCCGGTTTTCGTCCCATTTGGTTGATAATGAGGAGAGAATGACACGAATATTTCTAAGAGATTTGAAACCCGAGATACATCAATATCTTATCTCTCATAAACTGTGTTTGTATTCAGATGTTGTTAATAGGGCTCAGTTATTGGAGCGCGATAATAAGTCAACCCAACCAAAAGAGAGCAGCCGACAAAATGATAATACCAGTGAGAGCAGTCATCGAAGCGGTGATAATAAGTATGGAGGGAATCAACATGCCAAAAACGGTAACCACTTCGGTGGTAATCATGGCCAAAATAATAAGAATGGACATTTCAAGAAGAGGAGATTCAACAATGAGGGAAAGACGTCAGCATCAGCACCCGTTGTTAAGGAAGGAGAACGACCACCTATCATATGCTTCAAATGCGGAGGGGAGGGACATATCAGTCCAAACTGTGCGCTGCAGTCCAAAATGTGTTACAATTGTGGAAGAGAAGGTCACCTAACTCGATTTTGTTATTCAGGGAAGGCAAGTTCAGCTGGGATGGAAGCACCAAAGGCCGTCCTAGAAAAGTCAAAACTGGTAGTTCAAGGGAGAGCGTTTGTTGTGACCTCCCAGAAAGCAAGGAACCCGAACGAGGTCATTATGGGTAAGCTTATTATAAACTCTAGCAAAGTCTATACCTTATTTGATACCGGTTCTACCCATTCTTTTATTTCTCCTACTTGCGCTCAACGTTTAAATTTGACTCCGGAGAAATTAGACTTTGACTTATTTATTGAAACTCTATTGGGAGAAACCTTCATTACATCCACTGTTTATAAGTCTTGTTTGGTTCAAATCGGTACCCTCACATTACCTGTCAATCTTATTTCATTGAAAATACTTGCATTTGATGTGATTCTAGTGATTGATTGGTTAACTACTCATCATACTTGTTTTCGTAAGGTTGTTAGCTTTTATATTTCTAACCAACCTATTATGTGAATTCAAGCAACCAAACCATTAAAATCAATCACTGTCATCTCAAGCCATAAAGCTATTCATTTATTAAAAAACGGAATTCAAGCTTTCTTAGCTCATGTCACGGATCTAAATAAAAATACGTCAGTTTTGAATGATATTTCTATTGTTAATAAATTTCTTGACGTATTCCTTGAAGATCTTCCCGGCTACCCCCCAGGCGTGAAATTGAATTTTTATCGACCTTAAACCCGATTACAAAACCCATTTCCAAAGCCCCATATCGAATGGCTCCTATTGAATTTCAGGAGTTAAAGACCCAACTGCAGGAATTGTTAGACATTGGCTTTATTCGTCCTAGTACTTCTCCTTGGGGTGCCCTGTTCTATTCGTGAAGAAGAAAGATAGGAGTATGCAACTTTGTATTGATTATCGGGAGTTGAACCATGTCACTATCAAAAATAGGTACCCATTGCCACGTATTGATGACCTGTTTGACCAGTTGTAAAGAGCCAAATTCTTTTCAAAGATTGATTTTCATTCTGGATATCACCAATTGAAGATTAGAACTGATGACATTCCAAAGACGGCTTTCAGAACTCGGTACATGCATTATGAATTCCTAGTCATGTCTTTTGGATTGACTCTGCCTTCATGGATATGATGAACTGAGTATTCAAGGAATATTTGGATCACTTTTTGGTCGTCTTTATTGATGACATCCTCATATATTCCAAAAGCCGTGAAGATCATGAGCAACACTTGAGGCTGATACTCCAAAAGCTTCGTGAAAACAAGCTTTATGCCAAATTAAAGAAATGCGAGTTCGGCGAGGAAGTAGCATTCCTTGGGCACGTAGTATCAAGTCATGGAATATCATTGACGACAAAGATTGAAGCAGTCAAAGCCGAGCAACCTAAATCGATGGACCGAAGTATGTAGCTTTCTCGGTTTAGCTGGTTATTATCGGAGATTCGTGGAAGGATTTTCTCGAATCGCTACTCCACTAACTCAGCTGACTCGAAAAGATACAAAATTCGGTTGGAGAGAGGAATATGAGAAGAGTTTTCAAGAACTCAAGAGGAGACTCATTTCAGCACCTGTTCTGACAATACCATATGGCTCGGAGGGATTTGTCATGTACAGTGATGCTTCGGGCAAAGGGTTAGGATGTGTTCTCATGCAACATGGGAAAGTCATATCCTATGCCTCTCGGCAACTCAAAGAATATGAGAGGAATTATCCTACTCATGATCTAGAGTTGGCCGCATTCGTTTTTGCACTAAAGATTTAGAGGCATTACTTGTATGGGGAGAAAGTGGAGATGTTTACGGATCATAAAAGCCTCAAATATTTCTTCGCTCAAAAGGAACTCAACATGCGACAACGACGTTGGCTTGAACTGTTGAAAGATTATGATCATACCATCCAATACCACCTTGGAAAAGCGAACGTGGTAGCTGACGCATTGAGTAGAAGATCATATGCGAGTGCGAGTGCAATATTGTCAATGCAAAGGCCCATTTTGTATGACTTACAAAGGATGGAGATAGAGTTAAAGACTCCAGGGACCCATGTGATGATGGCAAATATACGAGTAAAACCGACTTTAATCGATAAAGTTAATGTTGCTCAAGCTACAGACCTGGAGCTGATGCGTATGAGGAAGAAGGTGCAAGAAGGTGCTATGCCAGAAGCAAGAATCGATGAAGAAGGAATACTTCGAGTCAGCTCCAGACTTTGTGTTCCTAATAACCCTGATTTAAAGTATAAAATTATGATAGAGGCGCACAACACACCATTTGCAATCCATCCTGGGAGTACCAAAATGTATCGTGATCTTCGTCATACACTTTGGTGGAGTAATATGAAGAGAGAGAGAGAGATATCGCTGTTTATCTCAAGGTATCTAACTTGTCAACGAGTCAAGGAGGATCATCAAGTACCAAAAGGTCCATTGCAACCACTTGAAATTCCAGAATGGAAGTGGGAGCACATTACCATGGATTTTGTTACTGGTCTTCCCAAGGTTTCTCAAGGCATAGATGCAATTTGGGTCATTGTTGATAGATTGACCAAGTCTGCTCATTTCTTACCAATATGAGAAACTTATACACTTGAGCGTCTTACTCGTATGTACATAAGCGAGATTGTAAGGCGCATGGTATGCCCGATATCCATAGTTTACGATCGAGACCCAAGATTCACTTCACGATTTTAGGTTAGTTTGCAAAAAGCTATGGGCACAGTTTTATGATTTAGTTGGCATATCATCCTTGAGGCAGACGGACAATCGAGAGAGGACTATTCAAACTCGGAAGATTTATTAAGACTTTGTGTCCTTGACTTCAAGGGAAGTTGTGATAAGTTCTTACCATTGGTGGAGTTTTCCTACAAAAACAATTATCAAGAAAGTATTGGCATGGCTCCATTTGAGGCGTTGTATGGAAGAAAGTGTCGTTCTCCGAAGATCTTTGGGATGAGGTGGGTGAAACAACGTTGTTGGGACCGAAGTTGGTACGTATGACTACGGAAAAGATTCAAATGATCCGACAACGTATAAAAACCTCACAAGATCGACAAAAGAGTTATGCTGATCTTCATCGAAAGGACGTGGAATTCGATATTGGAGATCATGTGTTGTTACGTGTTGCTCCATGGAAAGGAGTTACAAGATTTGGATAGAGAGGAAAACTCAATCCTCGATTCATTGGTCCATTTTTAATCCTCAATCAGGTAGGAACTGTGGCCTATAGACTCGCTTTACCACCAAGTATGTCTCGTTTTTATAACGTCTTTCACATATCCATGTTACGTAAATATATGGAAGACCCGAACCACATTATTGAGTTAGAACCAGACGAAATAGCGGAAGATTTAACGTATGAAGAGGTTCCTGTTAAAATCATGGATAAGAAGGAACATATTCTACGCTCCAAGGTTATACCTCAAGTCAAAGTTTTGTGGAGAAACCACGATGTTGAGGAAATGACCTGGGAGTTAGTATCTGAAATGAAATCAAGGTATCCTTACCTCTTTGATATACCAGGTACGTACCCTAATTTTGAGGGCGAAATTTTATAAGAAAGGGAGGTTGTAAGACCCCAACTTTTAGGAATAAAAATAAATTTTCTATAAATATCATTTTTTAATATTATGGAGTGAACTTGATATAATGTTATAGTTGTGGGTAATATTTATAAATTTTGCAAAGTACGCAAGTTGTTATATAATATTCGATTGGTCGGGGAATATTCATTTTAACAGGGAATATTCGTACGACGGCACAATCATTGGTGGACCCCACAATGAAATTATTGTCAGATTGATAAAACGACAAAAATATTTTTATGAAAATAACGGCGGAAGTTTTACTGTTAACTGTTGAAACACCCGATGTTAAAAGTACAATAATACACATGGTTGCATAGTAGCACACAGTATTGGTTATTGATGCTTACGTGAGAAGTCACTCAGTTTTGTTCAATTATTGCTACAGTAATTGTTGCATAATATCTCACGTTATTTGATTCAATTATTGTCAATATTTTAAATATTATTAAATCAATAATTGAGATAACAAAGTTTTTAATATTATTATTTGCAATATTAACGATGTCAGAAGTTACGCCAAGGAGAGATTTGGTCACCTAATTTGGCATGATAGGAAGAAATCCTTATTGGAAAGCCCTCTTTCACGGGAGCGACACAGTGATTAATATTGTGAATTATAATAAAGGTGATAAGTTTTGTTTTATTAATATTATAAATATAATAAAAGCGAAAACTTTTTATAAAGTTTTGTTTTATTTGATTATAAATAGAATATATTATATTTTATTATGCATAATGTTTTTCATAGTAAATGCATAGTGTTTGCATAGTAAAATCTTTTTATATAAAATAGAATACTTTTATAAAGTTATTTATTTTATTAGACTATAAATAGAATATATAATATTCTATTATATAGTGTTCATATAATTACTGCATAGTGTTTGCATAGTAAAAAATTTTTTTATATAAAGCAGAATACTTTTATAAAGTTATTTATTTTATTAGATTATAAATAGAATATATTATATTTTATTTAAAAGATTTTGTTTTATTAGAATATTTTATTAATCTTTGCATAGTAAATCAATATGGATAGTCGTTTAAAAGTAAATCAATACAGATAGTTCATGAATTAATTCTTATTCAGTCCATTCTCCTATAAATAAAAGCTCATTCCTTCACTATTTCTTACGAATTCACTGAAACTCTAGAGAGAGAAACTATAGAGAGAAAGAAGAAAATTATTCTGCTACTTTACTTGTAATATCCCAAAAAAAAAAAATAATATTAAATTTATATTCTTAAAACATATTGTTTGGAACTTGTCATTTATTTGGGTCAAACTAGTTATTTAAATTATGTGGGCTAATAAATATTAATAAGTGATAGATAATATTATGTGGTTAAAATTTGGGCCTTAATATTAATTTAACCCAAATAGAAGTTTATTAGGGCAACTTAATTAATAAATAGCTAAACCTAATATTACTTCATTATACAAACTGAATAAGAAGAGGTGACTACTTTGGAGATAAAGGAAACAGCTACTAAAGGGGCTCAGGTGAAGAATGACTAGAGATTTTGATCACTAGTGGGGAAATTTTCTCAGTAATAAGTAAGTATATTATACATTATATAAAGTGGGGATAAATCACGTGGTTCCATATTAAATTATTAAATTTAGTATGTTGTTTTTTTTTCATCATGAGCAAGTACTTTTGTAATTCAAGAACTAAGAGTGATCTTTAAAGATGGGAGAGTTTATTTATTAATGTAATACTTATAAGGATGTACTTATTATTATTATCACTTTATTCCAATCAGATTGAACGGAGGGAGTAGTCTGTGATTGATTTTAGAGATCCTAAAATAATAAATTGATGATTTCTTTAAATAAAATATATATATAGCAGTAGTAATTAAAGTTTACGAAAACTTGCATAATTTGCAAGAGATGTTATACAAATAAATATGTAAGATTATATGGAATGAATTAAATCTTAATATTATAATTATATTCATTATATTCTATATTTTTGGAATTATTGAATTGGATTATATTTCGTGAATATGTTTACCAAATAGAAGTGTTCATATTTTTATAAATGTACTTACATTTAGTATTATTAATTTGTGTAATTAGTTCGGATGGAAGGAACTTAAAGAGTTATATTTGGAATATAAATTTTGGAGTATTAATAATTGATATAAGGCGAGGATTAAAGGCATATTAAATAGATTATGAATTATTTTGGAATTATTGAATTGGATTATATTTAATGAAACTATATTTTCCTATAAATAGAAGCTCATTCTTCCTTTATTTCTCACCAATTCACTAAAGCTTTAGAGCAATTATTATGAGAGAAATTATAAAGAGAAAGAAGAAGAGAAGTCGCTACCTCACTATTCAATATCTAGTTCCTTCTAGGTAAGAGGTATTATTTCTTTCGTATTCATGAAGAAACTATTGTTATTCCATTCCTTATTATTATTATGTTGGAATAACTATCTACATGCTGAAATCTACCTACATATCGTGGTGAAATTCTTTTATTATTCCATTCTTTATTATTACATTGGAATATTACATACATGCATTTTACTCATGACTGGTTCCATTCTTTATTATTTTGTTGGAATATCACATGCGTGCGGTAAAACGTGACACAGTTCCATTCTTTATTATTCTCACATTGAGAATAACTTTGTCTATCTTGCCTTACATCGCATGAGGTGAATTATTACATTATTCTATTCTTTATTATTACATTAGAATAACCTATCTATGTGGATTCTGGCATGCATGGTGAATGATCATTTGTATTCATTCCTTATTAAATTGTGGAAATGATGCATTTACGTGGATTCTAGCATGGCAAGGTGAAAATCCATTTGCGGTTTCGTAAGTAATTTCTCGACCCTCAAAAATTCTAGAAAAATTTGAAATGATAATTTGATGAGTTTTCTATATTGTCTCCAAAGATGGCGATTTTTTGGATGTATAGATTAAGAGTTATGAATTTTATGAGAAGAATATTTTTAAAAAGTAAACCCATATAACTCCTTGTGGTTAACTCAAAATTGGTAAAATTTTTATTGGAAGTACATGTATATAACAGGAGTATACCACATAAATTTCGAAATTTTGGACAAAAAAGTATAATTTATGATAAATGTCTAAATATTATTAAAGCGGTTTGGCCATATGAAAAATAGTAAATGAATTTTAAAAATTTTGAGAAAAATATATATTTCAATATGGGACTATATTATAAATCTCCGGAAAAGAAATATTTTGGGTGGATATTTGGTATTTTTCATAAAATGAACTAGTTATGAGTAAATGAATTAAAATATGTTATGTGAAGTAACAAAATTAAAAATAGGAGTTTTTATAGCTTGGGAATCTATATAGAATTATATGCATATTTTTGATGAGAGATTTGATCATTGGTGATGAAATCTTATGAGTATGGCATTTTGAATGATTAAATGCATTATTTGGTAAAAAGTGTAAACAATTGAAATAAATTATTTATAAGTTTAAGAAGTAGTTAAATGTATTGTTATAATATTAATAATATTATATATTATAGTGAGTTTATTAAGTGATTGATAATATTTGGATAAATTTAAAGCCTTTAATATTTATCCTTATTTTTGTTTGATTAATGCTTATATCATTGTCATCATCCTCATAGCTATATTGTGATGAAATGCATCTTTGGCTTACATTGAATAGATGGACTTGGTATGATTATGACCATGAATTATTACGTATAATCTATAACCGTAATGTAATATGACCCGAATGATGTGGTGAAATTCCTCGATTGGCACGAAGTGCATTGATGGAGGCCGATTTTGGTATGATTATGACCGGGAATTATAGGTATAGTCATGACCGACATCATGATTTAATGAATATCTCGCCCAAGAAGGTAAAGATCTGGCGATATGTCGTATTTATTGTCGAACTTCAAAATAAATCGGGACAAAAGATATTTAAACTGTTGTGGAGGTAGATATTGCTGCCCATTTGACCTCTTCATTTGATTGTTTATTCCATCAAAATATGTAGCTAAACTTGATGTTCATCAGATTTTATCACTTAATATCAGTTGGCCAATGATAATTTATTCTGAATTATCTTAGTCAATATTCTTACTGGCTATTGAGTCACCCTTTCTTCACTATTCCTTCAGAAATGAGACGAAATGGGCTAGTTTTACCTGAGACTAATGTAATTGAAAAGATTAAGAGTCTTTAATTCGATTAAAATATATAATACATGGTCAGATAAGAGTATCACTCAATATCTTGATGGATATCGGGGAGTTCATGAGAAGTCACTCATTTTATTCAACTTATTGGCCACAAAGAATTATTAGCATCAAGATTTAATTTGCACAATCTTTTCAATTGTTGTCACAATATTTTATATTATGTACTTAATAATTGAGACGCAGCATTTAAGAAGATGTATCTTCATTATTCAGAATTCGCAGTCAGATTAAAGCTGACAACCTGTAAAATCGATTGGAGATAACCTTAGTTAAATGAGATGACCAATAAAACGAATTTTTATTCAATACCGAATGTGTTAATGGTATTTAATATCGATCGCTCAACACTAGGGATGATATAAAACCAAAAGATATATAATTAACCGATCTGTTTTTGTCAAGAAATAGCAAGGTTTTGAACATGTGGGTTATAGAGTGAAATACAAGAGTGAGATTGTCGAGACACGCAAAATTCAACCAGCTTGATTGATGTCGTATCCTAAAAGGATTAGAAATTAGTTTTCGAGTTCTATCACGATGTCGGGTTAAATATCATTCAAAAGTCAGACTTAATACATCGTATGCGTAGTTGATAAAGAGTTTTTCTATAGCCAAGGATAAATTTAACCTTTTTAGTTCAAGACAAATATGAGTGAGAATTGACATAATTGTAATTTTCATCTGCTACCCACGCTAAGGGAAAAGTGGAAGGAATTACATCAAGACGTGTTTTTCGTTTTTCAAAGAGCAGCAATGCTTAAAGTAGAAGGTCAGAAAGCAAAAAGAAGATGCAACACCAAAAATATTTGGATTAACGTATGCCTCGAACAGTAAGGACTTTCACAGAGCAAAGGAGTGGATAACGAGTTGAATTTGAGAAATGCTATGACTAAGGTTTCAAAGTCGATACAGAAGTACAAATGAACTTGAATAAGAAGGTTGTTATCTTTATATTCCTAACTTGACTGTTATGTGAATTCAAGAAACCAAACCACTAAAGTCTATCATTGTCATATAAAGTCATAAGTAAAAGAGCCTCGAGCCTTTCATTTGGTGACTTCCAAGTCTTGGAATACACCGAAGCTAGAATATCCGTAGGGGACGTCATGAATAACGGTGGCAAGTTGATAGATATCAATGTGATGTGTTAACCAAGTCTTGGATGAGGGTCACAGTTTTGAATGATATTTCTATTATTAATAAATTTCCAGACGTATTCCTGAAGACTTCTTAGCTTAACGTTAGAGCGTGAAATCAAATTTTGTATTGACCTTAGTATAAAACCCATTTCTAAAACCCTCAAATATTTCTTCAACTAAAATGAACGTAACATGCGCCAAAGATGTTGGCTCGAGCTATTGAAGATTATGATCATACCATTCAATATCATTGTGGAAGAGAGAACTTGGTAGCTGACGCGTTGAGTAGAAGATCATATGCGTTTACGAGTGCGATGTTGTTAACACAAAAATCCATTTTGTATAACTTATAAATGATAAAGATAGAGTAGAGACTCTAAGGACCCACGTGGTGATATCAAATATACGAGTAGAATCGACTTTAATTGATAAAGTTATAGCCGCTCAAGCTACACACCCGAATATGATGAATGTGAAGAAGAAGGTTCAAGAAGGCGTTATCTTAACCCTCGATTTAATTAGTCCATTTGAAATCCTTGATGGAGTAGGAACTGTGGCCTATTGACTCATTTTACCGCCAAGTATGTCGCGTGTTCATAACGTTTTTCACGTATCGATGTTACATAAATATGTGGATGACCCGAACCACGTTATTAAATTAGAACTAGACGAGATAGCAAAAGATTTAATGTATGAGGAGATACGTGTTAAAATCTTGGATAAGAAAGATCGTATTCAACACTCAAAGGTTATACCTCAAGAGTTGTAATATAAAATGAAGTCAAGGTATCCTCACCTCTTCGGCATACCAGGTACGTACGTAAATTTCGAGGGCAAAATTTCATAAGGAGGGGAGATTATGAGACCCCAAATATTATGAATAAAGATTTAAATTTCTCGGTATATATATATATATATATTATGGTGTGGATTTGATATAATATTATAGTTGTGGGTAATATTTATAAATTTTGCAAAGTATGCAAGTTGTTATATAATATTCGATTGGTCGGGGAATATTCTTTTTGTCGGGGAATATCCAAGAGGCGACTAAGACAATCATTAGTGGACCCTAGAACGGAGGTATTGTCGTGATTTAGAAAAGCAGCGTAATTATCATTTTATAAAAATAACGGCAAAAGTGTTACCATAGTTAAAATTGTTGAACTACCGGTAGTAAAAAAGTACGATGTCTGGCGTGGTTGCATAGTAGCACATGGTATTGATTATTGATGCTTACATGAGAAGTCACTCGGTTATACTCAATTATTGCTTACGAAGAATTCGCGCATCATATCTCTCATATTATTGATTCGATTATTGTCACAAAGTATCATCGCATAATATGATATATGATTAAATCAATAATTGAGACGACAAAGTTATTCATATTATTAAATTGCAATATTTACGATTGTATTCAGAAGTTTTGTCAAGGAGAGGTTTGGTCATCTAATTCTTGGCTATGATAAGGAGAAATCCTTATCGGAAAGCCCCCTCTTTCCTGGGAACGACCTGGTTGTTAAATATTATGAGTTATAATATTAATGATGAATAAGTTCGTGTTGATTAAAGATGAATTTGATAGTTCCATTGTGTTGCGATTATTAGTGTTAGTGGAAATCGACATCTATTCCGATGATAATTGATGTTTGGGGGTTATATTGATAAATCGGGTAATTAATCGGATAAATGAGCAATTAATTGTTTCTAATTCACATGCTTATATAACTATTTGTTCACATGTGTGTACTATTGAATCACATTCATGTACTATTAGGGGAGTTGGTGCAAGATTGATAATACTTGCATGACTAAGTTAAAAATGGAGGTATAGATGGAGGTACTATACTGTAATTCATATTTTCACATGATTATAACTATTGATTCACATTATTTACTATTAGGGGAGGTGGTGCAAGTTTGATAATACTTGCAGGACTAAATTAAAAATAATAAAAAAGTTAGAGGTATTGTACTATAATATTTTGAGCCAAAAAACATGCAATTATCCAAACTATATTTTCCTATAAATAGAAGCTCATTCTTCTTTCATTTCTTACCAATTCACTAAAGGTTTAGAGCAATTATTATAGAGAGAAATTATAGAGAGAAAGAAGAAGAGAAGTCTGCTACCTCACTATTCCAATATCCAGTTCCTTCTAAGGTAAGGGGTATTATTTCTTTCGTATTCATGAAGAGTGCTATTATTATTCCATTCCTTATTATTATGTTGGAATAACCTGTCTATGCGAAGTACCGCATACATGGTGAAATTCTTTTGTTATTCCATTCTTTATTATTACATTGGAATAACTTTTATGCGTGCGTGCGCTCTATCGCATGCTTGGTGAATTTCGTTGTTATTCCATTCTTTATTATTACGTTAGAATATCACATGCGTAATGCGGTTTACGCATGACACGGTTCCATTCTTTATTATTACTGTTGGAATATCACATGCGTGAGTTTTACGCATGACTGGTTCCATTCTTTATTATTTTGTTGGAATATCACATGCATGCGGTTTACGCGTGTGATTGGTTCCATTCTTTATTATTACATTGAGAATAACACATCTATCGCGATTCTATCGCATGCATGGTGAATTCTTCTGTTATTCCATTCTTTATCATTATGTTAGAATAACATGTCTATGTGGATTACCATATACATGGTGAAATTCTTCTGTTATTCTATTCTTTATTATTCTGTTGGAACATCCTATCTGTGCGTTTACGCATGACCTGGTTCCATTATTTATTATTACATTGGAATATCACATGCGTGCGTTTACGCATGACACCGTTCCATTATTTATTATTCTACATTGGAATAACATGCGTCGTGCGGTCTATCGCATGCACGGTGATTTCTTTTGTTATTCCATTCTTTATTATACTCGGTTGGTTAAAGTTTTGGCTTTTATACTCCATGAAACTAGTGGAATATCCTTGATATTTGCGCTTCATCCAAATATCTTTTCATGGAAATATTCTTACGAGCATTCTTGAGTTTTACCCACAAAGCGATTATCATGTTGACAATTTGGACGTTATTGGTTAGGGATAAATTAATTCTTGAACTTGTTTTATTGAATTCTTATATCATTGTCATCATCCTCATGTTTATATTATGTTGAAAGTCATACGTGGCTTTGTGTGAGCGCATAGATGGACTTGGTATGATTATGACCGAGGATTATTCGGTATAATCATGGTTCGTAATGTTACAAATGATGTGATAAAAGTCCTCATTGGCCCATAGTGCATTGATGGACAGTTGTTGGCATGATCATGACCATTGATGAATACACGAATATCCTTGGCCCGTAGTGCATGGATAATTTGTGGTTGTGATAGTAATGAATATCCTTGGCCGTAGTCCAGGGATGATGTGGATTATATATTAAGCTGAGTCCCAGCGATAAAAGTGATGAAAAACCTTTTAAATCATAGAAGATAGTATATTGTAATCTCTACTTGACTCTTTTAATGGATTGCTTGATCCACTGCAGTTAAACTTGATGTTTGTTATATTGTATCAGTTTAACACTGTTAAGGGCTAATGATAATTTATTCTGCATTATCTTAGTCATAATATTTCTTACTGGGCTAGTTGAGCTCACCCTTTTGCTTTCATTGTTCTCTTCAGGAAATGAGAAAGTAGCAGGGACTAGTCGGAGAATGGAGTGACGGTCCAGATGATAGCATTAGTAGTCCTCACTATTCTATGAAATAGTGTGTTAATAAATGTATTGAGGGCTTATTTTGAGTTTGAATACTGTCTAGAAGACAATATTTGTATTAAAACTCACAGTTCATGTTGTATATTTAAGATTGTATTTGTATTCTATACCATGTATTTGGTGACTTAGAATAGGTGATGTATACCTATTTTGGGGGTGTCACAATAGTGGAATCTAACGTCTCGGGATCCCCTCTAGCAGCCTGCAACTCAGCTTCACGCGTGTCCCGGAGCTTCTAAAACCACTCCTATAATTTTCAACTATGTATATGTGAGTTAAATCGGTCTCATCATATTAATTACGTAATATGATCCTAAATCATTATCGTTATAGTAAATGTATTACCCGTATAGCTAATGATGCGGGAGACATCATCGACGATGAAGTTGAATCCTTCGGCGAATGGACTCTATCCCAAAACTTCATCATAATAGAAGGTTGGCTCAAGCTGCTCCTCATGGCCTAAATCATACATGAATTAATATCACCTTACTTTACTATAGATGCAGTTTAATATTAAACTAAACTAAATATAAATACATACCGACTTAACCCCCTGAAATGACTGTGAGCCAGAAGTATGTACAACCCATAGCTGGCCTCAATTTTTCTTCATCTGCTCGAACTTTGTCTTGAAGGTAGCATCATCCCATTACGTACACATGGCAGCCCATGCTGCCTCTGATACTGCCGGCGGGTGATTATCTCATATAGTAGTCTCTAGCGATTCTTTAATTGCCCGGGCTGGCCTCTACCACATCTCGTACAACCAGCCGACATAATTCTTCAAAATGTGTGCAATAATAACTTGACATCGTCATGCGTCCGCGTCGAATGATCTTGAGCCTCATATCTATAATACCTCTATCAAACGGACATAACGTACGTATCAATAATACCCCTTATGAATATGAAAAATAATATCCCTACCTTAGTAGGAGATTGGATACTGCAATAGTGAAGTAGCAAAATACTCTTCTTCTTTCTCTCTATAGTTTCTCTCAGTATAACTTGTGATTATAATTTTGCTCTTCAAATTGGTAGGAAATAATGAATGGATGGAGGAGTATTTATAGGCTAGGAAGAGGTGGTAAATTACAAGGTTAATTATACTTTAATACCTTCATCTTTGCCTCCATTTTTAATTTAGTCCCTCAAGTATTATCAATGTGACTCCCCCAAAACAGGTATACATCACCCATCTTGAGTCGCCAGATACATGGTACAGAACTCCACTACAAACTTAATTATACAACTGTCATACAAAATACGACAAAACATAGCTGAGAGTTTAAACACAAATATTTCCTTCTAGACAATATCCACACTCAATGGAGTCCTCATTATAATTATTATCACACTATTTTATTAAAATAGTGAGGACTACTATAACCACCATCTCGGACCATCACTCCATTCCCCGACTAGTCCCAGCTATATTCTCATTTCCTGAAGAGAACAGTGAAAGAAAAGGGTGAGCTCAACTAGCCCAACAACTGCAGCAGAATAAGCAATCCATTAGAAGAGTCAAGTAGAGCATGATATCTACTATCTTCTATGATTTAAAAGTTTATCATCAATTTTATCCCTGTAATACTCATCAACAGATCTTTATTATACCCAAGACAAATAGAACTTTCATCACTTGTCTTCACCTGAACCACCAAAGATGTTAGTTAAATTCACAATTCATGTTTATAATAATGTGAATCAACAATTTCTCCTTGCCACAAAGGCTTAATAGAATATTTACTCAATATCCTTACCCCAAAGGCTAAAGATATTCAAATGTAATAACAATGATCATACCAATCAGTTGTCTATCTTTGCACTACTGGCCAAAGATATTCAACTATAAAACCAATGGTCATGATCATACCAATCAATTGCCCGTCAGTGCACTACGGCCAAAGACATTCAACTGTTAACTAATGGTCATGATCCTGCCAATCACATCATCGAATTATCCCTGCACTACGACCAAGGATATTCATTAGTATCACAAGTGGTCATGATCATGTCATACATATGTCCATCTTTGCACTATGGGCCAAAGATATCAATTAACAGTTCATCTTTGCACTACGACCAAAGATATCAATCAACAATTCATCTTAGCACGTAAGCCAAAGATATACTACTGTAAAGCCAATAATCAACAGTCCATCTTTGCACGTAAGCCAAAGATATACAACTGTAAAACCAATAATCAACAGTCCATCTTTGCACGTAAGCAAAAGATATACAAATCTGTAAAACCAATAATCAGCGATCCATCTATACACGTAAGCAAAGATGACTTTCATCACAATATAAGCATGAGGTTGATGACAATGATATTAGCATTAATCAAAGCGAAATCAAGGATAAATATTAAAGACTTTAAATTTATCCGAGTTTAAAATATCAAATTGTCAACATGATCCTGCTTTGTGGAGTAAAATTCAAGAATAATATTCATGTACCAAAAATAATTTGGACAGAAAAGAATTATATTTTTGGGTAAATAGTACCCCATGAATAGTAACTCGTGAATAGTAACTTATGAATAGTAACTCATGAATAGTAACTCATAAATAGTACTCCGTATTCGTACATAGTACCATATACATAAATAATGTCATATACGCAAATAGTGCCATATACATGAATAGTGACGTATACGTGAATAGTAACTCCGGCATAAAAAGATAAAATTTCACAATAAAATCCATATCAATATTTATAACACCTTAATCCAAATGTTATAAATCACTTAATAATCTCATAATCTAATATTATTAATATTACCACAATATTTTAATCATTTCTTAAACTTATAAACAATTTATTTTAATTCTTTACACTTTACTAATTAATGCATTTAATCATCCTAAAATGTCAAACTCATAAGATTTCATCACCAATATCCAAAACTCTCATCCAAAATATGCATATACCTTATATAGGATTCTCAAGCCATAAAATCCTATTTTCCAATTTTCTTACTTCACATAACATATTTAATTCATTTACTCATAACTAGTCCATTTTCATGAAAAATATCAAATCAGTACAAACAAATTTTCTTTTCTGGGATTTAGCAGAATATAGTCCCATATTGAACATATACTTTTCTCAAAATTTTTAAAATTCATTTACTATTTTTCATATGACTAAAATTGCCGAATATTTAGACATTTATCAAAACTTGTACTTTTGTCCAAAAATTCCGAAATTTACAGGGTATACTGCTGTTATATAAATGTACTCCAGATACAAATTTCACTAATTTTGGAGTTAACCACAAGGAGTTATAAGGGTTTACTTTTAAAATAGTCTTTTCCCATAAAATTCATAACTCCTAATCTATACATCCAAAAAACGCCATTTTTGGACACAATCTAGAAAACTCATCAAATTATCATTTCAAATTTTTCCAGAATTTTTGAGGGTCGGAAAATTTATGAAACTACCCCTGGCAGAAACCCCTTACTTACAACGGTTGAACGAAAATAATATTCCTTACAAATATTGAACGAAAATAATATTCCTTACGAATATTGAACGAAAATAATATTCCTTACGAATATTAAAAGAATATAATGAATATTGAACGATAATAATTTTCATATGAATACGAAAAATAATATCTCTTCAGAATATAAAAATAATAACCCTTACCTCAGAAGAAATTTGGATCTTTGGAGTAATGAAGTAGCAAGACTACTCTTCTTTTTCTCTCTATAGCTTCTATCTCTATAATTGCTCTTGTGAGACTTAGTGAATTGGTGAGAAATGAAGGAAGAATGAGCTTCTATTTATAGGAAAATATAGTTTCAATAATTGCACATTTTGGGGCTCAAAATATTACAGTATAATAC
Organism: Panax ginseng; assembly: GCA_020205605.1. Lineage (NCBI taxonomy): Eukaryota > Viridiplantae > Streptophyta > Magnoliopsida > Apiales > Araliaceae > Panax > Panax ginseng. The sequence goes on from CM035137.1 coordinate 99,366,822, forward strand.
CTTCATCTTTTTCTTTATTTTTAATTTAGTCCCGCAAGTATTATCAAACTAGCACCACCTCCCCTAATAGTAAATCATGTGAATCAATAGTAAATCATGTGACTCAATAGTTCTAAACATGTGAAAAAATTAATTACAGTATAGTACCTTCAACTATACCTCCATTTTTAATTTAGTCATGCAAGTATTATCAATCTTGCACCAACTCCCCTAATAGTAAATCATGTGAATCAATAGTACACACATGTGAACACATAGTTATAAGCATATGAATTAATAGCAATTAATTGCTTATTTATCCGATTAATTACCCGATTGGTCAATATAACTTCCAGACATTAATTACCATCGAAATAAATGTCGATTTTTCACTAACACCAATAATCCCAACACAATGGAACTATCAATTTCATCTTTAATCAACACGAACCTATTCATCATTAATATTATCGAAATAAATGTCAATTTCCACTAACACTAATATTCCATACACAATGGAAATATTTTTATCAATAATTTCATCTTTGAATTTTTGAAGTTTGAATACTTTTATTTCATAAAATTCGGGGTCTTACAATCTCCTCTCCTTATAAAATTTCGTCCCCAAAATTTACGTACCAAGTAGTTCGAAGAGGTGAGAATACCTTGCTTTCGTTACAGATTCTATCTTCCCGATCATTTCCTCTGTATCATGATTTCTCCATTGCTCATCTCTTAGATACCATTTTAGAATACAGCTTCAAAACAAAGGTTAATTGACATACCACAATTTGTCAACTTATTAAGTAAGAAAATCAAACTTAGACACGGCGGCAAATGGTGGGTTCGAGGCAGGCCAAAATGGCCTGGGTTTTGATGGATTTGATATTGTGAGGCCTGGTGGTTCGGGTTGGTAGAGGCTGACCCGTGGGCTTCTTCCTTTATTTTTTTTTTGTAAAATCTTGCTAAACCTGATCTTACACATCATGATCACTATCTCTCTCTCTGTCTGTGCATTTGTTTGTTACTTTAATTTTAGGACTCCTTTATTTCCTTAACAACTACCACCTAATTCAATCTCAATAATAATATCTTTATTTCCTTAACAACCACCGCATAATTCAATCTCAAATCTCAATAATACCTTAAAGTTCATATATGAATGGCTACTGAAATGAAGATAGATAGATAGATAGATAATGAATAATGTGGAAGAAATAACAAAATTATTAATTTGAACATACTCTTCTTAATTCTCCTTCTTCATCAACAATAGTGGTAGTGGTACTGGTACTGGTGTTATATTGCTGTTATTTATTCAATTTATTAAAATCAAAGTTTTGTTTCAATTAACTTAATGGCCTACTTGGTATTATAATGGAATTAACAAAGAATAACAATTAATAATTAATGATAAAAAAAATGATGTGATGTCTAATAGACGTGAATACTTGAGATTTATAAACAAATTTTTTGAAAAATGGTAATGCTCATAAATATTATAAATTAGGCACGATTTAGGTTTTAATTTTTAAGAATAGTAAAATTTGAACAAAAGTAAAAGATTGCATTAAAAACAAACAGTTATTGTAGCTCAGTTGGTTTGAACTTTTATTTAATTACTTACAAGTCTTGTGTTCAAGCCTTATAACCCACAAGTAGCAACATTTTGTTTAAAAATCTAAAAAGTCGCGGGCCACGGCCCGGGCCAAAATGGCCCACATTTTCCTAGTTGAAATATTATGACCCATGGCCCATCATTTTTATGAGTGGTAGGGTGGTGCGCACAGCTTCTAGGCCTAAATTTCTAGGTCTAATTCAGCTTAGGTAATATACAACCTAGCGAAGGATACTACTCGTCTCTCCCCTCCTATTTCTAGTCTCAGATCTCCGCCAGAGATCATATTCCTAAGCTTTGATACCAACTTTGACGCTCCTAAAATAGGTCCACACAACCCATTCTGAGTCGCCAAATACACACCACAGAATCCAAATACAAACTTCATTTATACAACTATCGTGCAACATACGACAACACATAAGCTGTGAGTTTCAGTACAAATATTGTACTAAATATAATACGACAATATACACACCCAAATTATTACAAAGTCGTATAAAATACAGCAACAAATATTTCAAGTCTTTAAAGAAACACGAGAAGATTTTTGTCCTCCTCATTCTAATGGGGTGTATTTTTGACATTTCCAAATTTGAGTTCACCTCAATTAACTATTAAGTGTCGAATAAAATACGACACACACGTTTTAAGTCCTCAATATAATCATATATTGTCATGCTATTTTGTAATGTATTGAGAAACTTAAACAGTCACCGACCATCACTCTACTCCCGTGTTATCTCCGCTCGACCCTCTTATTACTTGAAAGGAATTGTGAAGCAAAAGGATGAGCACAAATAGCCCAATAAAATATTATGACTAAGATAATGTAGAAAAAATTATCCTTAGTCCTCAACAGGGAAAAATCTGATAGAATACAATAGACAACAAGTTTTAGATCAACAACTGCAGTGGAAACATCAATCCATTAGAAGAGTCAAGTAGAACATATTGTCTACTATCTCCTCCAAATTAGAAGTCCATTATTAATATTTATCCCTGTAATACTCATCAACAGTTCTTTGTTGTACCCAAGATAAAGAGAACTTTCATCCCTGAATTCACCTGAACCACCAAAGATTATAGTTACATTCAAAATTCATGTTTATAATAATGTAAATCAACAGTTTGTCCTGGCCACAAAGTCTTAATAGAACTTTCACTCAATGTCTTTGCCACAAAGGTTAAAAACACTCAATAATCATATCATCTTTACACCTTACACCAAAGACATTCAAATGTAACAACAATGGTCATGAGCATATCAATCAATTGTCTATCTTTGCACTACGGGCCAAAGATGTTCAACTGTACAACCAATGATCAACAGTTCATCTTTGCACTACGAGCTAAAGACATACAACTGTAAAATAAATAATCAACAGTCCATCTTTTCACTACGGGCCAAAGACATACAACTGTAAAATCAATGGTTATGATTACACAATTTCGGTCATGATTATACCAATACACAATTCCTGGTCATAATCATACCAATCAACAGTTCATCTTTGCACTATGGGATAAAGATAACTTTCCAACACAAATTTAAGTTTGAGGATTATAACAATGATATAACGAATCAATCAAGTGAGATCATGGATAAATATAAAATATTTATAATTCAATTTATCCAGAGTTCAAGAATGTCCAAATGGTCAACATGATGATCAAAACGTGGATTCAAATATAAGAATAAGAATCACATATCAAAGATAATTTGGACAGAAAAAACTAATTTTATCGTGAATAGTACCCGAATGAATAGAATCCCATCATGCAAAGTACCCCAAATGAATAGTACCCGAATGAATAGTACCTCAGATAAATAGTATTCATGTATGAATAGTACCCATAAATGGAGAATACGAAAGAAAATGATATCCTATGATGAGTACAAAAGAAATGATATCTCATATAAGTATAAAAGAATATACGAAATTACAAATGGATTTTCACCCGTCATGCGGTAATCCGCGTAGACAGATCATTTCCACAATTTAATAAAGAATGAATACGAAGGGTCATTCACCATGCATGCGGTAATCCGCATAGACATGTTACTCCCGTAGATTAATAAAGAATGAATGCGAAAGGTCATTCACCATGCATGCAGTAATCTGCGTAGCCAGGTTACTCCCGCAGATTAATAAAAAAATAAATACGAAGGGTCATTCACTATGCATGTGGTAATCCGCATAGACAGGTTACTCCCGCATATTAATAAAGAATGAATACGAAGGGTCATTCACCATGCATGCGGTAATCCGCTTAGACAGGTTACTCCCGTAGATTAATAAAGAATGAATACGAATGGTCATTCACCATGCATGCGGTAATTCGTGTAGACAGGTTACTCCCACGGATTAATAAAGAATAGAATGACAATCCTTATGAATATGAAGAAAATACCATCCTTTACGAATATGAAAGAAATAATACCCCTTACGAATATGAAAAATAATATTCCCTTACTTTAGTAAGAGATTGGATACAACAATAGTGAAGTAGCAGAATACTCTTCTTCTTTCTCTCTATAGTTTCTCTCATTATAACTTGTGATTATAACTTTGCTCTTCAAATTGGTAGGAAATAATGAATGGATGGAGGAATATTTATAGGCTAGGAAGAGGTGATAAATTACAAGATTAAATATACTTTAGTACCTTCATCTTTGCCTCCATTTTTAATTTAGTCCCTCAAGTATTATCAATCTTGCATAACCTCCCTAATAGTACTTGCATGTGAATCAATAGTTCCTTGCATGTGAACTAATAGTAATTAATTGCTCATTTATCCGATTAATTACCCGTTTGTTCAATTTAATATCCAGAAATAAATTATTATCGAAATAAATGTCAATTTCCACTAACACTAATATTCCATACATAATGGAAATATTTTTATCAACAATTTCATATTTGACCAAAAAGTCAACCCCAACAAATTTTGTGTTTAGTCTATTTGACTAATTTCATCGTCCTGGACTCAAATATCTCGTTCGCATCTCCAAATTCAACTCCAAACTTAAATTTGAATTTGAATTTGAATTTCATTTTCTTGTGTTTTATACACACTTTTGATTTCTTAGTTAGTTCAAACTATTTAATTAGTCTTGACTAACTATTAAATTAAATCTCATCATTTATCGCTAATAAATATATATAACACGTTTTTAATCTTTCAAAAATTATTCATCATTAATATTATAACTCACAATATTGACAACCAGATCCTTTCCATGAAAGAGGGGGCTTTTCGATAAGGATTTATCCTTATTGGTGCGCAATTAAATAACCAAACCCATTTTCTCGACAGAACTTTCTATACATTGTCAATAATGCAAATAATAATATGAATAACTGTGTCATCTCAATTATTAATTTAATAATATAAAATATTGTGCAGATGATACTGACAATAATGGAATCAATAATATTGAGATACTATGCAGCAACTACTGTGATAATTTTTGAATGAAACTGAGTGGCTTCTTATGTAAGCATCAATAATAAGAGATATTGTGCAACTAATACCGTGTGCTACTGCGCAACAACGCATACTACTGTACAATTTTATAACCGGATATTTCAATAGTTTAACGGTGAAAGTCTTACCGTTATTTTTATAAAAAGTTTATTTCTATTGCTTTCTATATTCGACAGTTATTCCGTTGTAGGGTCCACCAATAATTGCGTCATTGTACGAATATTCCCCGACAAAAAAGAATATTCCCCAACCAAACGAATATTCCCCGACACAACGAATATTTTATGACAACTTGCTTACTTTGTAAAATTTTTACATATCATCCATAACTTTAACCCTTTTATCAATTTAACCATTTACTGAATAAAATAATAATTATAAGAAAATTTGAATACTTTTATTTCATAAAATTCAGGGTCTTACAGTTAAACCCGTTAGAATCAAAATCATTTTCCCTCTGATTCTATTTTTTCCTCTTGCGTATCAATTTCTACCTTAGTATAATCTTCTGCGATAACATACGGACTTACAACCACATCTTCCTCAACTTCGTCAACATTGGGTACATCAACAACATCATCTACCACCACATCGTCATCATATAGAAATACGTGGCTGAGATTGCTAACTTGTTCTTGCAACGGGTCATCCGTTCCAAACAGATTAGTACCAACAAATGTGACACCCCCAAAATAGGTATACATCACCCATTCTGAGTTGTCAATACACGGTACAGAAACAACTACAACTTTATTATTACAATACAGATATTGCCATCTAGACAATATCCACATACAAATAAATCCTCATCATAATTATTGATACATTATTTTACAACAATGGTGAGGACTACTAAACAACTCTCCCTAGAACCTTCATTCCATACCCCGACTCGTACTCACTATATTCTCGCCTCCTGAGAAGAAAAATGGAACAAAAAGGAAAAGGGTGAGCTCGACTAGCCCAGTAAAGAATATTATGACTAAGATAATATACAACAAAATTATCATTAGTCTTCAACAGGGAAAAATATAATAGAATACAATAGACAACAAATTTTAAATCAATATTCACAACGGAAATAATAATTCATTAGAAGAGTTAAGTAGAGAATGCAAACTACTATCTTCTATGTATGAATTTTAAAGTTCATCGTCTATTTTTTTTATCCCTGTAACATCAATCAATATATATCTGGGATCAAATATTCATCCTTGCACTACAGGCCAAGGACATTCACCAGTTGGTCATGTTCATCTAAACACCTGTTCATCTTTGCACTACGGGCCAAAGATATTCATCAGAAATCATTCATCTTTGCACTACGGGCCAAAGATATTCATCATAAATCATTCATCTTTTGCACTACTACAGGCAAAGATATTCAATAATATCATCATTTAAGACTGAGGATGATGAAAAATATTTTTAAAGAAACGAATCCAGTGAAACAAAATGACAAGGATTAAGGATTAAGGATTCGTACTTTGTTTTATCCATGTCCAAAAATACCTCAAAAATAATCATAGTGGTGTAAAATTCAAGAATGATCAAAACATGGATACAATCAAAGCTAGTATCCACAATAGATATTTTAGACGAAAAGGAAAAATTTTCATTTTTCGATGAATAATGCCGTATTCGTGAATAGTGTCGTATACGTGAATAGTGTCGTATACGTGAATAGTAACTCCAACACCAAAAGTTCCAAGTTTGATAAAAACTTCAGATCAATATTTCAGCATAATGATATTGAAGAAATAATATCATTACGAAAAAGAATAATATCCCTTACCTCCGGAAAAGGCAAGTTTTAACTAGAATAATCGGATATAGGCTATAACTTGAACTTTCACCGTATAGCAATACTCAAAGTATACTCAAAATACTCACAATAATACGCTCGATAATATAGAGAGAGAAAACTTCAGTTTCTGGTGTAATTTTCAATTCTAACATAAGCTCTCTATTTATAGGAAAATGCTTAGAACACAAAAGCAGAAAATTTAATAAATTAATAATATATTAATTAATAATCCTACGCCAACATTTGAAGAACTGAAATCAGTCATTAACATCACATGCAAGACCCACCATTATTGCCAAAAACGTTTTTCTTATTTAAATTATTTTAAACTTCAAAAATCAATTATTTTGAGCTTTGAACTTCAATAATTCACAATAAATAGCCCTTTTGTCAGAAAATTCAAATCTCGCGAATTTTTATAAGAAATTCAATTCTCTACAACTTTGCAGAAGGAAGTTTTTCCAAATTTTAAACAGAAATTGACCGAAATCTATAAACGGGCGATTTTATAGGCTATAATCAAATTTCAGTCAAGAAATGGGGTCCGCCGACATGTTTAACATGTTTTAAACATTTATTGCAACAAAAATACTCTTCCTCCTCGTATACTCATATATCCCACATTCGTTGTAAAAATATCACCATTATTATATTATTAAAATATAATAATATATTTAAATGAATTATTTTATCAGAAAAAGATAAAATTTTAATTTTTCAACAATTGTCACATTAAAACTTTTCTCCATCTATATCCACATAAAATCAATATTTTCCTCATCATATGAATCAATAATTAATTATTCACAAATAATATTACAGAATCACAAGATTGACAACCGTGCGGTTCCCAAGAAAGAGGGCTTTTCAATAAGAATTTCTCTCTTCAAAAGTGTGCAATTAGGTGACCAAACCTCTCCTTAGACGTAACTTTCTAGACATTGCCAATAATGTTATCTAATAATATTATTCAGATAATATGAATTATTGCTTCGATAATAAAAAAATATTGTGTAATGACAATTATTGAAACAACAAAGAATATAAAATATCAATGCAAAGCAATTATTGAATCAATAAAATAAAATCTCAAGCAAGAATTATCGTAACCATTATTGAGTAGTGTCTTCTTACGTAAGAATTAATAATTGGTGCAATACTGCAGTGTGCTCTTTGTGCCAGCAACAACGCAGTACATCGTGTTTTAACCATAAGGGTATTCCAACAAAGGTAATAGCAGAATAACTACTGTTGTTATTTTTAAACAACTTATATTTGTCGTTTTTTCTTCCTCCAATCGCTTTCGTTATGGGGGCCCACACATGGTCGCTACTGTCGTCATTTAATATTCCACGGCAAAGCATTTAATATTCCACGACAAAACGAATATTCCCAAATAATAATGAATATTTTATAACCATTTGCTTATTTTGAAATACTTGCGTATTTTACCCATAACTATCCACATTAATCAAATCAACCCTTACTATTTCAAAATAATAAATAGAGGAAATTTCATTTTATTAATAAAAAGTCGGGGTCTTACAACCTCCCCTCCTTATGAAATTTCGTCCTTGAAATTGACGTACGTATCTGGTGTTTCGAAAAGATGAGGATACCTCGCTTTCATTTCCGTTTCCAACTCCCAAGTCATTTCCTCTATAGCATAGTTTCTCCACAAGACTTTAACTTGTGGTACAACCTTCGTGCGTAGTACATGCTCCTTCCTATCCAAGATCTTGACAGGTACCTCCTCATACGTTAAGTCTTCGGCTATCTCGTCCGGTTCTAACTCAATAATGTGGTTCGGGTCTTTCACATATTTACGAAGCACAGATATGTGAAACACATTATGAACACGAGACATACTTGGAGGTAACGCGAGTCTATAGGCTACATTTCCTACTCGGTCAAGAATTTGAAATGGACCAATAAATCGTGGATTAAGCTTTCCTCTCTTCCCAAATCTTGTAACTCCCTTCCATGGAGCAACTCGCAACAATACATGATCCCCTATACTAAATTCCACGTCCTTTCGATGAAGATCCGCATAACTCTTTTGTCGATCCTGTGCCATTTGTATACGTTGTCTAATCATTTGGATCTTTTCTGTGGTCATACGTACCAACTCGGGTCCCAATAATGTTGCTTCACCCACCTCATCCCAACATATTGGAGAGCAACACTTTCGTCCATATAATGCTTCAAATGGGGCCACACCTATACTTGCCTGATAACTGTTGTTGTAGGAGAATTCCACCAATGGTAAATACTTATCCCAACCGCCCCTTGAAATCTAGGACACGAGTCTTAATAAATCTTCAAGAGTTTGAATAGTCCTCTCTCGATTGTCCGTCTGTTTGAGGATGGTATGCCGAATCAATCGTAAACTGCGTACCCATAGCTTTTTGCAAGCTAACCCAAAATCTTGAAGTGAATCTTGGGTCACGATCCAAACTATAGATACTTGCATGCCATGCAACCTCACAATCTCATTTACATACATACTAGCAAGACGCTCAAGAGAATAAGTCTCCCGATCGGCAAGAAATGTGCGACTTGGTTAATCTATCAACAATAACCCAAATAGCATTTATGCCTTGAGAAACCGTGGGAAGACCCGTAACGAAATCCATGGTAATGTGTTCCCACTTCCATTTCGGAACCTCAAGTGGTTGCAACGGACCCTTAGGTACTAGATGCTCCGCCTTTACACGTTGAGATAAACTTTGCAATCTCTCTCTTCATATTGTTCCACCAAAATGTATATCGAAGATCACGATACATTTTGGTACTTCGAGATGGATTGCAAATGGTGTATTGTGTGCCTCCATCATGATCTTGTACTTCAAATCGTAATCATTAGGAACACAAAGTCCGGAGTGGACTCAAGTATTCCTTCTTCATCAATTCTCGCTTCGGAATAGCACCTTCTTGTACTTTCTTCTTCATACGCATCACTCAAGATTGGTGGCTTGAGCAACCTTAACTTTTTCTATTAAAGTTGGCTCTATACGTATACTTGACATCATCGCACTCGTTCCTACATATGATCTTCTACTCAACGCGTCAGCTACCACGTTCGCTTTTCCAGGATGGTATTGAATAGTGTGGTCGAAGTCTTTCAATAGCTCGAGCCAACATCGCTGCCGCATGTTGAGTTCTTTTTGCGTGAAGAAATATTTAAGGCTTTTATGGTCTGAATATATCTCCACTTTCTCCCCATATAGATAGTGCCTCCATATCTTTAGCGCGAAAACGACTGCTGCCAACTCTAGATCATGAGTAGGATAATTTCTCTCATATTCTTTAAGTTGTCGCGAGGCATAGGCTATGACTTTCCCACGTTGCATGAGAACACATCCTAACCCTTTGCCTGAAGCATCGCTCTAGATAACAAATCCATCCGAACCAGATGGTATTGTTAGAACAGGTGCCGAAATAAGTCTCCTCTTAAGCTCTTAGAAACTCTTCTCGCATTCTTCGCTCCAAACGAATTTTGTATCCTTCCGAGTTAACTGAGTTAACGGAGTAGCCATTCGAGAAAACCCTTCCACGAATCTCCGATAATAACCAGCTAAGCCAAGAAAGCTACGAACTTCAGTCACCGTCTTCGGTTGCTCCCAACTTTGTATTGCTTCAATTTTCGTCGGGTCAACAGATACTCCATGTTTTGACACCACATGCCCAAGAAATGCTACTTCCTCAAGCCAGAACTCGCATTTCTTTAACTTGGCATATAACTTGTTTTCACGAAGCCTTTGTAGTACCAGCTTCAAATGGTGCTCATGATCTTCACGACTTTTGGAATATATGAGGATGTCATTAATAAAGACAACAACGAACTGATCCAAATATTCCTTGAATATTGGGTTCATCATATCCATGAAAGTCGCAGGAGCATTAGTCAATCCGAAAGACATGACTAGGAATTCATAATGCCCGCATCGAGTTCTAAAGGCGCCTTTGAATATCCTCGATTCTAATCTTCAAATGATGATGATATCCGTAATCTAAGATCGATATTTGAAAAGAATTGTGCTCCTTTGAATTGGTCAAACAAGTCATCAATACGAGGTAGAGGATACCTATTCTTGATGGTGACATGGTTCAATTCCCGATAGTCAATATAAAGTCGCATACTCCCCGCCTTTCTTCTTTCTTAATAAAACAGAGCACCCCAAGGAGATATACTAGATTTAATGAAACCGATGTCCAACAATTCCTGTAGTTGGACCTTTAACTCCTGAAGTTCAATAGGGGCCATTCGATATGGGGTTTTAGAAATGGGCTTTGTACCAAGTTCAAGGTCAATAAAGAATTCAACTTCACGTTCTGGGGGTAGACCGGGAAGTTCTTCAGGAAATACGTCAGGAAAGTCAATAACAACAGGAATATTATTCAAATTTGACGTGTCTTTATTCAAATCATTAAGGCTAAGAAAGCTTGACATCCGTTTTTCAATAAACGAATAGCTTTATGATTAGATATGACAGTGATTGATTTTAATGGTTTAGTTGCTTGAATTGCATAACAAAGTTGTTTAGGAATATGAAAGCTAACAACCTTACGAAAACAATCAATTTGGCATGATGAGTAGTTAACCAATCAATCCCTAAAATCACATCAAAAGCAATTATCTTTAAAGAGATAAGGTCAACAGGTAAGGTGAGGGTGCCAACTTGGATTAGATAAGATTTATAAACAGTGGATGTGATGAAAGTTTCTCCTAACGGAGTTTCCACGGATAGGTCAAAGTCTAATTTTTCCGGAGTTAAATTTAAACATTGAGCATAAGTAGGAGAGATAAATGAATGGGTAGCACCGGTATCTAGTAAAGTATAAACTTCACAAGCATTTATAAATAGCTTACCCTGTGATCACCTCTTTTGGGTTCCTCGCATTTTGACCAAACCACAACAAACGCTTCTTCGAGAACTGCTGACTTTGACTTTTCTCGGGATGTCTTTTTGAGTCACCGTCCCTCATTGAACTAGGTTTCGCTACAGTGCAATCTCGAGCGATATGTCCTTCCTTTCCACAATTATAGCATACTCGAACTGTTAGGGCGCTTTGACCGATATGTCCCTCTTTCCCGATTTATAGCATATGACCGGTGGTCATTCTCCTCCTTGGAACCAGCTTGTCACCGGCATCTGCTGCGTCTTCACATGGTCGTTGTTGAATCTCCTCTTTTAAAATCTCCTCCTAACTCACTTCTTCTATTTTCATGGCCATGATTACCACCAGAGTGGTTACCATTTTGTCCGCCTTTTTCTTTTCTCCTTTGGTTATTGTTGTTTTGTTGATCGCTATCTCCAGTATGATCCTCGATTGTGGTACCTCGGTTGGACTGCACTCGTTATCTCGCTTCTAACAATTGAGCCCCATTAACAACATCCGAATAGAGAGAAAATTTATGAGAGATGAGATATCGACGTATGCCGGGTTTCAAACCTCTCGTAAACATCCGCGTCATACGCTCCTCATTCTCCACCAAATGAGGTGCAAACTCGATAACTCGCAAACTTCGCCAGTCCGAGACACCGCCATGTTGTTCTTGCTCCGGCCTAATAAACTCCACCTCCTTCATACGATTTAACACTTTCAGAAAGTATTTGTCATTAAATAGTTTTTAAACGTCTCTCCCAAGACATCTTGGCGCAGTTGGATGGGTACGCTTCATGATTCCCACCAAGAGTCTCCGCTTCGCCACGGAACATAAAGGTGGCGAATGGAACCTTCTGTTCCTCCGTGCATCCCAAGACATCGAATATCTTGGTAATTTGCTTAACCCATGTTTCCGCCATGATCGGATCAGGCTTTCCCTTAAATTCTGGTGGTCCCAACTCTTTGAACTGCTTGGCTGTGACAACCCGTGAATTGCTATCATTTCCTCCTATGTTTTGAACACGAGTCTCCCTCATCTGATTTTGCATGAACTGCAAAAAGCTTCTAAACATCCCCTCGTTCATCATCTGCTCCATGGTGTTATTCATAGGAGGAACATTACCAGCCTGTTGCACGTTCTCCTCGTTGGTGAGTACACGTCGCCTCCACGGTCTCATTTCCCTTGTTAATATTCTCATCGACATTCTCAAATATCGCCATAAAACAAGGGTTAATTAAGCAAATCAATATATCACATAATATCCTTATATCTCGACCAACTAACAAATAAGCTTAGGTAGGACAAACTAGCGAAGGATTTACTCGTCTCTCCCCTCCTTGTTCTATTCCCCGATCTCCGCTAGAGATCATATCCCTAAGCTCGATACCAACCGTGACACCCCCAAAATAGGTATACATCACCCATTCCGAGTTGTCAATACACCTGCATGTAAAACAACTACAACTTTATTATTACAATAGTAAAGCGTGAGTTTAAATACAGATATTGTCATCTAGACAATATCCACATACAAATAAATCCTCATCATAATTATTGATACATTATTTTACAACAATGGTGAGGACTACTAAACAACTCTCCCTAGAACCTTCATTCCATACCTCGACTCGTACTCGCTTATATTCTCGCCTCCCGAGAAGAAAAATGGAACAAAAAGGAAAAGGGTGAGCTCGACTAGCCCAGAGAAAAAGAATATTATGACTAAGATAATATACAACAAAATTATCGTTAGTCTTCAACAGGAAAAATATAATAGAATACAATAGACAACAAGTTTTAAATCAATATTCGCAATGAAATAATAATTCATTAGAAGAGTTAAGTAGAGAATGCAAACTACTATCTTCTATGTATGAATTTTAAAGTTCATCGTCTATTTTTTTTATCCCGTAACATCAATCAATATATATCCGGGATCAAATATTCATCCTTGCACCATGTGCCAAGGACATTCACCGATTAGTCATGTTCATCTAAACACTGCTCATCTTTCACTACCACGGCCAAAGATATTCATCAGAAATCATTCATCTTTGCACTACGGGCCAAAGATATTCATCATAAATCATTCATCTTTGCACTACAGGGAAAAGTATTCCATAATAACAACATTTAAGAACTAGGAATATGAAAAATATTTTTAAAAGAAACGAATCCAGTGAAACAAAATGACAAGGATTAAGGATTAAGGATTCGTACTTTGTTTTATCCATGTCCAAAAATACCTCAAAAATAATCATAGTGGTGTAAAATTCAAGAATGTCAAAACATGGATACAATCAAAGCTAGTATCCACAATAGATATTTTAGACGAAAAGGAAAAATTTTCATTTTTCGATGAATAATGTCGTATTCGTGAATAGTGTTGTATACGTGAATAGTGTCGTATACGTGAATAGTAACTCCAACACCAAAAGTTCCAAGTTTGATAAAAACTTCAGATCAATATTTCAGCATAATGATATTGAAGAAATAATATCATTACGAAAAAGAATAATATCTCTTACCTCGGAAAGACAAGATTTTAACCTGGAATATCGGATATAGGCTATAACTTGAACTTTCACCGTATAGCAATACTCAAAGTATACTCAAACTACTCACAAGAATACGCTCGATAATATATAGAGAGAGAAAACTTCAGTTTCTGGTGTAATTTTCAATTCTAACCTAAGCTCTTTATTTATAGGAAAATGCTTTAACACAAAAAGCGTAAAATTTAATAAATTAATAATATATTAATTAATATTCCTACGCCAACATTTGAAGAACTGAAATCGTCATTAACATCACATGCAAGACCCACCATTATTGCCAAAAAACGTTTTTCTTATTTAAATTATTTTAAACTTCCAAAAATCAATTATTTTGAACTTCTAACTTCAATAATTCACAATAAATAGCTCTTTTGTCGGGAAAATTCAAATCTCGCTGCGTTTTTATAGGAAATTCAATTCTCTACAACTTTCCGGAAGGAAGTTTTTCCAAATTCCAAATGTAAATTGACCGAAATCTATAAAGCAAGCGATTTTATAAAGTTATAATCAAATTTCGATACCAAGAAATGGGGTCCACCAACATGTTTAACATGTTTTAAACATTTATTGCAACAAAAATACTCCTCCTCCTCAGATACTCATATATCCCACATTCGTTGTAAAAATATCACCATTATTATATTATTAAAATATAATAATATATTTAAATGAATTATTTTATCAGAAAAAGATAAAATTTTAATTTTTCAACAATTGTCACATTAAAAATTTTCTCCATCTATATCCACATAAAATCAATATTTTCCTCATCATATGAATCAATAATTAATTATTCACAAATTATATTATGAGAATCGCAAAGATTTACAAACTGCATAGCTTCCTCAGAAAGAGGGGCTTTCCAATAAGAATTTCTCCTTCATGGCGCGCAATTAGGTGACCAAACCTCTCCTTAGACGTAACTTTCTAGACATTGCCAATAATGTTATCTAATAATATTATTATTGAGATAATATGAATTATTGCTTCGATAATGAAAAAATTGTGTAATGACAATTATTGAAACAATGACAATATAAAATATCAACGCAAAGCAATTATTGAATCAATAAAATAAAATATCGAATAAAGTAATTATCGTAACCATTATTGAGTAGTGCCTCTTCACGTAAGAATCAATAATTGGTGCAATACCATGTACATCGCGCAACAACGCCAGACATCGTGTTTTAAACCACGGGTATTCCAACAAGTGTAAATCGGTAATAACTACGATGTTATTTTTAAACAACTTATATTTGTCGTTTTCTTCCTCCAATTGCTTTCCGTTATGGGGCCCACACATGGTCAAGGCTTCGTCGCATTTAATATTCAAGCGATTTAATATTCCACGACCAAACGAATATTTCCCGACAATAATGAATATTTTATAACCATTTACTTATTTTGAAATACTTGCGTATTTTACCCATAACTATCCACATTAATCAAATCAACTCTTACTATTTCAAAATAATAAATAGAGGAAATTTCATTTTATTAATAAAAAGTCGGGGTCTTACATCAAATGTCCGAGTCTTCGTTGTGACAACTGTATACCAGGGGGTTCTATAATTTATGACATTAGGGGCGATTAACACTTGAGTTGCTTGTCTGGCTAACACAAATACGTCATCAGACTGTAACTTTGACTTTATATCTACTATGACCATTCTGTTACGATCAACTTTAACAGCTTTTGTAGTATCAAACCAGCAACACTTAAATGCAACGACCTTTTTAACCCCGGGATAATTGAGCACAACAACTTCCTCTAATCTGCCATAGCAATTGGAATCATAATCTTGGTAACAACTTCCCAACACGACACCGCCAGAGTTGAATGATGTCAGTTCATTCAAGTCATCAACCTTGAATCTATACCCATTACAGATGCAGCTTGGAAATGAACTAATAAGTTTGTATGGGCCTAAAATGAAATCTCTAAAATGCTCAGAAGCATTTTCTTCTTCGACCCTTCTCTTAAACCACTTTTGAAAATTTTTATTAGTGAATGCTTCCATTTGTGCTATAGTCAACCCCGGGTTAGAAGCATGTGCTTTCGCTTCGAATAAACTACTTACAATGACCATATATTATTTAATTGTTGATTAAAGTTAGATATTAAAGCTTCAACTTATAATAATACATACATGATGTACGACTATACTTCAGGCATATTTAGAAGCACGTATGTAGATACAATCTTTAAATCTTTATCGGTTAGGTAAGTCTTTATCTCATGTCCAAATGGTTTAGCCGGATAAGTGAATACAACCAACTCATCAACACGAGATTAGGGATCGATGACCTCATTTTGACTTAAACGGTTGTGCTTCGTTGAGACAACATCGTCAAATTACAACGAGCAGAAGTTGACAAGCTCTTCCTCCGCATAACATTCAATAATAGAACCCTCTACACGAGCTTTGTTTTTAATTTATGCTTTAATCGACGCATATACCTGAAATATGATAGTATCAGCTAAATTAATTATAAGGATAATGAATATTACACAATGTAGGTGATATTACCTCTTAAAAGGATACATCCATCGATATTGCACCGGTCTTCCTAGCTTAGGTTCATATGGCAGATGAATAGGCAAATGCTCCATCGAGTCAAAGAATCCCAGTGGTAAGATCATTTCGAGCTTGCACATTGTCGACACTATATTTTTCTTGATCTGCTTCACATCACTTTACCTTATAATAGTTGAGCAAATATCCCTAAAGAAATTTGAAAGTGCGGTAAAGGCATCATTAATATTCCTCGGTAACACCTCACGAAATGCAATTAACATCAAATTCTAGATGAATACATGACAGTCGTGACTTTTGAACCCAAAAAATTTTAACTGCTGAACCTTAGTACAATGAGATATGTTAGAATCATATCCATCTGGGAGCTTCAACGCACTAAGCATCTTGCAAATGTTTTCAACTTGTTGCTTGGTAAGACAAAATGGAGCTTTTTATTTTTTGTTGTTAGGTAAGAGCCATAATTCTCGTCTGATGTTCATTTCCTCCAAGTCTTTACGTGCTTTATCATTGTCTTTTGTTTTACCACTCGTATCTAGAATGGTGTAAAATAAGTTTTCAAATACATTCTTTTATATATGCATGACATCTATACAATGACAATGTGCTAGTGTGACCTAGTATGACAACTCAAACTAAATGGGTGAGTGTGTCTAGTTATGAGTTTTGCCATACCCTATTGCTCTTAACTTACCATGCTCCTTCCCAGGTGGTGGAAAAGTCAGATCATTTAGCCATCCCAATACTGTTGCCTCTTTTAATAGTTCTAATAAAAGAGCTCTAACTCATGCAAGCATACACAGGTCAACAAGTAATACAGAGTAAGTAGAGTATCGATCCCACAGAGAAAGTTGTTAAATTCAAACTATCATGCATCAATTAACTCACCAAATTTATATGCCTAGACTAATGACTAAAAGTGTTGAAGTAAACTAATTGTGAATAACAACTGAAAATAAGAATACAAATGGAATAAATAGAATCTGGAAATAATGGGAACCTAACTTCATTTAATATTTCATCTAATCGCCACTATCATGCAAGAAGTGTTCAAATATCACAGAAAAATAGCCAAGAGCACGAATAGAGTTATAACCATTTTTCAATGCACTATAACCTACTTACACAGCATCTATAGATATTAGACTCTATGTAATCACCAATACAACCAAAATCACTATATGTCTATGTGAAATTATAATTATATTGATTTTAAGCTTAAGCCCTTATTCTAGCTCATACGGTGAAACAGTATATGTCTATCTGGTTCACAAAATACGCAAGCCATATACAACAGCCCCATATTCGCATGCTATCATGATTACAATCCATACCTATATGTTCATTGTCAATTCCATACAAGTACTGAGACGAATGGTGATCAAGCATTCATACATGTAAAACAACCAAACTACATATTAAAATCCGTTAGAATCCCATAATGGAATTTAGTTCATGGCTGAACCAAAAGCTATTATGGGATCAACGCTAAACATGATCAATAAGCAAACAATGGAAATAAGAAAGATAGAACAATCAAACCCAATCGCTGAATAGAAATCAATGATCAACGTTTAAATCCTCATAGAAATCCAGTAAATAAGAATAGAAATCCACAATGATAGATAATCCCAAGAAGAATTTGAAAAATAGACATTAAGGCTTCGTTCTACGTTGGAATCTCTTCCAAGGTGTAAACCCTAGTTACTATAATGAAATTACGCTTAAAGTTATCAAGTTGTTCGTTTGACACCCGTCAGAATCGTTTAAAAACCAATTACAATTCATTTAATTAAAAATTAAAATTAAAACAAAATTACAAGATCAAGATCGCGTGTGGGCCGCGCCTCTCAGACCTATGTCTCGCCAGCAGCGCGAGACTTGCTGTATCGTTCCGCCACCAACCTCTCGCTGGCTTGCGGCTCCGCCATGTAGTGCAACTGCGATGAGGTCATCATCATCTGGTCGGGTACTCACGCGGGCGCGCGCTCCCCAAGTTGTTATGGCACGCGGCCGCGCGGCTTGCTGCCTGCAAGTTATGGTTCTGTTTTTTTTTTTGTTTCTGTCATGCTGCTGCTGCTATTTGTTCTTTTCATGCTTGATCTCTTGCTCCATTGTACTTCCATGCCATGCACATCCTCGTTTTTGCCTCGCCTTCACGCATCTATTCGCCACGTGCCTTCTAATACCACCAAAATTAAGTCGATTCCTGCACTTATTCACCAAAAGGAGTTTTAAGTAAATGCAATGCAAAATAACGTGAAATGCAACTAAAACACAATAAAATGTACTTGAGATGGGCACATTCAGATGAATTGGTATTCAATAAGTAGGTAAAAATACCACTTATCAAATACCCCCAAACTTGAACTGTTGCTTTCCCTCAAGCAATGCATACTAATGAATAATGAAAATGCAACTACAAAAATATACAACTACTCTATGATACAAATTAGTCTCACATAATCCCTTCCATAACAGAATTTCAGCCAAAATTACCTCAGTGAATCATCGAGATCCAAGAATATGATTTCAAACCAAACTATAAACATAACATCATACACTCAGATAATTTCATATATGCTATAGAGATGCTGTGTGTATGTGTGTGTGTGATGTTCACCAAAACTTAATCTAAGCAAAGAATACATATGCTATACTGCTCCAAACAGAAAATTATAGTCTAAAGCAATATTCATGTATATTCATGTAACGCAGACTGTTTCAACATATCAACACAAACTAAGGTTCAACAATGGGTTTATTGCTTTATTGCTACTCATGAGGGCAATTTTCGCACTTTCCCGCGGTGTTTATTGCTATATTTCTTTCCTTTTTTTTCCACATGACTGTGCAATGTCTCAATCCATTAGGCACACTGCTACCCCTTAGCGAGCTTTCAACCAACGACTCCCAGACCATGAAAGACCTTAGGGCACTAGGTGTGGAGACAATCCCCTCTAGCATACTTACTCAAGTAGCCAGGGCCCCGAATTAAGACTAGCCACGTTATTGCTATTTGATTTATTTATATATATATATATATATATATAACATTCCCTTGTTTTCCCAAAATTTGCATGTCAATGGCTCATTAAGTCTACAACACTTTCCACATGTTTCTCTTTTTAAAACTACATGTTCTATCAAGCAATGCAACACACACTTCTTAAACCTACAAGTCATTATGAACACGTTTGTGCATACCGAAAGCATTTAAACAGCAACATGAATCTCATCGTGTAAAACATTATATCTCAGCTCATGTTATCCCAAACATTCTCAAATCCTTCACAATTCACTATCGTCATTGGCTAGGCAAAAATTTCTATTAAGCAAGAATTTGTGTGAGACATGCAACTAAAACATACTATCACAATCCATAATGAATAAAAATTAAAAAAATTTCTTCAAAGATTTAACTAAACACATAAACATGCAACAGTTAAATAAAACTAAACTACTATGCTATGCTCCCCAATACCCCCAAACTTAAAATATTCAATGTCCCCATTGAATGAAGGTAAAGGGTACAGAAAAACTCCCCTAATGATCGGCTTGACCACCCTCCTCGGGTGGTGAATCTGGTGGTGGATATGGCACTGCAGTGTCAAACTATGGCCACTCTAGCATTGTTCCTTTCTGCGCTAATTCTTCGGCCAAGGCCCTTGTGAGTCCCATAGCAAACGTCCCAAAATTGTCATACATGGCGTCGACTTTGCGCTCCAACCTTCAGAACTGTCGATCGCTAGGAACAGGATGTGCTCGGGTGGATAGGCCTGCCTCATCGGGCTGAGGGAGCTGCTGAGATGGCTCTGGGAATGTGGGTCAGAGAATGAATCCTCATCTGCGCGGGTGTGGTTCACCACCTGCCCAGTCCTCAAATTTAGTAATGGTGGCGTGGATGATGTCCTGACTTGGATATTGCATTTGTTTGTTGCCCCAATTGCACCCCTGATGCGCACATAACATTGTTACCACTGAGGCATGTGGGATGCTTCCAGTGGTAGTTCCCTTCAGATACTTCACAATGTTTTGATGAATCAAATACCCCACATCAATGTACTCACCAGTAATTATGCCCCCACAATATTATAGCCCTTTTCGTCGTGATCTCGTGCTGATGCGATGAAGGTAATAACTTGGCACAGATGAACAGATTCCACGCCTTGGTGTATTGATTCAGTGCGGCTGCTGGAAATATTCAAGGTTGGGTCGTGCCAACTTTGTAAGTCCACTTCGTGCCTGACACGCACAACTCAGCGATAACAAGCTCCAAGTTCGTTTCCAAATGTGCCCCTGCGATCCAATTGGCCGCCCCTGTTGGTGGTCTTACGGTGATTCTCAGTACGTTTTGGATGGCGGAGGGTCTGTAGTCTCGACACCACGAACCATCGAGGTATCGTTTATGGTGACTTTGGCATTGGCATAGAACTCTCGGACTATGCTCATCGGAATGGGCGTGGGAGATGCAGTCAGTCCACCCCAGCCTCATTTCTGAATCATGGCGGAGAGCTGTCCATCTTGGCCTTCGGGTCTGAATCCTCTTTCCTTGATAAATGTCTTAGCTACAATACGGTAGTACTCTTGCTGGGCTTCTAGACACAAGAATTTGGTGTGGTCGATAATGTCCTCCTCGTGGCTGCCGGAGAAGGATGAGGAAGATGAAGATGGTCGTGCTCTCTTCGGACCCATTTTCAGATAGTTTATTGAAAGTACGGATGAACTTACTGAGAGAGAATGAGAATTTGAGAATTGATAGCCTTCACGCTTGTGTGTGCTGACCCAATTGGGAACCCTAGCTTTATAGAGAGGATGAGAGGTAGTTGAGCTTTGAACGTGGAGAGAGTCGTGGAGATTTGATGGAGAGATATACGGCTTCAATCTTTAACTGATAGAGAGATAGAGACATGATTTATGGAGAGGGAAAGAGTTTCGCGTCTGTTATTATCGCAATTTAGAGTCCAAATGGTCCAAAACCCTTTTTTTTAAAATGTTCAGATCTGACTTGATTCGGTGCCGCGCGCGGCCGCGCGATTGTTGACTGAGCTAGGCGCGCGGGCCCGCGACTTGCAGAATGCATAATTGTTCTAAGTGGCTTGACGCTACGCAAGACGAAGTTTGTGCTACATATAGGCCTCATGCGCACTTACGACCTTTATGTCTCTGCAATGGTCAAGTTCAATTTTTCTCTGTCTCTTAGTAAAGCTTTCCAGTGATTGTTCCTGTATAGACATTAATGCTCATTGTTAAAACATGAACTAGCGACCGTATAATGCTAATCATCTTGCAAATATTTGCAAAGCAATTCTTGCTACATACTTAAGCATGAAAGTCCAATATCCTAGTAAAAATTGAATTGGCTATAGCTAACTAAAATAATCCAAAGTAAACAACTAAAAAGTTAATGGAGGTAGAAATGATGGGTTGCCTCCCATCCAGTGCTAAGTTATAGTTAATTAGCTTGACTGTCTCTGAGTCTCATGTCACATCAAGAATTGAGGTGCCTTCCTTACTATCCATCGCACCCCAAAATTCAATGACTTCAGTTTTCATCAACGGTTCTACCTTCGACTCTGAACTTTTTCCCGTTACATAGTTCAACGGTCCATAATTTTTCGGTGTCTGTACTTCATTCTTTGGACCCCAATCCACCAAGTCAACCAAGAAGCATTCTTCTTCATTCGATGGGAACTTTATCGCCTTAAAGACATTAAATGTGACCTCTTGATCATGTACACGCATCGTTAGTTCCCCTTTTTGCACATCGATTGAAGTCCTGCCTGTGGCTAAGAATGGTCTCCCTAGTATGATTGGTATACTTTTGTCCTCTTCATAGTCTAGAATGATGAAGTCAGCCGAAAAAATGAACTTGTCCACCTTTACCAACACGTCTTCAACAATTCCTCGTGGATATGTGATGGATCTGTCAGCTAGCTGTAGTGATATGTTCGTCGGTCTTGGAGACGGAAATCCCAACTGATTGAACACTGACAAGGGCATCAAGTTTATACTTTCCCCCAGATCACATAAACACTTTCTAAAGTTCATCTTCCCAATGGTGCACGAAATTGTGAAGCTGCCCGGATCTTTCAGCTTTGGAGGTAATTTCTGTTGGAGCACTGCACTGCATTCCTCTGTCAAGGCTACCATTTCAAACTCGTCTAATCTCCTCTTCCTTGACAATATACCTTTCATGAACTTTGCGTGTCTTGGCATTTGTTCCAATGCCTCAGCGAATGGTATGTTGATCTGCTGCTTTTTGAACACCTCCAGAAACTTATTGAACTGTTTGTCTTCCTTCTGCTTAACTAACCTCTACGGATATGGTACTTGAGGGTGCATTGGTTTATCTTGGACTCTTGACCTTCTCTTACGAACTCGCTTTGTTCTTTCTTCCCTTTGAACCTTAGATTTTTTAACTTTTCTTCATCACCATCCAATCGCCTCGCGCTCATGGCATGCGATGTCCCCTTGTAACTCATGCGCAAGAGCGCGACTTGCAGTGTCTGTCAAGTCTTTCCCAGATCTCAATGTGATTGCTTGACACTGCTCCTTCCCATCTCTTCTAGGATTTGTCTCTGTGTTACTTGGCAATGCACCCTGGGGCCTATTATTAAGCATGCTCGCCATCTGCCCCATCTACGTCTCCAGATTCTTGATAGCCACTACTTGGCTTTTGATCACAACTTCAGTGTTTGCCATGTATTTCAACATCATCTCCTCCATCTCTGATTTCTTCTCTGGCTGTGGTGCAGCTGGAGCGTGGTGTTGTTGTTGTTGAGAAAATCTCGATGGAAATGGTGGTTTTTGTGCAAACTGTGGCTGAGATGACTGTGGTTGAAACTATTGGTTCGGCTGAAACTGATGTTGTTGTTGTCCTAGGTTATTTGACCAACTAAAGTTTGGATGATTGCGGTTGTTGGGGTGGTATGTTTTCTGGAATTAACCTTGGTCTTTTCTGTAATTGCTCACATACTGTACTGACTCTGAGCTGATGGCACATTGATCCGTGGAGTGTGACCCCGCACAAATCTCACAAACGAAGGCAACTATTTTCACTTTGCTTTCTGCCAAAGTATCTATCTTCTTAGCCATAGCCGCCATCTGTGCCGACAACTGAGTAATGGCATCAACCTCCAACACACCTGCAACCTTGGGCTTTGGCATCCGAAATTGTAGGATTACGAAAATCATTCATGACCATAGTCTCGACACGCGATATAGGCCTTATCATAGCTCTTTTGCCCACAATGCCCCTCTCATGGGTCGTGATCCACAATCGGTCTCATCGCCATCCTAACCCATTGTAAAAGGAATTTATCACCATCGGGCCTGGCATACCGTGATGCGGACATTTTATGAGCATCTCTTTGTAATTCTCCCATGCCTCATATAAGGACTCGCTTTCATCGTTGCTCGAATCGAGAGATAGCCATCCTCATCTTTGCGACCTTAGCCATTGGAAAAACTTGGCTAAGAATTTCGTGCTAAGTCCTCCCATGTGGTTATTATTACGACGGCAAAAAGAGTGCAACCAACTTCTAGCCTTATCTCTCAATGAAAATGGAAATAGCCGTAGTCTGATGGCATCCTCCGTCACACCATAATCTGAATGTATCACAAATCTCTATGAAACTCAATAAGTGTTCATTTGGATCATCCGTAGCAGCACCCCCAAACTGAACTGAGTTCTGCACCATTTGAATAGTGCCTGGTTTAATCTCAAAAGTGTTTCTTGCTATCGTAGGCCCGACTATACTTGATCAGCTTTGTTTATGTTTGGCATGGAATATTCCCTTAGAGCCCGATGCTCTTCTCTTTGCTCAATCCTTGGTTCTTCCGCCATACTAACTGTAGTACTCTCTAACTGCACTTGCAAATTTCTTCGCACACTTGCTTTCCAACCTCTTCCATTTATGTTGTCCTGTGCTGGTGTTAGTTCTGAGTTGGATGATCGCGTGTGCATAAAAATTCACAAGTACCTGAAATGAAAAACAAAACAAAAATAGAAATGAGAAATGATCAGAATCGTCTAAGTTATACAATTTAGCTTTAAATTGATGATAATTATCTAAATTAACGCCTTTCCCTGGCAACGGCGCAAAAAACTTGTTGCCTCTTTTATAGTTCTAATAAAGAGCTCTAACTCATGCAAGCATACGGGTCAACAAGTGTCTACAGAGTAAGTAGAGTATCGATCCCACAGAGAAAGTTGTTAAATTCAAACTATCATGCATCAATTAACTCACCAAATTTATATGCCTAGACTAATGACTAAAAGTGTTGAAGTAAACTAATTGTGAATAACAACTGAAAATAAGAATACAAATGGAATAAATATAATCTGGAAATAATGGGACCTTAACTTCATTTAATATTTCATCTAATCGCCACTATTATGCAAGAAGTGTTCATATATCACAGGAAAATAGCCAAGAGCACGAATTGAGTTATAACCATTTTTTAATGCACTATAACCTACTTACACAACATCTACAGATGTTAGACTATGTAATCACCAATACAACCAAAATCACTATATGTCTATGTGAAATTGCAATTATATTGATTTTAAGCTCAAGCCCTTATTCTAGCTCATACGGTGAAACAGTATATGTCTATCTAGTTCACAAAATACGCAAGCCATATACAACAGCCCCATATTCGGATGCTATCATGATTACAATCCATACCTATATGTTCATTGTCAAATCCATACAAGTACTGAGACGAATGGTGATCAAGCATTCATACATGTAAAACAACCATGACAGATATTCCATATAATATGCAAAACAATCCTAGCATTTAAATGTGCAACCAAACTACATATTAAAATTCGTTAGAATCCCATAATGGAATTTAGTTCATGCATTTGAACCAAAAAGCCATTATGGGATCAACGCTAAACATGATCAATAAGCAAACAATTGAAATAAGAAAGATAGAACAATCAAACCCAATCGCTGAATAGAAATCAATGATCAACGTTTAAATCCTCATAGAAATCCAGTAAATAAGAATAGAAATCCACAATGATAGATAATCCCAAGAAGAATTTGAAAAATAGACGTTAAGGCTTCGTTCTACGTTGGAATCTCTTCCAAGGTGTAAACCCTAGTTACTATGATGAAAATATGCTTAAAGTTATCAAGTTGTTAAATCGACACCACCCGTCGAATCGTTTAAAACCAATTACAATTCATTTAATTAAAATTAAAATTAAAACAAAATTACAAAGATCAAAGACATGCACGGCAGCGGCTACGCCTCTCACTTTATGTCTCGCAGCAGCGCGAGACTTACGTAATGTCCGCCTGTCTCAGTTAAAACTCTCATGGGCGCTGCGTGCCTCTCCGCCGCGCCGCAACTTGCGATGGAGGTCATCATCATCTGGTTGAGTACTACGCATGTGCCAAGCGCCCCTAATTGTTATATGGCCATGACCGCACTTGTTGCTGTAAGTTACGGTTACGGTTTTTTTTTTTGCTTCTATCATGCTGCTGCTGCTATTTGTTCTTTTCATGCTTGATCTCTTGCTCCATTGTACCTCCATGCCTTGCACATCCTCATTTTTGCCTCGCCTTCACGCATCTATTCGCCACGTGCCTTCTAATACCACTAAAATTAAGCCGATTCCTGCACTTATTCACCAAAAGGAGTTTTAAGTAAATGCAATGCAAAATAACATGAAATGCAACTAAAACACAATAAAATGTACTTGAGATGGGCACAATTCGTATGAATTGGTATTCAATAAGTAGGTAAAAATACCACTTATCAAATACATCACAGCCCGACAAGCGACCAACAACCCCCTTCTTCTCTGTCCTTTTATTGAACTGTGTAGGCATCTTTCTACAACTATGCTCAACATGCAAGAATCTTCGAGCAGTTCCAAAGAAACTAGTTTTTTTCTCATGACGTAGTTGTGTGCCTTGCACATCCCCCATACAGACTGGGCATGACAACTTACCATGAGTAGACCAACCACTAATCATCCCAAGTGCCAGAATGTCAGTGATAGTCCACAACAAGGCAGTCTTCATCACAAAA
Organism: Panax ginseng; assembly: GCA_020205605.1. Classification (NCBI taxonomy): domain Eukaryota; kingdom Viridiplantae; phylum Streptophyta; class Magnoliopsida; order Apiales; family Araliaceae; genus Panax; species Panax ginseng. Next base: position 99,393,766 of record CM035137.1, read on the forward strand.
TTTTTTGCCCAACATATTTATCAAAAGTCTGAACACCTATTTCCCACAACATCTTAAGTTCATCGACTAACGGTCTAAGGTACACATTGATGTCTTTTGTAGGACTCTTATCCCCTTGTATGAGTAAATTCAAGAAAAGATATGGATCCCTCATTCACATTGACGGTGGAAGATTGTAAACTACCATAATCACTGGCTAAACAGAGTATGACTAACTAAATTTATTAAATGGACAAAATCCATCTATAGCTATGCCAAACCTGACATTTCTAAATTCGTCGGCAAATTATGGAAAATTGGCATCAAAATTCTTTCATTAATCTCCATCTGCTGGGTGATTCAGCTGACCAGGCATGACATCCTTCGTTCTATGCCAACTCATATGCTTAGCAGTGTGCAAAGACATGAACAACCATTGCAATCTCGGCTCAAGAGGAAAGTATCTTAATATCTTCTTTGGAACATGTTTCTCCTTCCCCCCACATTTTGTGATCTTGTACTGAGGCAAATTGCATATATCACTGCACCTTATCTTTGGCCTCCCCATAGTATAACATACAATCCTGCTCACAAGCTTCGATCTTCTCATACCCGAGATTCAACCGCTTAATCGTCTTCTTTACTTCATAGTAATTTACGGGAAGAGTATTATTCCTAGGTAAGAACTCGCTGATAATAGAAAGCAAATCATTGAATCCTCTCTCATTACAATCATGCTCATTCTTGAAGTGTAAAAGCTTCGTCACTACAGAAAGCCTAGTGTGCTTGTCATTTCTAGGATACAATGGGACCCCCGATTCAGATATAGTCTTATAGAAGGCATATGCAAAATCATTTAGCTTATGATGAGCACTGCTTGAAGCATGCTTGTTTTCAGCCCAATCAATATTGGTAGGGCCATACGCATCTACCAACATCTGCACGACATCATAGTTATCTAATTGCAAATCCCCATGAATTGGTTGGTCTACAGTACTGTCTGTCAGTTCTCTAAACTCAGCTGATTCCCTGTGATGAATCCATACTGAATACCCATCCACAAACCCACGTGAATATAAGTCAAATTTAACTTTGTCGACAGTCTTCCAGATCATGTTTTTACACTTCAGACACGGGCATCTCAACTTTCTATTTGGTTCATCAGCATATTCTATTACTTTGTTCATAAAATTGGACACCCCATCAAAGTACGCATCAACTAATCCCCTCCCATCAATCTGTATCCTACGGTGCATCCAACTCCGGCCGGCTGACATCTTTAATTGAAGAAAATACCCAAATAGAACAAGAATAATCATGAATGTGGTCCATGCATGAATTTATTTTACCTAGTATATATCTCCACTCTACACCGGTTAGGCTTCTATGCCGTTTCTGGATGCGTTTCATCACTAGTTGTTGGGTCTCCAATTTTTAGTTTTATTTTGATGATAACAATAATTAGTAAATAAATTAATTAAAAGGGTAGAATCCTCTCCATAGGATTTATATTATAATTGTTTTATTTATCTTATTTACTTTGACCAAAAATATTTTCTAAATCTTATTTAATTAATTATCTTGATCATGATGTTTAAAATGTTAAATCAATTGGGTCATGCATTGTGGGACAAAAGTCATATGTTGATTATCAAATGCTTGTTTGACCGAATTTGAAAAGAAGATGGAAATGTTGATTAAATCATTTTTAATTGTGGGCATCTTCTATTTAGTTTCGAATTAATTTTATTATTTAAATATCTCAAAAATTATTTTATTTCAAAATTATTTTATTGTTTTTATATATATATTATATAAATTCTATATAATTATATATATATATATATGTTAACAATATACTTATTATATTATTTTATATATATATGTATATATTTATAAATATATATATATATTTAAAATATTATATATATAAAACCGTATATATATAAATTATATATTATAATATATATACATATATATATATATATATATATACATATACTAAGTATGCTTTTGTTTTTAACCAAATGGAACATTTTTTTTAAAAACAGGATATATATTATGTAATAAATATTCCTATATATACTTTGAGACCCCAGATTTTATGAATAAAGATTTAAATTTCTCGAAATATTTTTTTGAATATTATGGAATGAATTTGATATAATGTTATAGTTGTAAGTAATATTTATAAATTTTGCAAAGTATACAAGTTATTATATAATATTCGATTGGTCGGGGAATATTCATTTTAACAAGAAATACTCGTACGACGGCACAATCATTGGTGGACCCCACAACAGAATTATTATCGGATTGAGAAAACGACAAAAATATTTTATAAAAATAACGGCGGAAGTTTTACCATTAACTGTTGAAACACCCGGTGTTAAAAGTACAAGAATACGCGTGGTCAAAGCATAGTAAAAGCACACGATATTGATTATTGATGCTTACGTGAGAAGTCACTCGTTTTGTTCAATTATTGCTATGATAATTATTGCATAATATCTCACGTTATTTGATTCAATTATTGTCGATATTTTATATATTATTAAATCAATAATTGAGATGACAGAGTTATTAATATTATTATTTGCACTATTAACGATGTCTAGAAGTTCCATCAATGAGAGGTTTGGTCACCTAATTGCGGCGCTTGATAGGAAGAAATCCTTATTGGAAAGCCCCTCTTTCACGGAACGACTAGTCGATTAATATTGTGAACTATAATAATGATGATAAATGTTGTTAAATATATTGAGGTGTCTTTTTATGAAGTCACTAAGTTTATATATATATACATATAATATAATTTTTTTTTATTAGTATTATTAATGTAATAAAAAGAAAAGCTTTTTATATAAAACATAATACTTTTATAAAGTTATTTGTTTTATTAGACTATAAATAGAATATATTATATTTTATTATGCAGAATATTTTGCATAGTAAAATCTTTTTATATAAAATGTAATACTTTTATAAAGTTATTTGTTTTATTAGACAATAATTAGAATATATTATATTTTATTATGCATAGTATTTGCATAGTGCCTACATAGTGTTTCAGATAGTAAAATCTTTTTATATAAAACATAATACTTTTATAAAGTTATTTGTTTTATTAGTATAATAATTAGAATATATTATATTTTATTATGCATAGTATTTGCATATAGTCTCTGCATAGTGTTTGCATAGTAAAATCTTTTTATATAAAAATGTAATACTTTTATAAAGTTATTTGTTTTATTAGACTATAAATAGAATATATTATATTTTATTTAAAAGATTTTGTTTTATTAGAATATTTTATTAATATTGCATAGTAAATCAATATGGACCGTCCGTTTAAAAGTAAATTAATCTAGATCGTTCATGAATTAGTTACTATTCAGTCCATTCTCTTATAAATAGAAGCTCATTCCTTCATTATTTCTTACGAATTCACTGAAACTCTAGAGAGAGAAACTATAGATAGAAAGAAGAAAAGTATTCTGCTACTTTACTACTCCTATATCCAGTTTCTTCTAAGGTAAGGGGTATTATTTCTTTCGTATTCATGAAGAGAACTTCTGTTATTCCATTCTTTATTATTCTGTTGGAATAACCTGTATACGCGGTCTACCCTATACTTGGTGAAATTCTTCTATTATTCCATTCCTTATCATTATATTAAAATAACATGTCTATGCGAAGTACCGCATACATGGTGAAATTCTTCTGTTATTCCATTCTTTATTATTCTGTTGGAACATCCTGTCTGTGCGTTTACGCATGACCTGGTTCCGTTATTTATTATTTTGTTGGAACAACTCGCGTCGGTGTAATTTACTTTGACCGGTTCCGTTATTTATTATTCATTGGAATATCCTATTTGTGCGCTTATGCATGACCGGTTCCGTTATTTATTATTTCATTGGAATAACCGTCATGCGCTATGATGCGTCGATGCTCGATAATTTCTTTTGTTATTCCATTCTTTATTATACTTAGTTGGTTAAAGTTTTGACTTCTATACTCCATGAAATTAGTGGAATATCCTTGATATTTGCGCTTCATCCAGTATCTTTTCATGAAAATATTCTTCTGAGCATTCTTAAACTTTACTCTATAAAGCAGTATCATGTTGACAATTTGGACATTATTGAATTCTGGATAAATTAATTCTTGAACATGTTTTATTGAATTCTTATATCATTGTCATCATCCTCATGCTTATATTATGTTGGAAGTCATTTGTGGCCTGTTGTGCATAGATGGACTTGGTATGATTATGACCAGGAATTATTCGGTATAATCATGACCGTAATGTTATAAATGATGTGGTAAAAGTCCTCATTGGCCCGTAATGCATTGATGGACAGTTGTTGGCATTGTGACAACCCGAATTTTTATAAGTTATTAAAATAGGAATTTAATAATTAAAATTCTTATTATGAGATGTTTTGAGTTTGAGTATGTATATATACATGCTATATATATATATATATATATATATATATATATATATATATATATATATATATTCATGTATTGGGAAAGTGAGGTTTAATAGTTAAGTTAACTATTGAAGAAATTAATTGAATTTGGTAATTATTTTAAATATTTATTAAATTAAATAAATATTTTAAATAATTTATTTATTGAGGAAAATAAATAATTGATGAGTTGTGGTGAATTAATTTAGCAACTAAATTGATTGATGTTAATTAAATTGAGTATTGATAATTTTATCCGGTGGATTTAATTTAAGGGAATTGTTTAATTAAATGGAAATAAATAAATTAAACAAAGTGATATGTCTAATTTATTAATTAAATTAGATATATAATTATTTGTTAATTATAAGGTATAATGATAATAAGAATTTTATTATTATTGTAAGTTATTTAAATTAGCTAAATCTAAAGTTATTTAATTAACTAAATTAATGGTCTGACATGAAAACTATATAATATAATAATATAAAAATAAATTAGTATGAGAATTATGTGTTTAGCCAAACAAGGCCTTGTGGCCTTTGGCTTGATTCTAATTGAAGCCTTTTTGTTTTTTAACTAAAGTACGTGGGAGGTGAGGCCATATCAGTTTATGTTTTCACACGTCTTATTTTTCTAAGGCTTAAGAGCAGAGTATAGAGAGTGTTGGAGAAAGCAAGAGAAAAACATCATGAAAGAGAGAATTCTATGAGATTGTCTAGAGGTAAGAAAGGAATTTCTAAGCCTTCACATCATCTCTTGCTAGAAAACAATCAAAGGAATAAGGTATAACCCTAATTTTAACTTTATTTTTGGAATTTCTATTGATAATTAGGTTGGATTGATCTAAATACTTGTATATAGGGTTTATAATCTGTTAATCATCGTTAGTGCTATTTGATGATCAAATTCGTGAGAATTGGGTTGTAGTAAAAGATTTCAAATAACAGTGTTTTGTTTATGAAAATGGCTTAGTAAGTCCAAAATTTGATGTTCAATCCTTGCTAGAATCTATTAATTGGTTATATATTGTGTTAGTATATCAAGAAATGAAAACAACGGAAGTTAAACGAACCAATTTGGTTGAGAAACGAATTCGTAGTGAATGAATTCGCTAAATTTGTCAAACATGAACAATTAGTATGAACATGAGTTGTAAATCCATATTTGGGTTAGATAATGTTTATGTTAGTTGATGGGTAATTGGTATGTTGTAGCTTTATGAGTTACGAACTCATAGAATCGAAAATGGACTGATTTGGATGAGTATAACTCATGTTATGATCATTGGAAGGAGTTTTGGTCTGTGTAATCGCGGAGACCAAAGCACGAGGACTGTTTCATGCGACTTGGGGCGCAGGGCCACGCCTCAAGGCCATTTAAGCTAAATACTTGGGACATCGATGTCTGGTGCACTACTCGACTTCTTTGTAGTAAATTAAGCATAACTTTTTCATATGAACTCCGATTTCGGTGATTCAAGATGCTCCGGAACGAGGACGAATAGACCTACAACTTTTATTCTTTAAGTGTTTCAATTTGAGGTCGAGAACAGGGGTCAAAATGGTTATATATAGGACTATTATGTTTTAAGAGGCAATCGGGGGGGCGTCGGGCATGCACATATGCAAGTGTAGTGCTCTTGAAGATAAAAGATGTTGTTCTAAGTTATAGAACATGAATATTATGAAGTATAATGATGCTTAACATTAATAAATGATTTATTAGATAAGTTGTATACGCATACTAAGCACACACAAGAGAGACAAATTGGGGGTGTGACGAATAAACGTCGAAACGCCGTGATAAGTGATAATGAACGTAAAAAGTGTTTTAAATCAAATGAAATGAATATTATAAGATATTGTATAGTGTTAATATAAAACAAATAAGTAGTCCTAGCAAGACTTAAACATTTGAATGAACTTCAAATATGAAAGATATAAGTTGAAAGTTAACACAATCAAATTGAACATTGTGTATTTATGATAGGAAGGGTTATGACTTGTAGAGTAAAGTTTACATTACAACTACTATGCGTTGCTATGTGACTAATATTTGATGTGTATGATTATATAATTGTGTAGGGCATGTGAAGTGCAGATATCTGTAAGCTGTTAAACTGTTATTGGTAAACAGCGATCAAGGCAAGTCTTTCATTTCATATTTGCTATGTGAATTTGATTGTTTTAAATCTTTATTGCAAAGAGCATGATGTGTTATATATATGTTGAATGTATGAAATGTTAAAGTCAACTTATGACTACGTTGATTGAGTAAAGCATGTTGGTTGAGTAAGGAACTCAATCTTTATACTTGTTATATGAACTATAGCATGTATGTTATGTTAGTTCAATGTTTATGAGATATATGTTGAGCATGTTATTATGTGCTACGTGATGCATGAAAACTGTTAGATTTTGATGGGCTGTCGAGCTCAACCTTGCAAATAACCATTTTTGCAGGTTAGGGATTGAAGGTACATTATGTGCTACTTGAATGACGAGGATCAGAAATAATTCACGAAGATTAATATTTTCGCTAAAGTTGTTATTTCTTAATAGCATGATTAAGATTCATGAGATGCACTAAATATTTTATGATGTATAGTTTTATGTTGAGTTGTAAAGCTAATGTTAGAGTTATCTGATATGTAAAGGTTATCGGATTGAAATGTAAAGTTTTATATAATAACAATGATAAAGTGAATCATAAAAATAAGATTGATTCAAAGTCATGTAGATGATAAAGGTTTTGATTCAGGGAATTAAAGTAAGAAGACATAAAAGTTTAAATTATTCCGCATGTATCTGGCGACTCAAGATGGGTGATGTATACCTATTTTGGGGGCGTCACAGTTGGTATCAAAGCTTATAGGGATATGATGTTAGGTTTGTAATATTCATGAACGCAATCAAATTGCACAAAATAAGCGAAAATGTGTAAAAATCAGAGTTTAAAATTTTACAAACCATATACTCGGATCACCCTTTATGCACAATTATTAATTAAACAAAAAAGAAAGAACAAGAATCATACCCTTGAAGATCCGAGCTTCCTCAGGTACAAGTTCACCTCCAATCCTTTTCGCGTTCAACTTGAATCAACCGGGTTTGGTTCCTTCCTTTAATCAACGTTAGCCACCCAAGTGTTTGGCTTCTAGAGGTGATCCACCAAGAAATAATAAAGATTCAAGAAGATGGGTGTTTGGCAAAACCCTAGTTTTTCTATCTCTCATAGAAAAGGGTGTACTCTCCCAACTATTGGAATTATGTATTCTATAAATACGTCAACAACCCCTCACCCATAATAAGACTCCTCTTATTTATAGATGTAGGCAACCCTCCTTAACAATTAAGGAATTGGGCTTTATTTTAATTAATTAAACTCTTTTAATTAATTAGGCTCCTAATCTTATTAGGAATAATTAATTAGGCTCCTAATCTTATTATGAATAATTAATTAAACTCTTTTAATTAATTAGCCTCCTAATCTTATTAGGATATATGAGAGTACTTTTATTAATTAATTCCTAAACTCCTTTAGGAATTAAATAATAATAATAGTAATAATAATAATAAGACTCCTCTTATTAATTTATATTTAATATTTCTAAAATATTAAATAATAATATTAAGCTATTTAATTTATTCTATCACCATAGATTAAATTAAATATATTTAACTTATTATTACAATTATGTCATTAACTTCTTAAATAATTGTTCTTCCTTTTATGGTGTGACCCTTTAGGTTCTCCATATTAAACCGGTTGTGAATAAATCAATTAGAACAATTCTAATCTTATTTAAATAAATAAATTAAAAGATTAATTTATTTAAATAAATAATATTTATTCTACAATAGGGATAAGCCTCCCTAGCGATCAACGACTTTCCAGATAATATAGATTTTAACATTAATCATAAAAGAACCTTTGAGTAAATAGTTACCGTACAATTCAATCCTTCCACCATTCAATGTCCCAATTAAATATAAGATATGAAATTACTATCAAGCCTTATTTTATTTAATTATATGTATTTCGACTCTTAAATGCACAACTCCAAATAATGCAAATTAGAAACTCCTTTCTAATTTCATTCTGCCTTGGCCAAGGACTACTGGGTTGTCATTTATCGAATCACATAGGACATTTCTCTTCTTTTACTAGAAGTGGTAGATTCTTTATTGATCATACATTATCTCCATGTACAACTTATTATACCCAAGCATACCCTTTGATATACCCTAAGGGTCTTAAGGAATAAGTCAAAGTATAACTCATCATACACAAGATACTATGATGATCTCAAGTCCAAGGATCACTTGTACTACTATCACTACAGGAATTCCTATTGACAGGCAAGTAAAACTCCATTAGGTATTCCTTAGCAAGTCACATTCAGTGAACTTATTCTCTAATAAGCACCTACATACTTGCTTTAGTGTCTCCACACAAATGATCATGAGATCAGTCATCCTCATCCAATGAGCAAGCAACGTATGTACCAATCTATCCGGATTCACTAATCCCCAATTTAGTAATCCAATGATTGGGAACTATTTTAGATTTAAGCTTTCTAAGAATTTAGATCTCATTAGAATGATCATCATCATTATTCTAAAAGCATTGCTTAAAGCTATGGGTTTATCACATATTATAAAACAACATCATGTAGATAATTAAAAGCCTTTAATAAATTAATACTTTTTATTAATAAATGAATAAGATTGTTTACAAAGTATATGTTTTATCATCAAACATGATTGGCTTATGTGCATACTACTTTCAATCTCCCACTTGCACTAAAGCCAATCGTCATGGTATCTCATACTCTTCTTCTCTAAGTGATGATTATCCTGCTGTTGGATAAGCTTTAGTAAATGGATATGTAATATTGTTCTTGAGAGTCCACTATCTCTATAGTTATTTCCCATCTTTCAATGATTCCTATAATCAAATGAAAGTGCCACAACTCATGTTTAGATCCAAGATTAGACTTAGGAACTTTTCCTAGTTCTGTAATGAACTTTTCATCCAAACAATCAACTTGCAGCTTCATTTACAGCTATATACTTTGTCTTTATCACTAAACCAGCAACACTTTGCTGTTTGAAACCTTTTCAATTTCACTGCACCACCATTCAAGGTAATGCTTTACCTTAAAGTGGATTTTCTGTCGTCTTGGTCTGTTTAAAAAACTTGAGTCTGTTAAGCCCTCTAGTTTTAATTCAGACCCACCATGAATATAATCACATCCTTAGTTCCAGTTAAGTACTTTAAGATGTTTTTCACTGTCTCACAGTGAACTTCTCCAGAATATGACTGATCAACATCAGGTCTCGTACATTTCATTGCATAATGATAGTTACTCATGCGATCTCTCTTTTAGGAGTCTATGGGGACTATTAAGAGAGATACACTCCATGGCTCATCAACATGAGACATCTCTTGGAGTTTCCCATAATAAATGACTTTAGCATCAAATGAATATACGTTCCTTGGGTTAAGCTGAACATCCTTTTAAATCTATCTATATAGATTTGTATCCCCAATTATGATACTCTTCCCAAATCATTCATGGAGGAATGTTTAGATAACTTTTATCTTTACTGATTGTAGCATTGGTATGTCATTCCTTATCCGTAGTATATCAACATATAATACTAGGAATGTCACGACGCTCCCACTGACCCTTTGTACACACTAGGTTCATTCTTATTTTTGAAGAAATCAAACTCTTTTGATTATTTCATCAAAACGAATGTTCCATTTTTGAGAAGCTTGCTTCAATCCATTTCTCTGAGTGTCTACAACTCTTACCTCATCGTATGTAACTGGATCATCATCTTCTATGATGTGTACCTCATCATCATCATCTATGATGAATCCATACCTCCCAGGTATCCTCAGATTATTCCGATTTATGATTGATTTGTGGTACAATAGGTTCTATCTCTGAGTTCCTCTTATTTAACTTATAGTGTTTTGTGGTTCTTGAACTCTTCAAGATCTATTATCCTCCCACTAGTCCTTGAATGATAAACACCTTTATCTTAGAAGAAAGCGTGTTTCGCAACAAACACCTTTTTTCTAAGTAGGATTATAGAACATATACCCTAAACTTGCTTTAGGATGTCCCACAAATCTGTACTTGTCAAATTTTGTCCCAAGCTTATCCTTTTGAAACTTTTTCACATAAGTTGGACAACCCTTATCTTAACATACTTAAGATTAGGAATCCTCCCTGTCCATAACTTTTATAGAGTCTTGGGGCCGAATTTTGAGGTTACCTTTTCGTAGATATGCAGCCATTTCTAGGGCATGACCCCAGAGGAATACTAGAATGTCGATAAAATCATTATGGATCGCACCATGTCCAACAAGGTACAATTTTTCCTTTTAAATACATCAATCAATTATTGCGTAGGAGGCGTCCATTATGAGAAAACCATTTGAGATGATCTAGAAACTTATTGCACAAGTATATATTCCTTGATCTAATCAAATAATCTTAATACTTTGTCAATCTGTTTCACTTCTGAATTCTTTGAACCTTTCAAATAATTCACACTTGTATTTCAGCAAATACACACATTCAACTCTTTGAATGATAATCTCCTTTTCTTATACTAGTTTGTTCAATTTATAAAATTATTTTTTACGTAAGTCAAGTATACAAAATCCATTAAGTTATATTTCATTTCTATACAAAACATTATTATTGTGATACCCCCTAATCCAGGTACTTCATTCCCACAGGATCTGGTGTTCACGTAATTAAACATTCATATCTAACTACCTAAACTCAATAAAACTGGATAAATAAAACCTTTCCCATTAAAGGGTTACATAATATAATCTCCGTGTTATCTAACCTTTAAATACAATCATTCATATCTTGAAATTAAATAAAGCTTCATTAAAACCAAGTCTAAGATCATCATAATAAAATCTAACATCTCTATCAAAATAAAATTACAAGTCTTCATCACTTGCACACATTTTCCCTTTCCTTTGCTAGTGAAGGTTCATCTACCTTCTTCTCTTTAGCCGCAATGAGTTTATAATGATGCAAGAGTGAGCAAAACAATTGCTCCTTTGGATACAATATGAAATCAACAGGAGTATAGTAATAATAACTTCCAATAATAGGCTCATCAACAATGAATAGTACTCTATCATCTATAATCAGAAACTGACATTCAAAATGTGGAATAAATATAACTGAGGGTCATAAGACCATGAACTATGTCCACGATTGCGAGTAATCTTTCAACTCCAACTTTAACTTGATATAAGACTATAAGGACTCCTCGTACTTCAGGGGATCAACCCTTTGTACCATGTATTGTGCACAAACATTTAACGCTACGCGTAAGTTATCCCCTAATAATAATAGGGTTGTTCATCTCAGTATTTGGAGTACAAGTCCGCACCAAAGAGAGTTTGGTTTGGATAAGCTTTTAAGGGTAATTTGAAGTTCAACGATCATCAACTAGAGGACTAGTTGAATTAATAACATCATATTACAGAATAATCATAATTAATCAACATGGTAAACCAAAATCATGCTTTAGGAATAATCTAATAGCATATATTTTGAATAATTATAACATGCCTTGCTTGAACAATATTAAGTCAAGGTTAAATTAGAATTGGGTACTAAGCATGCATGCGGTTTGAATGATGAAATTGCTCAACATTAGTATAAATAGTTGTGCATGCTAAACAACAAGTTAAATACAAGAATAACTTGTCAACATTAAACCAAAGTTTAGAAAGCTTGCATCATTTATAATGTAGTCGAATTGAAACAATAAATAGTTCAATAAGATAAAGAATTAGAAAACTTGCATTATTATATTGGGAACAATAATTGATTCCAATTACAAAAGTAGAGTTAGAGAACTTGCATTACTATATTAGGAAAAATAATTGATTCCAATTACAAAAGTAGAGTTAGAGAACTTGCCTTGCTCGTAGGCTAAACCAAATCAATATGAAACACAATATCCTATAAACATATGTCATCATGACATAATTAGTCATTACCATCTTACAAACATAACTAAGTACGTTCATCATTTAAAAATTAGATTTTTAATCACATAATCGAGTTATAACACAAGTTAATTGTTAATAACATACTTATTCATAGTATAGATATACTAAAATCAACATTTAGCATCCTACTATCATCACATAACTTTTCTTAAAATTTCGTGTACAAAAAGTACACCTTGCATCAGGACCATTCTCGCTAACTTGTGCCATGGCTACGATTTGAATGTGGTCGTGACTGCGGCATGGGCATATTACATGGCATGACAGCATAGGCTATGGCGGCACCACAATGGTATTGTAAGTCCGGCATGCATGGTCAGATTCTTGAACCTCGGTGCAAATTTCTAACAACAAAGATGAAAAAAATCAATTTTGGCCTACAAGCTCGTTTCTAACAGACTAATTAGCACATAAATCATATAGAGACTTCATGTAAACATATTTCAAAAACTCTAAACATGATTCTACCCATACAACAACATAAACAACAAAATTAACACACCCAAATTCACTGTTTTTGGCTAAAACTCACTTTTTGATATTTTTGATGAAAATAAACATTGTAATTTTGTTTCTCAACCAAAACCACTAATTCAAAGCATTTTTATCAACAATTATACATGCTCTATCAAATTAAATGGTCAATTTATCAACTAAACAACTAATTAACCCTCAATTTCTATTTTAACTAAAAAATATATAATCACCAAAAACTCTCTGTAAAAACATTTTCTTCACAAACATATACATAACAACAATTCTTTGATTATAACCCATGAAAATAGTTTTAACATCGCTATTATGACATATAAAGCCACATAACAACAAAAATTCATGCTTACACAAAGATTCTACAGAGAATTTGGGAAGATAAAACTAAACTTTTAAGAACTAAAAGGAATAGGAGAATACCTTGATAGAAGATGATATGGCTAATCTTTTCTACTCTCAAGCCTCCTTCTAGATCTCTAGCCTCTCTTTTCTCTTCTTTCTTCTTCTTTTCTTCCTCTTCTCCGAAGTTTTCTTTCTTCTCTAACCTCTCTCCTCTAACATACGCGTCTTAACCAAATAACGATATAGATATTATATATATATATATATATATATATATATATAATTATATAATATAATTATAAACATAAATCGATATCGTTATGTGAATTTTAAAATCAAAAGCCATAAGGCTTGTTTGGTTAACCACCAACAAAATAACCCATTAATCCTAACACCTTGTTTGGTAAAACTCAAATAAATTAAAGACTTAATAGGCCTTAGGCCTTGTTTGGCAAAACTGAATTAAAACTCCTTTAAGTTATTTTAATAACTACTTTATAAAATGTTATTTGTCGCACATTAATTTAATTAAATTAATCATAATAACAATTTATTAAATTACTTCATCACATAAATCAATACCACCAAAATTATAATTTTCTATACAATTATAACTTTATTTAATCAACTAACACATCCTTTTAAATTTACAAATTCCAATAAAAAGAATATTAATTCAATTAATCAAAATTCTCCAACTTAATAATTAAATTAAATTAGTAAAATAATTAATTTTCCTTAATTATTTATTTAGCAAATAGTTAACCACATCAATTCAAATTTGAACAATTATTTATTCAACAATAAACACATCCATTAAATATTTAAATAATTCAATAAATATTTAATATAACAATTAAAATTCTAGAATGTTACAATTATTATAAATAGAACAACAATAGTTCTTAATCATAATACCAAAAATTTTATTGTCCAACAATAAAATGGAAATAATGTTTCTAACAAGAACTGGAATACAATAACAACTTATTGACTTAATAGATTTGCCCATAGGCATTGCTAAACTATAAGTTTTTATGGCTAATGTAGCAACCTTTGCTTCATTTCCCACACATAGGATTATTTATCTTTGTTCAGCTTTCTACTTATGCTTGGTCCCTTCATAAATCTATATTTATGATAACCAAAGTTGGTATCCAGTACCCAAGTAGAACCTTGACTTAAAAAAAAATTATTTTAAATCATGAACAAATTTGTATTTGTAACCGAAACTTCACTAAGCGTCTTTGGTTAGCCTCTACAAGATGCTTCTCGCAGTTTCTTTCCAGTGTCCAGGCTTATTGCAGTGGAAGCAAACTCATTTGCTATCCGTATAAGTTTTGTTCTTATTATCCTTTGTTTTTGCCTTTCTATTTACCTTCTTTAAATCGTTCTTCTTTTCAGAAGATCCCTTGGCCCCTACCAGTAAGACATGGTCTTTCTTGGTTGGAAAGTGACTCTCAATATTTTTCAACATGTTAAGCAAATCAGCGAGACTGATATCTAGCTTGTTCATATGAAAAATTCACAACAATTGTGAAAGGAGTCTGGGAGTGAGTGCAAGATCAAATCTTGGCTCAACTCTCCATCCATGACAAAACCCGTTGTCCTAATTGATCAATCAAATTGATAATGTTAAGGATTTTTATTTGTACTGTAGTGTTATCGGTCATTCTAGATCGGAAGAGCTCCTTAGATATCTGATATCTATTAGTCCTACTTTCCTCACCATCAACTACTTGATGTGCTGCGGGGAATATAGTAGAAGCGATCCATAGTTTCATCTTTGTGGCAAGCTCGTTACTCGTGGATCCGAGCATGATGCATTGAGCCAACTGTGCATCATCTTGTCACTTTCTAAAAGTAGCAATTTCTTCCTCAGAGGCATTGTCTGCAACCATTGCAGGGATAGGCGTATTAAGGACATAAGATAGCTTTTCAGCCGTGAAAACTTTTCTTAATTTCCTTAACCAATCCGTTTAATTCGGTCCGGTTAATTTAGCATCTAATATGCTACGCAGTGATAGTAAATTAGACATTATAAAATTCTATAAATAAATTTGTAATTAACAACATTTTAGCATACATTCTTTTATTAATTACCAAAATAAATTAGGTCTTATTTTAAATTGGTATCTCCCACTATTTTCTTCAAACTATATTACCCTCACTTATATAGTTCGGCAAAATCTAATTAAAGACTTGCTAGTGAGAATAAGGATCCCATTTCAAATGTATATAACCTTGTGGTGACACAACAAACTATATATAAATAAATAGGTAGACAACTCTTGTTAATTACATCAACTATGCAACTCCTTGTATTTTGTCTCTTTAGATTATTTTGATCAAGTGGTGGCACATCCGAATCAAAATTATTCAAGTTAAGTCCAACCTAGCACTCTATATATTCAAAAAAGAAAAATATTGTCCTTGTGGTGACACAACAAAACAATATTGTTCAATTTTCTTTATAAGCATCAAATGTGATAAATTAACATCTTAAATACTTAATACTTGCCTTGTGGTGACACAACAAACTCATATTAAATATTTAATACTCTATTAATTTTATCATACTAGAAGGCGACGTTCGATATTCTAAATATCTTTGAACGCTTAGGACTTAATATAAAAAATTTGAGGGGTTTGTTATTAATTTGTCTCATCTTGTTTAGCGCGCCTGCACACATATATATAAAATACGCGTCATATTAATTAACATGCGAAGCATGTTTGCATAATATATAATATATATATTATAAGCATACACATATAGAATACTATATTCTACCTGGATTGATTATGGACTTTTATTCTAGTTTGGTTCACTAGAGCCACCAAGTTAACCAAAAGGTCAAACCCTAGGGGTGCAAGAATTAATATTTAAATATAACTATTACATTTAAACCTGAACTCCATTACAAACGGGTCTTCAAGCGCTCCTTGCTCTTTGATTTCCAATTCTTCAAAATTAATTCTAACTATTCCTATTACAAAACTATTTAAAATAAATAGAAACCTTGATCAGCAGTCAAGAGAAAGTACATAGGAGGGAGATAGAATTTACATTAAGAAAAATTAGAGAAGACGAGGTACGCAGACCCCATTTAATAAAACCCTTACATTCATGCATACAACTAAAATAAAATTCAATCACATTGGTCAATAGTCCATAATCAATCTCATTTATTATCATACACATCACCATATGCATCAATAAATAACATTCATCTCATGAATAATAAACATTCAATATATATATTGATATCATTTAATGGAAAAAATTTAGTTAGCATAAAATCTAATTTTGAATCAAAATAAACTCCTTTATTTTAATCCAAATATAAATCAAAATAAACTTCTTTTATTTTAATTTATCCAATTTTGAATAAAATAAACTATTTTATTTTAATCAAATCTTTAATCAAAATAAACTCCTTTATTTTAATTAATTATGGAATCCAATTCCATGTAAAAAAACTCCTTTATTAAAGTAAACACGGATTCTCTTTCCTATTCATAAATAAACTCCTTTATTTTGAATAAATTGTATTCCATATCTAAATAAACTTCTTTATTTAAGGAAATACAGATTCTCTTTCCTATTCACAAATAAACTCTTTTATTTTGAATAATATGAAATCTAATTTCATATCTAAATAAACTCCTTTATTTAAGGAAACATGGAATCCAATTTCAACTCCAATTAGTTATCATGAAATCCAATTTCAACTCTAATTAGTTAGCATGAAATTCAATTTTAAAATTAAAATAAACATTTTTATTTTAAAATTAAAATAAACTTTTTATTTTAAGATTAAAATAAATCTTTTTATTTTAATTATAAAATAATTAACAATATAATATATATACATATATATATATAGCAAGGATTAGTGCATACCCCTTATCTTACTCACCCATGCTCACTCACCTTTAGCGACGGACCCGGCGACGGTTTCGATCATACAACCATCATCTATACTTTTAGCGACGGACAATATATAGCGTAGCTAAAAAGTATAGGCAACGATTAATAAATAATCCATCCATCGTCGTCCCGTAAAAAAAAGGAGCACGGTGAGTAAGATATAAGGTATGCACTTGTTCCTAGATGTATGTATATATATATATATATATATATATATATATATATATCAAAAAAACGTGAGGGATGAAATCACTGTAACTTGCCGCACCGTGAATCCACGTGAATTCCCCTTAAGTAGAAACCGTGATTCATGAGTATTGCTTAATAGAGATTCATGCTTCAGGTTATACTAACTAATATATAATATATGGTAACCGCCACCAATTTGAATAATCTAAGCGTGTTATCACGATTCGCGAATTCCGCAGCATGCATGATTTCGTGTTTTTTTAAAAAAAAATAAATTCTATACAACAAAATTATGCCCAATTAAATTGTTCTAAACACATATCAATATACATATCAAATTAAAATAATTAATAATTCGCATAAAGGTTTGGCTCTGATACCACTGTTAGGTTTGTAATAATATTAATGAACGCAATCAAATTGCACAAAATAAGCGGAAACGTGTAAAAATCAAAGTTTAAAATTTTACAAACCATATACTCGGATCATCCTTAATGCACAATTATTAATTAAACGAAAAAGAAAGAACAAGAATCATACCCTTGAAGATCCGAGCTTCCTCAGGTACAAGTTCACCTCCAATCCTTTTCGCGTTCAACTTGAATCAACCGGGTTTGGTTCCTTCCTTTGATCAACGTTAGCCACCCAAGTGTTTGGCCTCTAGAGGTGATCCACCAAGAAAGAATAAAGATTCAAGAAGATGGGTATTTGGCAAAACCCTAATTTTTCTATCTCTCATAGAAAAGGGTGTACTCTCCCAACTATTGGAATTACGTATTCTATAAATACGTCAACAACCCCTCACCCATAATAAGACTCCTCTTATTTATAGATGTAGGCAACCTTCCTTAACAATTAAGGAATTGGGCTTTATTTTAATTAATTAAACTCTTTTAATTCATTAGGCTCCTAATCTTATTAGGAATAATTAATTAAACTCTTTTAATTAATTAGCCTCATAATCTTATTAGGATATATGAGAGTACTTTTATTAATTAATTCCTAAACTCCTTTAGGAATTAAATAATAATAATAGTAATAATAATAATAAGACTCCTCTTATTAATTTATATTTAATATTTCTAAAATATTAAATAATAAATATTAAGCTATTTAATTTATTCTATCACTATAGATTAAATTAAATATACTTAACTTATTATTACAATTATGCCATTAACTTCTTAAATAATTGTTCTTCCTTTTATGGTGTGACCCTTTAGGTTCTCCATATTAAACCGGTTGTGAATAAATTAATTAGAACAATTCTAATCTTATTTAAATAAATAAATTAAAAGATTAATTTATTTAAATAAATAATATTTATTCTACAATAGGGATAAGCCTCCTTAGCGATCAACGACTTTCCAGATAATATAGATTTCAACATTAACCATAAAAGAACCTTTGAGTAAATAGTTACCGTACAACTCAATCCTTCCACCATACAATGTCCCAATTAAATATAAGACATGAAATTCTTCATCAAGTCTTATTTTATTTAATTATATGTATTTCGACTCTTAAATGCACAACTCCAAATAATGCAAATTAGAAACTCCTTTCTAATTTCATTCTGCCTTGGCCAAGGACTACTGGGTTGTCATTTATCGAATCACATAGGATATTTCTCTTCTTTTACTAGAAGTGGTAGATTCTTTATTGATCATACATTATCTCCATGTACAACTTATTATACCCAAGCATACCCTTTGATATACCCTAAGGGTCTTAAGGAATAAGTCAAAGTATAACTCATCATACACAAGATACTATGATGATCTCAAGTCCAAGGATCACTTGTACTACTATCACTACAGGAATTCCTATCGATGACAAGTAAAACTCCATTAGGTATTCCTTAGCGAGCCACGTTCAGTGAACTTATTCTCTAATAAGCACCTACATACTTGCTTTAGTGTCTCCACACAAATGATCATGAGATTAGTCATCCTTATCCAATGAGCAAACAACGTATGTACCAATCTATCCGGATTCACTAATTCCCAATTTAGTAATTCAATGATTGGGAACTATTTTAGTTTTAAGCTTTCTAAGAATTTAGATCTCATTAGAATGATCATCGTCATTATTCTAAAAGCATTATTTAAAACTATGGGTTTATCACATATTATAAAACAACATCATGTAGATAATTAAAAGCCTTTAATAAATTAATACTTTTTATTAATAAATGAATAAGATTGTTTACAAAGTATATGCTTTATCATCAAACATGATTGGCTTATGTGCATACTACTTTCATATGATCCCTGGCTGAGATGTGAGACAAGAACTAGGAGGGGAGAGACGTGAAATTCCTTCGCTAGTATGACCTACCTAAGTTATTTGGTATTTAATTGGTCGGTCAGAGTGTAGGGATAATATGTGATATGTCAATTAACCCGTGTTTTGTGACAGTGTTTGAAAATGGCATCTTAAAATGTTGAGATAAGTAATGGAGCAAAACAATATGACCATCTTGCAGTACGAGGCTAAGTTTGCAGAGTTATCCCGGTTTGCATCCCATTTGGTAGATAATGAGGAGAGAATGACACGAATGTTTCTGCGAGGTTTGAAACCCGAAATACGTCAATACCTCATTTCTCACAAACTTTATTTATATTCAAATGTTGTGAATAAGGCTCAATTATTGGAGTGCGATAATGAGTCAGATAACCAAAAAACGACCACCAACACGATAATAATAATGCATCTGGTGGCAACGGCCATCGGAACAATGATAACCATCGTGGGGGAAATTATCATGCCAAGAATGGTAACCACTTCGGTGGTAATCATGGCCAAGATAATAGGAGTGGAAATTTCAGGAAGAGAAGGTCATTTAGCTCGATTTTGTCGTATAGTGAAGTCAAGTCCAGCTAGGACGGTGGCACCAAAGGCGGATACGGACAAAACAAAGTCGGTGGTTTCAGGAAGAGCGTTTTTCATGACTTCTCAAAAAGGGAGTAACGCGAACGAAGTTAGTACGGGTTAGTTAATTATAAATTTTTGCCAAGTCTATACCTTATTAGATACCGGTTCTACCCATTCTTTTATCTCTCTTGCTTGCGCTCAACATTTAAATTTAACTCCGGAGAAATTAGACTTTGACTTATAGGTTGAAACTCCGTTAAGAGAAACCTTCGTTACCTCCACTGTTTATAAATCTTGTTTGATTCAAATCAACACTTTCACGTTACCTGTCGATCTTATCTCTTTGAAAATACTTGCCCTTGATGTGATTTTAGGAATCGATTGGTTAACTACTCATCATGCTTTTTGTAAGGTTGTTAGCTTTTATATTCCTAACCAACCTGTTATGCGAATTCAAGCAACCAAACCACTAAAGTCAATCAATGTCATATCAAGTCATAAGTAAAGAGCGCTGAGCCTTTTGCTGGTGACTTCCAAGTCTTGGAGTACACCGAAGCCAGACTATCTATAAAGGACATCGTGAATAACGGTGGCAAGTTGATAAGTATCAATGTGACGTGCTATCCAAGTCTTGGATGAGAGTCACAGTTTTGAATGATATTTTTATTGTTAATAAATTTCCTGACGTATTCTCGAAGAACTTCTGGCCTACCCAGAATAGTGAAATCGAATTTTGTATTGAATTTTGAGACAAAACCCATTTCTTCAACCCTTAAATATTTCTTCAACCAAAATGAACGTATAATGCGCCAAAGACGTTAGCTCGAGCTGTTGAAGATTATGATCATACCATTCAATATCATTGTGGAAGAGAGAATGTGGTAGCTGACGCGTTGAGTAGAAGATCGTATGCATTTACGAGTGCGATGTTGTTAACACAAAAACCCATTTTGTATAACTTACAAATGATGAAGATAGAGTTAAAGACTCTAGGGACCCACGTGAAGATAACAAATATACGATTAGAATTGACTTTAATCGATAAAGTTAAAGCCGCTCAAGCTACATACTCAGAGCTGATGAATGTGAAGAAGAAGGTTCACGAGGGAATTATTCTAGAAGCAAGAATCGATGAAGAGAGGAAATCTCATTTCCTCAACCCTCGATTTAATTGGCCCATTTAAAATCGTCGATCGAGTAGGAACTGTGGCCTATAGACCCGTTTTACCGCCAAGTATGTCGCGTGTTCATAATGTTTTTAACGTATCGATGTTACGTAAATATGTGGATGACCCGAACCACATTATTTGTAAGACCCCAACTTATTATAAATAAAATTGAATTTTCCTTTATTCATTATTCTAAATTAATAAGGGTTAATTTGATATAATTCTTTGGTTATGGGTGAAATGTGCAAAGTTTACAAAATAAGCAAGTGGTTATAAAATATTCATTATTGTCGGGAATATTCGTTTTGGTCGTGGAATATTCTTTTTGTTCGGGAATCTTAAATGCATTGGTAGCTAGATCATTGGTGGGCCCCATAACGGAAAAAGCGGTTGGATGAAGGAAAGCGACAAAGATTGAGTTTTATAAATAACGGCGTAAATTATTTACAATTAACTTTGTTGGGTTACACGGTGGTTAAAATACTGATGTACGCGTGGTTGCACAAGAGTATGACACCGGTATTGCAGAAGATTATTGAATTATTGATCCTTAAGTAAGAAGGCACTACTCAATAATTGTTACGGTGAATTCTTTATTCAATATTATATTTTATTGATTCAATAATTGCTGCGTTGATATTTTGTATTCTTTGTTGTTTCAATAATTGTCATTACAGTATTTTCCATTATCAAATCAATAATTCATATTATTTGAATAATATTATCGAGATAACATTATTGGCAATGTCTAGAAAGTTATCTAAGGAGAGGTTTGGTCACCTAATTGCGGCGCAAGAAGGAGAAATCCTTATCGAAAGCCCCTCTTTCCGGAAAGCTACCGGTTGTCGATCTTGTGATTCTGTAATATTATTTTTAAATAAGTAATTATTGATTATTATGATAAAGAAAATATTTATTTTATGTGGATATAGATGGAGAAAATTTTAATGTGACAATTGTTGAAAATTAATATTTTATCTTTTTACGATAAAATAATTCATTTAAATATATTATTTTAATAATATATTAACGGAGATATTTTATGTGGGATATATGAGTATATGAGGAGGTAGAGTATTTTGTGGCATTAAATGTTTAACATATGTTTTGTGTGTCGGTGGACACAATTCTTGATAGAAAATTGATTATGCGGTAAAATCACCTGTTTATGGATTTGGCCAATTTTTTGGAATTTGGAAAAAGTTTCTTACGCAAAGTTGTAGAGAATGGAATTTCCCATGGAAAGTCGTGAGTTTGAATTTTTACGATAAACGAGCTATTTTCTACTTAATTATTGAAATTTCGGAAGATAAAATAATTTTTATTAAATAATGGGTGGGACCCACTCTTGTTTGAACATGTGGGTCTTGCTGGAAATTGGGTCAAAGTCATTTGGTGGCTGAAGTGTTCAAATGGCATGCGTAGAAATGTAATTTTAAATAATAATAATTTATTAATTTAGTCTCCTTCATGTTCTAACATTTTCCTATAAATAGAGGGCTAAGTTAGAATTGAAAATCACACCGAAACAAAGTTTTCTCTTTCTCTCTCTAAATTATCGAGCGTATTCTTGTGAGTATACTTTGAGTGTTGCTTATCACGGTCTTGGGTTTCATCAAGACTATACCGAAATTCAATCAATACGGTTATTTGAGGTAAAGGGTATTATTTTCTTCTTAAATGATATTTTTTCTTCAATATCATTATCAAGTATTGGTGAACTTTTTTATCAAATTTGGAACTTGTTGTGTATGGGGTTACTATTCACGATCTCAAGACTATTCACGATATCGACACTATTCACGAATACGGCCTTTATTCAATAGAAAAATAAAAAATTTTCTTTTTGTCCAAAATATCTATTCGGATACTAGCTTTGATTGTATCCATGTTTTGAGCATTCTTGAATTTTACACCAATATGATTATTTTCAAGTATTTTTGGACATGGGTAAAACAAAGTACGAATCCTTAATCCTTAATCCTTGTCATTTTGTTTCTTTGGATTCGTTTCTTTAAAAATGTTTTTCATCATCCTCGATCCTAAATGGTGATATAAATGAATATCTTGGCTTGTAGAGCAAAGATGAACGATTAATCGATGAATATCTTTGGCCTGTAGAGCAAAAGATGAGCAGTGTTGAGATGAACATGACCAATTGGTGATCTAAAATGAATATCTTTGGCACAGTAGTGCAAAGATGATTAAAGATGTATATTGATTGTTATTACAGGGATAAACTATTGATGATGGACTTTTAAACCTTAGAAGACGGTAGAATTCTTTCTCTATGTGACTCTTCTAATGGATTCTTCGTTTCATTGCATTTGTTGATCTAAAACTTGTTGTCTATTGTATTCTATTAGATTTTTCCTGTTGAAGACTAACGATAATTTGTTGTATATTATCTTAGTCATAATATTATTTTCTTGGGCTAGTTGAGCTCACCCTTTTCCTTTTTGTTCCATTTTTCTTCTCTCGGGAGGTGAGAACATAGCGAGGATCGAGTCGGGGTATGGAGTGATGGTTCTAGGAAGATGTTTTATTTGTCCTCACTATTTACGTAAAATAGTGTATGAATAATTAATGAGGACTTATTTGGGTGTGTATATTGTCTAGAAGGCAATATTTGTATTCAAACTCACAGAGTTGTATTGTCGTATTCTACACGACATCTGTATTATCAAAGTTGTAGTTTGCTTTCTATACCATGTATTTTGGCGACTCAGAATGGGTGTTGTATACCTATTTTGGGGGCGTCATGATTAATATCGAGCTTAGGATATGATCTCTGGCGGAGATCGGGGAATAGAACTAGGAGGGAGAGCGAGTAAATCCTTTGCTAGTGTGTCCTACCTAAGCTTATTTGTTGGTCGGTCATAATATAGGATATTATGTGATATGTTAATTTATTTAATTAACCCTTGTTTTATGGCGATATTTAAGAATGGTCACGAGAACGTTAACAATGGAGTTTATGAGGCCAGTGGAAACGCGGTACTCACCAACGAGGAGAAGCGTGCAATAAGTGGCAATGTTCTCTTGTGAACAACGCCCATTTGAGCAAATGATGAACGACGGGATGTTTAGAAGCTTTTTGCGGTTCATGCAAAATCGACGAGGAGACTCGTGTACAAAATACTAGAGGAAATGATAGTAACGTGCGGTTTGTCACTACCAAACAATTCAAAGAGTTGGGACCACCGATTTCCATGGAAAGCCGGATCCGATCAAGGCGTAAACATGGGTCAAGCAAATTACCAAGATATTCGATGTCTTGGGGTGCACGGAGAACGAAGGTTCCATTCGCCACCTTTATGTTTCGTGGTGAAGCAGATTCTTTGGTGGGAATCGTAAGCGTACTGACCGGATGCACTTAACATGTCTTGGGAAAGATTTCAGAATCTGTTCAATGACAAGTACTTTCCGAGAAAGTATTAAATCATATGAAGGAGGTAGAGTTTATTAGACTCGAATAGAACAACATGACGGTGTCTCGAAGACGAGGCAAGGTTCGCAGAATTATCGAGTTTACACCTCATTTGGTGGAGAATGAGAGAGCGAATGACACGTATGTTTTCGAGAGGTCTAAAACCGAGATTCGTTAATACCTTATCTCTCATAAATTTTCTCTGTATTGAGATGTTGCCAGCCAGGGGCTCGATTATTAGGCGAGATAGTGAGTATACTCAACCGAGGGACCACAATCGGGGTAGTCATCGAGCGATGATAACCAATGAGGAGGAAAGAATACTGGACAAAGCGGTAACCACTCGGTGGTAATCGTGGACATGATAATAGGAGAGGTGACTCAAGTGGAAATTTCGAAAGAGAAGATTCAACAATGACGGAAGAGATATCAACGGCAAAGACCAAAGAACAACAACAAATGCTAAGGAGGAGAACGTAGCCGGTTAGATGTTACAAATGCGGGAAGGAGGGACATATCACCCAAATCGTCCACAACAATCCAAGGTATGTTACATTTGTGGAAAGGAAGGCCACATCGCTCGAGATTGTACTATCGCGAAACCAAGTTCAAGCAGGAGTGGTGATTCCAAGGGTCATTCCGGATAAGTCAAAATCGGCGGTTCTCGGAAGAGCGTTTGTCGTGATTGAACAAAAGCGTGAGGAACCCAAACGAGGTGATCACGGGTAAGCTAATCTTGAATTCTTGCGAAGTTTATACCTTACTAGATATCTGGTTCTACCCATTCTTTTATCTCTCCCGCTTGTGCTCAACGTTTAAACTTGACTCAGGAGAAATTAGATTTTGATTTATCTGTTGAAACTCAGTTGGGTGAAACCTTCGTTACATCTACAGTTTATAAATCTTGCATGATCCAAGTTGGCACTATCACATTACTGTTGATCTTATCTCTTTAAAGATACTTGCTTTTGATGTGATTTTAGGAATTGATTGGTTAACCACTCATCATGCCAAAATTGATTATTTTTTCGTAAGGTTGTTAGTTTTCATATTCTAACCAACTTTGTCATACTAATTCAAACCACTAAACCACTAAAATCATCCATTGTCATATCAAGCCACAAAGCTATTCGTTTATTGAAAAAGCGGATGTCAAGCTTTCTTAGCCCATGTTATGGATTTGAATAAAGACAAGTCGATTTGAATAATATTTACGTGGTTAGAGAATTCCACGATGTATTTCTGAAGAGCTTCCCGGTCTACCCCGAGCGTGATGTTGAATTCTTTATTGACCTTGAACCGCATAAAGCCCATTTCTAAAACCCCATATCGAATGGCTCTATTGAACTTGAGGAGTTAAAAGTCCAACTACGGGAGTTATTAGACATCGGTTTCATTCGTCCCTAGTACGTCTCCCTGGGTGCTCCTCTGTTTTATTAAGTAAAGAAGAAAAGAGCGGGAGTATGCGATTTTGTATTGACTATCGAGAATTGAACCATGTCACCATCAAGAATAGGTATCCGCTACCTTGCATTGATGACTGTTCGACCGATTATAAGGAGCGCAATTCTTTTCAAAGATCGATCTTCGATTCGGATATCATCACCAAGATTAAAAGCGAGGATATTACAAAGCGGCATTCGAGGACTCGATACGGGCATTATGAATTCTTGGTCATGTCTTTTGGATTGACTAATGCTCCTCTTTGCTTTCATGGATATGATGAACCGTGTATTTAAGGAATATTTGGATCGAGTTAGTTGTTGTCTTTATTGATGACATCCTCATCTATTCCAAAAGCCGTGAAGATCATGAGCACCATTTGAAGTCGGTACTACAAAGACTTCGTGAACACAAGCTTTATGCCAAAAGTTGAAGAAATGCGAGTTCGGCGAGGAAGTAGCATTCTTTGGGCACGTGGTGTCAAAACAAGGAGTATCTCATGACGGCGAAGATTGAAGCAATACAAAGTTGGGAGCAACCAAGTCGGTGATCAAGTACTGTGACTTTTCACGGCTTAAATGGTTATTATTATCGGAGATTTGTGGAAGGATTTTCTCGAATCGCTACTCCGATTAACTCGGTGACTCGGAAGGATGCAAAATTCTTATGGAGCGAGGAATGCGAGAAGAACTTCCAAGAGCTCAAGAGGAGACTCATTTTAAGCACTGTTTCGATAATACCATCCGGTTCGGATGGATTTGTTATCTACAACGATGCTTACGGCAAGGGTTAGGATGTGTTCTCATGCAACATGGGAAAGTCATAGCCTATGCCTCACTTACAACTCAAAGAATATGAGAGGAATTATCCTACTCATGATGCGGAGTTAGTAGCGATCGTGTTTGCGTTGAAGATATGGAGACACTACTTGTGCACGGGAGAAAGTAGAGATTTATACGGATCATAAAAGTCTCAAATATTTCTTCACCCAAAAGAACTCAACATGCTTGCAAGAACGACGTTGGTCGGAGTCTGTTAAAAGATTATGATCACACTATTCAATATCATCCCGGAAAAGCGAACGTAGTAGTTGGACGCATTAAGTAGAAGATCATATGCAAGCACGAGTGCGATATTGTCAACGCAAAGGCCCATTTTGTATGACTTGCAAAGGATGGAGGTAGAATTAAAGACTCAGGACCCACATAATGATGGCGAATATACAAGTAGAACCGACTTTAATCGATAAAGTTAAAATTCGCTCAAGCTACGGACACAGGGGGGTGATGCGTATGAAGAAGAAAGTGCAAGAAGGAGCTATTTAAGTAAGAATTGATGAGGAAGGAATACTTGAGTCAATTCTAGACTTTCGTGCGTCCTAACGATTTCGACTGAAGCATAAAATCATGATGGAGGCACACAACACCCCATTTGCAATCCATCACAGGAGTACCAAAATGTATCATAATATTTGACATACATTTTGGTGGAACAATATGAAGAGAGAGATTATGAGTTTATCTCAAGATGTTTAACTGTCAACGTGTAAAGGCGAGTATCAAGTGCCAAAAGGTCCATTGCAACCACTTGAGATTTTGGAATAGAAATGGGAACACATTACTATGGATTTTGTTACAGGTCTTCCCAAAGTTTCTCAAGGCAAAGATGCAATTTGGGTTATTGTTGATAGATTAACCAAGTCTGCCCATTTCTTACCGACACGCGAGACTTATCCCTTGAGCGTCTTGCTCAGTATATACGTGAATGAGATTGCGATTGCATGGCATGCCGGTATCCATAGTTTTGGATCGTGACCCGAGATTCACTTCAAGATTTTGGGTTAGCTTGCGAGAAAGCTATGGGCGCTGATTTACGATTGATTCAAAGATACCATCCTCAAATGGACGGACAATCGAGAGAGGACTATTCAAACCCTTGAAGATCTATTAAGACTCTGTGTCCTAGATTTCAAAGGAAGTTGGGATAAGTACCTACCACTGGTGGAATTCTCCTACAACAACAGTTATCAAACAAGTATAGGCATGGCTCTATTTGAGGCGTTGTATGGACGAAAATGTCGTTCTCCAGTATGCTGGGACGAGGTGGGAGAAGCAACATTGTTGGGACCAGAATTAGTACGCATGACTACAGAAAAGATCCAAATGATTCGACAACGTATTCAAACTTCACAAGATCGACAAAAGAGTTATACTGATCTTCATAGAAAGGACGTGGAGTTTAATATTGGAGATCATGTATTGTTACGTATTGCTCCATGGAAAGGAGTTACAAGATTTGGGGAAAGAGGAAAGCTCAATCCAAGGTTTGTTGGTCCATTTGAGATTCTTGACCGAATAGGAAGCGTAGCCTATAGACTCGCGTTACCTCCAGTATGTCTCGTGTTCACAATGTATTCCACATATCTATGCTTCGTAAATATGTGAAAGACCCGAACCACATTATTGCATTAGAACCAGACGAGATAGCTGAAGATTTAACCTACGAGGAGATACCTGTTGAGATTTTGGATAGGAAAGAGCATGTCTTACGCACGAAGGTTATACCATAAGTTAAGGTTTTGTGGAGAAACCATGCAATTGAGGAAATGACATGGGAGTTGGAATCGGAGATGAAAGCGAGGTACCCTCACCTTTTCGATATACCAGGTACGTACGTCAATTTCGAGGACGAAATTTCATAAGGAGGGGAGGTTGTAAGACCCCAACTTATTATAAATAAAATTGAATTTTCCTTTATTCATTATTCTAAATTAATAAGGGTTAATTTGATATAATTCTTTGGTTATGGGTGAAATGTGCAAAGTTTACAAAATAAGCAAGTGGTTATAAAATATTCATTATTATTAGGGAATATTCGTTTGGTCGTGGAATATTCTTTTTGTTTCGGGAATCTCCAAATGCGACGCCAGTAGCGATCATTAGTGGGCCCCATAACGGAAAAGCGGTTGGATGAAGGAAAGCGACAAATATTGAGTTTTATAAATAACGACGTAAATTATTCTGAATTAACTTTGTTGGGTTACGGTGGTTAAAATACTGATGTCTGGCGTGGTTGCGATGATACGCAGTATTACGCAGTATTATTGAATTATTGATCCTTACGTAAGAAGGCACTACTTAATAATTGTTACGGTGAATTCTTTATTCAATATTATATTTTATTGATTCAATAATTGTTGCGTTGATATTTTGTATTCTTTGTTGTTTCAATAATTGTCATTACACAAGATTTTCCATTATCAAATCAATAATTCATATTATTTGAATAATATTATCGATAACATTATTGGCAATGTCTAGAAAGTTACATCTAAGGAGAGGTTTGGTCACCTAATTGCGGCGCCAAAGAAGGAGAAATCCTTATGGAAAGCCCCCTCTTTCTGAGGAGCGGCACGGTTGTCGATCTTTGTGATTACGTAATATTATTTTTAAATAAGTAATTATTGATTATTATGATAAAGAAAATATTTATTTTATGTGGATATAGATGGAGAAAATTTTTAATGTGACAATTGTTGAAAATTAATATTTTATCTTTTTCTGATAAAATAATTCATTTAAATATATTATTTTAATAATATATTAACGGTGATATTTTTATGCGGGATATATGAGTATATGAGGAGGTAGAGTATTTTGTGGCATTAAATGTTTAACATATGTTTTGTGTGTCGGTGGACACAATTCTTGACCGAAAATTGATTATAGACTATAAAATCGCTTGGATTTATGGATTTCGGTCAATTTCATTTGGAATTTGGAAAACGTTTCTTACGTAAAGTTGTAGAGAATGGAATTTCCCATGGAAAGTCGCGAGTTTTGAATTTTTCCGATAAACGAGCTATTTTCTACTAATTATTGAAGTTTTAGAAGATAAAATAATTTTATTAAATAATGGGTGGGACCCACTCTTGTTTGAACATGTGAAATTTCTTTGGAAATTGGTTCAAGGTTGGTGGTGGTGTATTGAAGTGTTCAAATGGCATGCGAGAAATGTAATTTTAAATAATAATAATTTATTAATTTAGTCTCGCTTTTGGCGTCTAACATTTTCCTATAAATAGAGGCTAAGTTAGAATTGAAAATCACACCGAAACAAAGTTTTCTCTTTCTCTCTAAATTATCGGCGTATTCTTGTGAGTATACTTTGAGTGTTGCTATACTATGCGGGTTTTCACAAGACTATACTAGAAATTCGATCGAAATACGGTTATTTTGAGGAAGGGTATTATTTTCTTCTTAAATGATATTTTTCTTCAATATCATTATCAAGTATTGGTGAACTTTTTTTATCAAATTTGGAACTTGTTGTGTCGGGGTTACTATTCACGTATCTGACTATTCACGATATGATACATTATTCACGAATAATATGACTATTCAATTGAAAAATAAAAATTTTCTTTTTGTCCAAAATATCTATTACGGATACTAGCTTTGATTGTATCCATGTTTTGAGAATTCTTGAATTTTACACCAATATGATTATTTTCGAAGTATTTTGGACATGGGTAAAACAAAGTACGAATCCTTAATCCTTAATCCTTGTCATTTTGTTTCACTGGATTCGTTTCTTTAAAAATGTTTTTCATCATCCTCAGTCCTAAATGGTGATATAAATGAATATTTTGGCCTGTAGTGCAAAGATGAACGATTAACTGATGAATATCTTTGGCCTGTAGTGCAAAGATGAATAGGTGTTGAGATGAACATGACCAACTAGTGATATAAATGAATATCTTTGGCCTGTAGTGCAAAGATGATTAAAGATGTATATTGATTGTTATTACAGGGATAAACTATTGATGATGGACTTTTAAACCTTAGAAGACAGTAGAATTCTTTCTCTACGTGACTCTTCTAATGGATTGTTATTTCCGTTGCATTTGTTGATCTAAAACTTGTTGTCTATTGTATTCTATTAGATTTTTCCCTATTGAAGACTAACGATAATTTGTTGTATATTATCTTAGTCATAATATTCTTTACTGGGCTAGTTGAGCTCACCATTTTCCTTTTGTTCCATTTTTTCTTCTCGGGAGGTGAGAAATACAAGCGAGGATCGAGTCGGGGTATGGAGTGATGGTTCTAGGAAGATGTTTTAGTTTGTCCTCACTATTTACGTAAAATAGTGTATGAATAATTAATGAGGACTTATTTGGGTGTGTATATTATCAGAAGATAATATTTGTATTCAAACTCACAGTTGTATTGTCGTATTCTACAATTTACATCCAGTATATTGTCAAAGTTGTAGTTTGCTTTCTATACCATGTATTTTGGCGACTCGAGAATGGGTGTTGTATACCTATTTTGGGGGCGTCACATTATTAAATTAGAACTAGATGATATAACAGAAGATTTAATGTATGAAGAAATACGTGTTAAAATCTTGGATAAGAAAGATCGTATTCAACACTCAAAGGTTATACCTCAAGAGTTAGAATTTGAAATGAAGTCAAGGTATCCTCACCTCTTCGGCATAACAGGTACATACGTAAATTTCGAGGGTGAAATTTCATAAGGAGGGGAGATTGTGAGACCCCAAATTTTATGAATAAAGATTTAAATTTCTCAAAATATTTTTTTCAAAATTGTGGTGTGGATTTGATATAATGTTATAGCTGTGGGTAATATTTATAAATTTTGCAAAGTATGCAAGTTGTTATATAATATTCGATTGGTCGGGGAATATTCATTTTAACAGGAAATATTCGTACAACGTCACAATCATTGGTGGACCCCGCAACAGAATTATTGTCGGATTGAGAAAATGACAAAAATATTTTTATAAAAATAATGGCGGAAGTTTTACCGTTAAAACTGTTGAACTACTCGGTAGTAAAAGTACGATGTCTGGCGTGGTTGCATAGTAGCACACGGAATTGATTATTGATGCTTACGTAAGAAGTCACTCAGTTTTGTTCAATTATTGCTACAGTAATTGATGCATAGTATCTCACGTTATTTGATTTAATTATTGTCAATATTTTATATATTATTAAATCAATAATTGAGACGACGAAGTTATTAATATTATTATTTGCAATATTAACGATGTCAGAAGTCACGCTCAGAGAGATTTGGTCACCTAATTGCCGCATAATAGGAAGAAATTCTTATTGGAAAGCCCCCTCTTTCCTGGGAACGACCTGATAGATTAATATTGTGAATTATAATAATGATGATAAATGTTGTTAAATATATTGAGGTGTCTTTTTATGAAGTCACGGAAGTTATATATATATATATATATATATATATATATAAATTTTGTTTTATTAGTATTATTAATGTAATAAAATAGAAAATCTTTTTATATAAAATGTAATACTTTTATAAAGTTATTTATTTTATTAGACTATAAATAGAATATATTATATTCTATTATTCATAGTATTTTATATAGTAAAATCTTTTTATATAAAATAGAATACTTTTATAAAATTATTTGTTTTATTAGACAATAATTAGAATATATTATATTTTATTATGCATAGTATTTGCATAGTGCTCGCATAGTGTTTTGCATAGTAAAATCTTTTATATATAAGCAGTAATACTTTTATAAAGTTATTTATTTTATTAGACAATAATTAGAATATATTATATTTTATTATGAATAGTGTTTGATATAGTGCTCTGCATAGTATTTGCATAGTAAAATCTTTTTATATAAAATAGAATACTTTTATAAAGTTATTTGTTTTATTAGACTATAAATAGAATATATTATATTTTATTTAAAAGATTTTGTTTTATTAAAATAATTTATAGTAAATCAATATGGACCGTCCGTTTAAAAGTAAATCAATCTGGACCGTTCATGAATTAGTTACTATTCAGTCCATTCTCCTATAAATAGAAGTTCATTCCTTCATTATTTTTTACGAATTCACTGAAACTCTAGAGAGAGAAACTATAGAGAGAAAGATGAAAATTATTCTGCTACTTCACTACTCCTATTTTCAGTTTCTTCTAAGGTAAGGGATATTATTTGTTGTACTCGTAAGGGGTATTATTTCTTTCGTATTCATGAAGAGAACTTCTGTTATTTCATTCTTTATTATTCTGTTGGAATAACCTGTATACGCGGACTACCCTACACTTGGTGAAATTCTTCTGTTATTCCATTCTTTATTATTATGTTGGAATAACTGTCATGTCTATGCAATCGCATACATGGTGAAATTCTTCTATTATTTCATTCTTTATTATTCGTTGGAATATCATATGTCTCATGCATTTACGCATGACTGGTTTTCGTTATTTATTATTACATTGGAACATCCCGCGGGTCATGTAATTTCTTTGACTGGTTTCGTTATTTATTACTCGTTGGAATATCACATGCATGCGTTTACGCATGACCTAGTTCTATTATTTATTATTATTCGTTAGAATAACTTTGTCTGCATGCGGTTTATCGCATGCATGGTGAATTCTTCTGTTATTCCATTTTTTATTATTTTGTTGGAATAACCTGTCTATGTGGATTACCACATGCATGGTGAATGACCCTTTGTATTCATTTCTAATTAAATTGTGGAAATGATCTCGCTCACGTGGATTACCTGCATGGCGGCGAAAATCCATTCATAGATTTCATATATTCGTTATACTCGGTTGGTTAAAGCTTTGACTTCTATACTCCATGAAATTAGTGGAATATCATTGATATTTGCGCTTCATCCAAAGATCTTTTCATGAAAATATTCTTCCGAGCATTCTTGAATTTTACTCTACAAAGCAAGATCATGTTGATAATTTGGACATTATTGGATAAATTAATTCTTGAACTTGTTTTATTGAATTATTATATCATTATCATCATCCTCATGTTTATATTATGTTGAAAGTCATCTGTGCTTCTGTGAGTAGTATAGATGGACTTGGTATGATTACATGACTGAGGATTAATCAAGATAATCATGACCGTAATATTACAAATGATGTGGTAAAAGTCCTTATTGGCCCGTAGTGCATTGATGGACGAGTTGTTGGCATGATCATGACCATTGATGAATACACGAATATCCTTGGCAGTAGTAGTGCATGGATAATTTGTGGTCGTGATACTAATAAATATCTTTGGTCGTAGAGTGGGGAATGATGTGGATTATTTATTATTGTCGAGTCTCGGTGATAAAAGTGATGAAAAACCTTTTAAATCATAAAAGATAGTAGATTTTATTCTACTTGACTCTTTTAATGGATTGCTTATTCCATTTGTAGTTAAACTTGATGTTTGTTATATTGTATCGGTTTAACATTGTTGAAGACTAATGATAATTTATTCTACATTATCTTAGTCATAATATTTCTTCTTCGGGCTAGTTGAGCTCACCCCTTTCTTTCTTTATTCTCTTGTGAAATGAGAGAACGTGGTTTGGGACTAGTCAGGGAGCAGTGAGTGGTCCAGATGATAGTATTAGTAGTCCTCACTATTCTGTTAAATAGTGTGACAATAAATGTATTGAGGACTCCTTTGAGTGTGGATATTGTCTAAATGACATTATTCTTATTAAAACTCTTAGATTATGTTTTGTCGTATTTTACACGACTGTTGTATAATTAAATTGTATTTGAATTTTGTACCATGTATCTGGCGACTCAAGATGGGTGATGTATACCTATTTTGGGGGCGTCACAATTCAACCCCCCTTCTAGATTATTATTGGACTTTTAATTGGTATCAGAGCGGTGCTCTTTAACTTGTTTGTTGAGTAAATACAGGCATATCTAAGAGTAGATCCATCTATGGCCTACAATGCTACTGGTTGCGGGGAAGGACTATCAATGACCAGACCTCCACTATTTGACGGTACAAACTTTGCCACCTGGAAAAGCAGATTCAGAATCTATGCTAAATAAAAAGGAATCAAAGTTTGGCTTGCAATAGAACAAGGTGTAAAAGTTCCAACAAAAAATATGGAAGAAAAGATCGTTGAGATAGATGTTGATGAATTCACCACTGATGATGAAAAGGCTATGAACATTGCATCCATAGCTGAACAAGTGCTGACCAGTACTCTCATTGAAAAAGAATACAAAAGAGTTAGCAATTGCAAGAATGCAAAAGAAATTTGGGAAAAATTGATTCTGACCTACGAAAGAACCAGTCATATCAAAGAAACCAGAGAAGATGTTCTAATCCAGGAGTACAAAAATTTCAAACTGGAAGAAGGTGAAAAGATCATTGATATGGAAACACATTTTTCTAGAATCATTGATGAATTGGAACATCTGGAGAAGGCATATATAACTAATGAGAAAAACAGAAGAATTCTCAAAGCCCTTCCATCCATCTGGAAAATGAAGGTTATTGTTATTAAGGAAAGGCAAGACCTAA
Organism: Panax ginseng; assembly: GCA_020205605.1. Lineage (NCBI taxonomy): Eukaryota > Viridiplantae > Streptophyta > Magnoliopsida > Apiales > Araliaceae > Panax > Panax ginseng. Next base: position 99,429,547 of record CM035137.1, read on the forward strand.
CTACTTATCCTCTTGATAGCCTTATTGGAAATCTGCGTGCCCACGAAGTCGACATGTTAGTCGAAA